>CM035418.1:3383273-3598273 GCA_020310875.1 Ceratopteris richardii
ATAATATTTTATGAAACAAAGTGGTTTGAGGGAGGAGGCCTTTAGGAAAGAAAAATTATGAAGAGCATTCTGTTTCTTAAGAATCATGATGGTGCACTTACTCTAGTTAAGCTTCAAGCTATGATTGATGTTGATTGGTTGAACTTGAAGAAGAAAGCCATTACATATGGTTGTAGAGGATAAGATATATGTGGACTTATTACTATTGCACACAATGTTTGGAAGAAGTTGAAGGCTCTTTTTGCAAGTACCATCATGGTGAAGCAAGTGCATTTTGTGAGGCAATTGGTGACTAGGAAACTTAACAAGTCAAAGATTGCTATTGAGCATGTCTCTAACCATGCACTCCAACAACATGAGCTTAGATGGTAACATGGACGAGTGCACAATTATAACATTATGTACATGCTACACAAAATCTAGAGAGGGCTATGCAATATTATCAATTTTCTAAGTCCTTCTAACCTCATCACTCCCTTTTCTTGAATTTTTTTTTTCAAATAGGAAGTTCGACAATAGCCTACTCCTTCAGACTTTAATTAAAATAAAGGAAACAACTATACATGTGAATGGGTCTAGCACCCATGGGATCGCCTGAATCCCACAAAGCAAGGGAAGAACATACAAGTTTAGAGGGTTTTACAAAGGAGGTTGATAACCCTCTCGGCCCCCTCATGCGGAGCCCACTTGGATTTAATCTTGTTGTTCTCAAGGAAAAATACTTTATGATGCTTAAACGATGGGAGCTTCTTACAATTGCTAATTATTTTGCCTAAGAGGAAAATAGATTTCTCAATAGACCATTCTTTAGGAGGATTTCCAAAATCGGAAGCACACCTCTCTCTCCAAATCTTCAAGAGGGACTTGCCTCTTACAACATTCCACAATGGTGAGGAGCAGGCAATCACCTCACCCAATAAAGCTCACTTCCAATTGATTTTCTCTTGTAAAAGCAAGATTTTTTCAAGGATCCGCCAGATCGAGATAGATTTTGGGCACGAGATCCCAAATCCTCATTGCCACGATGACACTGCTTGCACCATGGCGGAGCCCCCAAAATTTTGGTAGCCTTTATATTGGTCTAGGTTCCCTAGTGGAGGATTTGCCACATGAGTACTAACTTTTTTATCTCAATGAGGGGGTGCCAGAGAGACATGAACTTTAGATCCCATCGCCCGTCCAAGTAAGACACCATTTTTTATTAAGCGTGATATGATAGTCCAAATTGTCCTTGATTCTAGGAATTTTGTTCAAGCTATTGTTGTTGTGCCATTTAAGAGCATCGAAATCTCTTATCCAGTGGTAGTGTTGCCAAAGTGGATGTTCTCATGCATAGACTCCATTGTCTCAATGATGGCAGTGGCTAATGAAAATTCCAAGATCTTATTTGTAATTTTAGATCCATGTCACATATACTAAAATGTGGTTGCTTTGTATCATAGCACATCGACACCTAGATTCAATATTCCTAGATTGAAAACTAAGTGAGGTGATGACTAGACCGTACTAGGTAATTCCATCTCAAGTGCCCATTGGAGGTGAGCTTGTGCGAAGTTCTCCCAAAATTCAGTCATTGCCTCTTGAACATACTTACCATTGTACTTTGTCCCAAACTTTTTGATATTGGATCCTTATCCTAGTCTTTCCAATCTTTGATCAGCCCATGGTCTCATCTAACCCTAACTATCAGGTTCAACAACATTATCCAGTACTTGGACGTGTCAGGAGCTACTCTTGCTCTTTCACAAGAGGTGTGGGATTAAGGCTAACCACCTCCTTCAATGTTTATCGTTGAGTGAACTACTCCCTCAGCTTGATGCCAAGTGCTCCACATGAGCATGGGATTGGTCCCTTGGTAGTGCCTTCACGAAGATGTCTTCCACATTTTGGCTCGATGGATAATACATTATATCCACCAATTCATCTTCCAATATTCCTTAGATGTATTGAAACTAGATCTCAATGTGCTTCATGTGTGCATGGAATACTGGGTTCTTTGTTATCACCATGCAAGTATGATTGTCACATTGTAGCTCTGTTGACTCTTTACACCTCACACCTAAGCATAAAAGGATTCATCTTAGCCACATAGTCTTGTGTGCTACTAAACAAGCTGCCTTGTATTTAGCTTCAGTCAAAGATAATGTCTTCATAGGCTTCTAGGAGAAGAATCTTGCACTGATTGAGAAGAAATATCCAAAAGCTGACTTCTTGGAATCTACATCTCAAACCCAATTTGAATTCAATATCTAACCAACTTAAGATCCATTAAGTTGTAGGTAATGTGAAAGTCTAATGCCCCTTCGACACATGTCAACACCCACATTCCAACTTTCCAATGGTTCTCTCTCAGAAGATTCAAGAACCTACTAAGGACTCCGATAGCAAAACTGATATCCGTTCGGTTGTTACACATATAAACTAGTTTTCCAAAAAAATATTGTAATCCTTCATCTCAACAATCATTGAAGTATCCTCCACAAATAACTTGGAATTGATCTTCATGGATGTAGTGACAAGTCTACGTTTAGTTATGCCAAATGCCTTTAGAATTTCTCAAGCATACTTTTGCTTGGAAATAAAAATGTGTCAATCCCCAAATAATAATGGAAGAGACCCAAGTTTCACATTTCAAACTTAGTTCTTAAAGCACTTTGGGTATTTGTGATCATGTCATTAGTTCTCCTAATAAGAAAATCACCCACATATAGTACGCTGATCACATATATTCATTCATGATCATAAGCATACATATTTGCATTCCATGTACTCCATTGGAAGTTTGGATTTTCAAAAAAAGGTATCTATATATTGGTACAGGCTTTATGAGCCTACTTAAATCCCTATAGAGCCTTTTTCAATCGACACCTTGTCTACTGAATGTGGGGTGTCAAACCCCTATGGTTGCTCCATGTACATCTCTTCCTTGAGATCGCCCTTTAGAAATGCCAATTTGATGCCCATATGGTACACATGCAACTTGTGCTATGCAGTTATAACTAAATTTTTTTGGATAGTAGTCACCTTGGTTGTTGGTGCAAAGGAATCTTCCATGTTGGATCCACATGCCTAAAACCTTGTGCAACAAGTCGAGCTTTGAAATTTTCATGACCCATTAAATTCATACTTCATTTTCCAAATACCCTTAGTGTGTATTAGTTTTTTGTTTTTTGGCCTATCCACTAGCTTCCAAGTACTTGTTGATATATTTGAGTAGTGATGTGTGTGGACACACTTAGGATCATTGGGATAATTTGTTTTCCTCTTTAGGAGGTTTTTCTCCCTCAGCTTGTATGTATGCATATAATCCGAAACACTTACCTTGTACATTCACTTCATAATACTATCAGTGTTGTGTCATTCTCCAAGCTTCTTTTTCTTCCTTGTGTTGTTCATGTGCTTCCACAGTCCTTGAATTCCAACAATTGGTATCAAAGAAGGTCCCCTCTTTCTTTAGGGCATCATCAAAACCCTTCTGATAAAATTGCACAAAAATTGATGAGGAGTTCAAAATAGCTTCAGTTCATGGTGTTGAAGTTTTAATTTGAGCTCATTTAGGCCTTTGAATGCACTATTGCAGTGACTGTGCAAGCAATTTTATCCTTTTGTGTCAAACATATATAAAATTTTTGGTTCACCAATACAAGTGCTTCAAAGTTTTATATAGGTATGGCAGAGCTTAATTGGGTATTTTTATTGAGATAAAGTCAATTTTTTGCATCAAGGTGTTTAGTCACTCAACATGGTTAAAACGAATGATATATTCCATATGTTGCTTGTTGAGGATAAGATGGATGGTTCTAACTACCCATTATGGGCATATACTAAGCTTAGACAAGAAATGAGGCTCGTGTTTATTATCTACAAAAAGAGTTGGAGAGTGAGCATATAAGGGAAGGAGATTCAATGGACACTTTTTGGACAAAAATCAAGGATTTTAAAGAGTAGTTGATTTCTATTGATTAAATATTGCCAGATACTTCACTTGTGGAGATTGTCCTTAATGGTCTTCCATATTCTTATCAGAGTTTTGCTTCTACTTTCTGTTTGATGATGAAAGGAAATCCAAGTGCCTTAAATTTTAAAGAATTTGTCTTTTTTTTGCTACAAAAAGATCAATGTAGGGGGAACATGTGTGTGTTGTAGATCAAGCTTTCTTAGCTAGTCAGATTGGCAAATGTAAATGGAGCTCATCTATCAGTAAATAGAAATCTGGTTATGCTCCATAGTCAAAGAAGGAAGAAAAAGATGAAAATAAAACAAAAAATCAAAAATAATTTTGCTAGTATTGTAAAGAAAATGATCATATCAGTAAGAGTTGTCCTAAATTGGTTGCAAAAGAGGCAAATAAGAACAAGGCTCAAATGGTTCTTGCGGAGACATCTATACCTAAAACAAAGTCTATTAACCTTGTTCAAATAAAGAATGGTTGTTTACTATTCATTGCAACAATGAACCATTTTCTCATGAGAAATGTATTTTTGTAGTAGAATTGGATGTTTGGTACTTTGATAGTGGTTCAACCAAACATATTACCTTGCATCAACGTTTTTTCACTTCACATGAGCCTATTCCTATAGAGAATACTATCACATGTGTTAACAACTCCTCTTATCTTCTCATGGGAATTGGAAAGATCGTTCTTATTACTATGGATGGTAGTTCTTTCACATTGTTAGATGCTTTATATGTGCCAAGGATCAAGAGAGATCTATTATTGTTTTAGCACTCTCAAGAATATCTTGGTTGTTAAATTTATTGATGATTCTCAAATGGTGATGTGATCATTGCTTCTCGCATTCTATGTCATGGGCTGTATAAGATCATAGGTTATGTAAAAGCTGAGAATCATTTAGCATGTACACTTCATGATTTTCATGCTATTTTAGATGCAAAACTTTGGCATGCATGCTTTGGTCATCTACATTATGCTTATTTGCTTTGTGTGCAAAAATTTGAAATGGTATTCTCTCTGCTCAAGCGTGAGGAAACTTCTAAGCATGTTTATGAGAGTTGTATTTTATGTAAATTGTAGCATTCTTCCTCCCCCAAAGTTGGCTCTAGATTTGCACATAAATTAGAGATTGTTCATAGTGATGCATGTGATCCTATGTAGATACCTTGATTTGGGAATAACCTATACTTCCTAACTTCAATTGATGAATTTTCTAGGCATGTATGGGTTTATGCACTGAAACTGAAGCCCAAAGTGTTTGTGTTTTAAATTGTTCCTCATTATGGCTGAAAATATGTCTGCATGTAAGATGGATATCCTCCATTCTCAATGAGGGGAGGAGTATATGCCTTCTAAATTTAATGCATTTCTAGCTCAGCATGGGATATAATAGCAATGATATACACCTCAACAAAATGCATTTGATAAGAGGAAGAAGAGGTCTCTAATGGAAATGGCAAGGTGTATGGTCAAAAGTCAGGTTAGCTTCTAGCTTGAGCTTGTTGTTTGTGCAAAATATGTACATAACATGTGTCCCACCAAAGTATTGCAATCTACCACTCCATGAGGATTGGCATGGTCACAAGCCATCTACTACTCATTTGTGTGTTTTTCTTTGTCTAGAATATGCATTACTTTCCCAATATCATCATCCCCTGTTTATGGACTCTATCCACATGTATCTAACCCATAACTAATTATGATTAAATTCCTAATGTGTCAAGGTTATTAATCCACTAATAGTGCTATTGTAATGAATGTTCTGATGTGCAAATTTTGTTGACGTGCTAATTATGCCAAGTGGCATCATAAGTAACAACTAGATTCAATCTTCCCATAGTGAACTATAAGTGTGGTGGTGATAAGAACATACTATCAAAGTTCATCTCAAATGGCCCTTGGAGATAAGCCTATGCTGAAATTCTCCTAAATTTTAGTCCCAAAAGTATCATCCAGTAACATTCTTTAGGCTCTAGTCATTGTCTCCTTACATGCTAACCACTATACTTTTTCTCAAAATTTTTGACATTGGATCCTTATCATATTCTTTAGCATATTTGGTCAATTTTTTACCTCATCTAACTATAGTTATTAGGTTTTGCAACATTATCTAGCACTTGCACTCAGTAAGAGCCAATGTTGCTGATTCTCGAGAGGTATGGCATTGAACCCGCTTGATCTAAGAAAGGCTAATGAAGAAGGCAATGGATATTTGAACATGTTGGTTTTAAGGCCCATAATTACTATGGAGACAATTTAGAGAGAGAGAGAGAATATATAGAGACAAGAGATATACACAAGATATGGCAAAGGAGAAAAAACAAGCTCTGAATCAGATGCTACTATACAAAAAGTACTTACAAGGAGGGTCCAAGTACTTGAAGTCACCTAGAGTTATGGTACATATGTTAATTTTGTGCAATATTATTTTTGTTTATATAGGCACTCTTGTCTCATCAAAAGAAATGCATAAAATCAATGGAAAAACCTCAATTAATAGCTTTTCGAGATTCATGGCACAAAATCCAAAAGCTACTTTTTTTTATATTTTTATATTTTTGCACGTGCCACATGGTTTTATATTATATCTTGGATTGTATGTGATAAGAAATTTTGTTGATATATTTCAGTTATGATGTGTGTGAATACACTTAGGACCATTAGGGCTCTTTCTTACCTCTTGAGGAGGTTTTTGTCCTGGGGCTTGTATATACATCTACAACCCTAATACGCTACTTATCTTTGTACATCCACTTGGTAATACATTCAATGTTTTGTTGTGTTCCAAGCTTCTTCTTCTTCCATATGTTGTTCGAATGCTTCTGTAGACCTCAAATTCCAACAATTGATACAGATTGGGTCACCGATTCATCTAGAGCATCGTTGACACCCCTCCTAGCACAGTCTCAGAATCGCATGAAAATTGGTGAACATACCCAGAATCGCACAAAAATTAGTGAGCATACACCGAACTCGCTACCATAGTGCCTATGGAGGCAATTTTGTCCTTTTGTGCCAAACATATATACAAGTTCTTGTTTGCAATACAAGCGCCTCAATGTTTGCTACAAGTTTAGAAGAGATCAATAGAGCGGCTCTACTCAACTTTTCAAGATAAATTCAATTTTTTTGCATCAGGGTATTTTATCAATGGCCATGGCTCAAAGCAATGATGTATTCCATACGTTGGTTGTTGAGGATAGATTGGATGGTACTAATTATCTATTGTGGGGATATATGATATGTCATCTATTGGTATCAAAAGGATTGTGGAATATTGTGTAGGGTGTTGAAAAACGTTCCACAACATGTGCAAATACAGTTATTGAAGGTGATATAGATGGTGTTGAAGATGATGATCTTCAAATTCATGTTCGTGTTGCAGTTCCTGCTACACTTACTCTAGAGCATATTCATTAGGATTGCAGTGATGCTCAGGCACATGCATTGATAGCTTTGTCTATCAAACATTCCATTATCCCTCACATTCGCTCTTGCAAAATAGCAAAGGATGCTTGGGATACACTTGTCACTTTATAACAAGCAAGAAATAAGGCTCACGTTCCTTACCTCCAAAAACAATTGGAGAGTCAGCATGTGGATGAAGGAGATTGTATGGATAATTTTTTGATGAAGATCAAATATTTGAAGGAGCAGTTGATTTTTGCTGATGAATTATTTCGAGATAGTTCACTTGTGCAGACTATTCTTAACGATCTTCTAGATTCATATCAAAGTTTTTCTTCTACTCTTCAATTGATGATGAAAGTAAATCCAAATGCCTTAACATTTGAGGATTTAGTCTCTCTTTTGTTGCATGAAGATCAGTCCAAGCAGAATAGGTCCATTATGTCTGTTACAGATCAAGCTTTCCTAGCTAATCAAAAGGGAAAAGGTAAATGGAAATCATCTACTAGTAAGCAGAAATCTTCTAATGTTGCACAATTGAAGAAGGAACAAAGATGAGAAGAAAATAGAAAAGCACAAACAATTTTGGAAATACTATAAGGGAAAGGACCATGTCATAAAGAATTGTCCAAAATTGCCTACAAAAGAGGCAAAGAACAAAGAGGCTTGAATGGTTGTTGTAGAGGCCTCTAGACCTAAAATAGATTCTACTAACCTTATTTAAAATGAAGAGCATTTTGGAACATCAATCTTACAATATGTTTGAGGTGGATTTGATCTACATAAAAAAAGCTATGGTTTGGATTATGCCAAAATATCCATTGAAGCATTCTTTTACCTATGCAAAGAGAGCTAAATGTCCACGAATCTGAGGTGGTTGAGCTGCAATGAATGAATCAATCAATCACCTAAAGTAGATCAAACTAGATCTTCACTTTTCCTAGATTGTAGGAAAGTGAATTGATTCCCTCCAACAACTAATCTTGCCTTCATTTGAATTCAAAATCCACTTGTAGAAGTCATGGAACACTTCAAGAGTCTATATAAAGACTTCAAATCACTTGTACATTACATGAATGCAATATACATACACGTGGCCGTCATTGTCTTGCTCCCTCATTTTTTTTGCATCATCTTCTTCAACAATAGTAATATTGTAGAGGCTTCTAGTCTTTCTAGAGAGCTTGCAATTGGATGAGTCACCACTTTTTGGAAATTTATTAGTTTCTAGTTTATGTGTATAAATTTTCAAAGCATTTGGTTTAGTAGATTTGGAGAAATCTCAGTTTTTTTGTCTTGGGGTCTATCTGTGTGCATTCCTAAAAAATAGGAGGTACCATTGTTGAGTGTCATGCTCATCCCAAAAGCATATTTTTCTTATTTCTTGTACTCTTGTGCATTCTATACACTCAACCCTATGTGTATCACTCCTACAAAAGGATTTTTTTCATTTGTAATCAAGTTGGCTGCTATGAGCATTTGAAGTTGATTGTCTCATCCAAAGATGGTAAGTTTTTTGAGCTAATCAATGTGCAAACCTATTTGTTTTGTATTGACTCTTTCTCCTTGATGATCCAAAGTACATAGTGCATTTTATTGCACTTATCACATTCCTATAAGGTCTAGTTGAGTCTCCATAAGCTCAAGGGCTGGTCTTCTGCCGGTTGGCTAGACCGAACTTCGTCGCTTCACAACTCACTTTTCTACCTCCTACAAGCTTCTCCAAGTTCTTTCAGTGGTATCAGAGCTAGATTAAGATGGGTGACGGCTTTCCTTCAATGATTGAGAAGCTTGATCACACAACTATGGGGCTTGGCAAATGAGAACACCTCAAAGTCTCCTATAGGTTACACAAAGCTTGTCTAGATGTTTCTATTCAACTTTTTGAGATATAGTCAATTTTCCACATCATGGTATTCAGTCATTGGAAATGGTTGAAAGCAATGATGTATTCCATATATTGGCATTGAGCATCAGCTGGATAGTACCAATTACTCATTATGGGCATACATGATGCATCATGTAATGGTAGCAAAAGGGTTGTGAAATATTGTGAAAGGTGTTGAGAACCATCCTACTATACCTACAAATATTATGATTGAAAGTGGTGAGGATGGCGTCGGAGATCATGATTTTGAATTTCTTGGTCATGTTTGTTGACATATTTAGGTACTGATGTGTGTTAACACACTAGGACTGCCAGGGAACTTTTATCCCTCTTTAGGAGGTTTCTTCCCTCGGCTTGTATATACGCCTATTGCCCTAACGGATTACTTATCTTTGTACATTCTAGTGGTAATGCATTCAGTATTGTGTGTTGTGCTCCAAGCTTCTTCTTCTTCCTTGTCCTGTTTGCATGCTTTTGTAGACCTCAAACTCCAACAATTGGTATCAGAGTAGGTCGTTGCTTCATCTAGGGAATCATCGACACCCCTCCGATCAGAGTCTCAGAATTGCACGAAATTTCGTGAGCATACTCAAGGTGATTAGGAAATCAAAACCACTTCTCTCTGAGGTGCCAACATCGCGATCTGAGCTCGTTTCGGCCTCTGAATGCACTATCATAGTGCTTGTGCAGGCAATTTCATTTTTTTGTGCCAAAGATATATACAAGTTTTGGTTTACCATTATAAGAATCTTAAAGCTTGCTACAAGTTTAACAGAATTCGACAAGGTAGTTTTTCTCTTCAACTTTTGAGATACAATCAATTTTCTATATCAGGGTATTTTACTCACTTGCCAGGGTTGAAAGTAGTGATGTATTCTGTATGTTGGTTGTTGAGGATAAGTTGGACAGTACCAGTTACCCATTATGGGCTTATATGATGCATCATGTATTGGTTGCAAAAGGACTGTGGAATATTGCGTAGGGTGTTGAAAAATGTCCTATTACACCTACAAACATAGTTGTTGAAGGTGATGCAGATGGCGTTGAAGATGATGATATTCTTCATGTTCCTATTCATGCTGCAGTTCCCGCTGCACCTACTATAGAGAAAATTTGTTGGGATGGCATCAAGCACATGCATTGATAGGCTTATCTATCAAACATGCCATTATTCCTCACATTCGCTCTTGCAGAACAGCTAAGGATGCTTGGGACACACTTACTACTTTATACCAAGCAATGAATGAGGCTCGTGGTGCTTACCTCTGAAAACAGTTGGAGAGTGAGCACATGAATGAAGGATATTCCATGGACAGTTTTCTGACAAAGATCAAAGATTTGAAGGACCAGTTGATTTTTACTGATGAACAGTGATTTTTGCTAATGAAGTCTTTCTTGACAGTTCACTTGTGTAGACTGTTCTGAATGGTCTTCCCGATTCATACCAGAGTTTTGCTTCTACTTTTCATTGATGATGAAAGGCAATCCAAATGCCTTAACATTTGAGGAGTTAGTCTTTGTTCTGTTGCAAGAAGATCAGTCTAGGCAGAACAGAAATCTACTAATTTTTCACAATCAAAGAAGGATGACAGAGACAAGAAGAAAACAGAAAAGCACGGAGAGTTCCTTTGGATAGGCGACCACAACAGGAGGGGGGTGCCTAAAATCAATTGGTCCATCTGCACTAGCCAAAGGGATAGTGGGGGCCTTGGCATTCTAGACATTGGGTGCATGGCTAACAAACTTGCGGCAAAATGGATGATTAAGGCATGGTGCAATGGGGAGGCCTCCTGGGCCAAGTTGATCTTTAGAAAGAAGAATGCATTGACTTTCGTGAGATACCCGAACTGGAAGAATCAGCACATTTTGACCCTTTTATTTTCCCCGATCCTCGTTTTCTCGAAAGGCTTGAACCTTGTGTGCTCCCTATGGAAGACTTGGAATAAAGTCAAAAGCTTCACAAGAATGAGTGAAGATTGGAAGTGGGCGGCTGGTATCAGACAAAATGCCTCTATCTAATTTTCGATCCATGGCATCCGGAACATGGAATCTTGGAACATTCGAAATGCCAAGAGGCTATGGAAAAAAGACTTCAAAAAATAGAAACATCTCTAGAATCAAGACACCAACCAGTGGATCAACTTTGAGGATATTGAACCTAGTGTCAACATTACTATGAAGAATGGAATACTTTGCAAAGTAGATGTCTTGTCTGGGACTGCTCTAAAGTTCGTCTTCTCATGGGGCACAATCCGCCATGCCTGCCTGGTCTCAGATGGCACAATGGTAATTGCCTAACAAAAATCCTGAATATCAAAGAAAACATTGATTATCAGGTCAACCTCAACAAAAAGTGGTGCCTCTGGTGGATGCGGCTGCGTGGGACATGAAGTTCATGGCTATCTGGCACCTTCTCATAGAAATCAAAAAGTGTATCCTATTATGGCAAATTCTTCATCGAGGAATTTGGACCAATCTACTGCCTAGCAAAATTTTTGGGGTGCCTCCCTGGTGCAAGCGTTGCTACCGGTCCATTGAAGATATTGTGCACATCTTCTTTACTTGTCCCAACTCCATCAGGCTTCGACAGATTGTCAAAAAGAAAATTAGACTTCAGAAACATATCGGTTGGAAACAAGCTCTACTAGGAGAAGCGATCAACTACTCCATGACTCTCTGGAACGCCATCAGAGGGGAGGTCCTATGGAAGATCTGGCGGGAAAGATGTGCTTATAACTTTGACGACTCCCCCAAAGAGTGGTCGATTGAGAACTTGTTATTCCTCCTCGGCAAAAGAATCACTAATTGTAAGAAATCCCCCCTTTCAGGCATCATCAAGTACTCCTTCTGATCAACAACAAGCTTAAACCCAAGTGGGCCTTGCATGAGGGTGATGAGAGGGTGATTAACCTTCTTTCTAATGCCATCTAAACTCTGTAAAATCTACCCCTGCTCTATGGGATTTGGGGGGTGTTGTGGGCATAGTCCCCTTCACTTGTACTTTTCTTTTAATTAATACAAGTCTGGGAGAGTAGGCTAAGGCTGAACTTCCTTTATTTGGAAAAAACAGAAAAGCAAAAATTGATTTGCTCTGACCATATAAAATGGGAACCCACCATTCGGATTAGGGGGGAATATATGTCTTCTGAATTTAATGCATTCTAGCTTACCGTGTGATTAAACATTAATGTACAATGCCATATGCACCTCAAAAAATTGGATTGTTGAAAGGAACAATAAATCTATGATGAAAATGGTGAGGTTTATGGTAAAAAGTCAGGCTTTACCGCATAGCTTCTAGCTTGAGGCTATTACGTGTGCTACATATGTACTTAACATGTGTCCTACCAAAGCATTGTAATCTATCACTCCATATGAGGCTTGAAATGGTCACAAGCCATCTATTGCTCATCTTTATATTTTTGGTTTTCTAGCATATGCATTAATGCATGAACAACAAAAAAAAATGGATGATAAAGCAATGCAATGTTATTTTGTTGGATATATTTTTGAAAGCAAAGGCTATCATCTGTATCATCTAGACTCTAAATGTATTATGGTTAGCCATGATGCTATTTTGGTGGAAGATGTAATTTAGCCCTTATTTTCATGAACCAATATGATATCAATTAGCTCAAAGGATGTGTATGACACTTTGCTTCTTCTTTTTACCAGTGGATAGTCAAATGCTTGTCCAAATGAGGCACTTTCTCAGGCTTTACAAGTTTCAAGTGATGATGGAGATGATTCCATTTCTAATGCAGATTTACATGATGCACGTGTTGATGATAGGGTTGACATAGAAGAGGCAAATACGATGCCTAATGGGCAAGTGAAAACTTTTAGAGATAGCAAATTAGATATCGTACTCATTCTGGATCTCATAGTGCTTCCTTTGCATTAGATTGTTATGCAATGGCTGTATCTAGTCTTTGTGATGAGAATGAGCATGTTTCGTTTGATGGAGCACAAAATTTAGAAAATTTTATGGTTGCTATGCAATCAAAATATGATTCTATTATGAAAAATGGTGCTTTTTCTTTATCTGATTTGCATCGAGGAAAAGGGCCATTAGCACTAAGTGAGTATACAACTTGAAACATAATCTTGATGGAATAACTGATAGGTATAAGCCTAGGCTTGTTATCAAAGGTTATGCTCAAGAGAAAACCATTCACTTTCATGAGACCTTTGCTCCCACATGCCGAATGACCATGGTTCATAGCATTTTTGCACTTGCAACTGATGTACATTCCAACCATGATGATTTGCAAGTGCAAAAATGCTATGAACCATGGTCATTCGGCATGTGGGAGCAAAGGTATCATGAAAGTGAATGTGCTCTCTGTGAATGGTTTTCTCTAAATGTCAATAAATGTCAATGTGCTCTAAACGCTCAATCTTCTATAGCCACCATCCTTATTGACATTTAGAGCACATTGGTGGTTTAGGGTATTGTTCAATCTTCTACCAACACCATCCTTATTGACATTGAGAGAACATTGGTAGTTGCAAGGAACCATGTGTTCCATGCTCACACAAATCACATTGGGGTGCACTATCATTATGTCAAGGAGAAAATTTATACTAGAGAGATCAGTTTGGCTTATGTACCCACACATGGTAATGTTGTAGATCTGTTCACAAAGGCTCTATGTAGGGAGAAATTTGAAGTTTTTTCTGCAAATCTTTGGGCATAGTTCCTTTCGTGGATTGTTTTCTTCCCACATAGCTTGATACATGAGTCAAAGCTTCTTGTTCACTGCATCGCTCTCGAGGGGATTCGTTGATATATTAGAGGAGTGATGTGTATGAACACACTTAGTACCATCAAGATATTTTTTTCCTTCTTTAGGAGTTTTTTTCCCTCATCTTGTATATATGTCTATAATAATGGATTCATGTGGTAATAGGATTTTAGTGTTGTGTTGTTCTCCAAGCTTCTTCTTCTTCTTCTTCTTCTTCTTCTTCTTCTTCTTCTTCTTCTTCTTCTTCTTCTTCTTCTTCCTTGTACTATTCGTGAAGCTTCTACAGACCTCAAACTCCAACAATTGATTCAAAACTTTGACTTAGTGTAGGTTTATAGGCTTTGCTTCTAGTATTGTGGATACTTTCTTTAATTGACAAAAATACATCCAGTTTTGGTCTTCTTTTTATGTATTTTGAATGCTCTCATGTTCATTTCTAATGATCCTTTCTCCAACCCTTGTTGGCACCTATTTTGAGTGCAAAGGCTAAGATGTCATAACCTCTTTACATGCCCACTAGTTCCTTCGAGCTAGTCTTTTTACTTTTGGATCCATTTTGTGCATGTATTAATCAAATTTAAGTCCTTGCAAAGAATTTTTTTTTGCCAGAAGTCTAGGGTTTCTCTAGACCCTTATACCTCTTTATGAATTATTTTGGAAACATTTGATTAGAGGTAATTCTCTTCTTATCTCACGATCCGTTCATGATCTTATTGCCAACACTTTTCAAAACCTCTAATTTTTCCAATCGTAACTACTAAGACAAGCTTTTCCAAGTTTGGTGAATTCTTGTTGACTAAGTGATAATGAGAAAGGCTTAGTCTTTATCTTAAGATCCCTTTCGCTGTGTATAAAGCTCATTGGCTTATGCTTGGGATTTTTGATAGACCTTTCCCTCAAATCAAGTTTAAGCATGTTCTAATGCTTTTCATATTCCAAAGTTAAGAATCTCTTTAAGATTGATACACTTTTAGGGTTAAACCAATCATAAGAATTAAGTACAACTACTGATGGTTTGGGGGTTTCTGGGGAACTAGTTGTCCAACAAACTTGAAGAAGTTTTTTCTTTGCCACTACTATGGAGAAATTTTCTTCAAGTACTTGAGCTATGACTACTCCTAAGGAATCAAGAACATGATCAAAGGATTCCTCTGAATTATTTGCACCAATGTAAGATTCCTTTATGAACAAATGAACACAAATCTATCTTCTTTATCATTAAAAACTATTCTAGATTCTTTACTAGAAATGATAATTTGCTAATACCTTAAAAGGTTTCAATGATTAACCTTTGCAAATAGCTTATCCAAAAGATATAATTTTTTTATCTTCTTCGTTAGCTATGCAAATCAAAGTATGACTTATACTTTGATTTTGATGAAGCTCAATTATACCTTAGATCCATCTATGCCTCAAAGAATTATGGATCTTTGTATAACTATCAAGAGGATTGGATTTATACTTTCCATTGTCATTTAAGGAATTAATGGTCTTTTAATTCCTCATGGATAACAATCTTCATCAACCTAAGTCAAAGTAAGACTTTGAATTAGTGGATGCTTCCTTTAGTATGATAAAATATAATGCCTTTTTATTCTATATACGTGTACCTTGCTCAAAAGAAATCATGTTTGAGCATCTTTATCCTATCCAAAGGTCTAGTACCTTGGATTTTAGTATACTTTAATGTTGAATCTTTTCAAAATTTATCTTGAAGGTATTCCTTGAATGTTAAAGTATACATGACACTTCTTCGATTCTGACTCCTTAGATTTTGATTCTTCAATATCACTTCTTGGATTCTGATTCCTTGGACCAGTATGTATTAAGATCTTGAATTAGAATTGCCAAAGTTTTGGCCTTCGAGATACTTGATAGACATCTTTCCATAATTCCTTCTTAACTTTAACTTTTCTATCTTTATATTTGAAAGGTATGATTCCAAAGTGCTAGCATTCTTTAGAAAACTTCTTTTTAAAGAACTTTCAATATGTAACTTAAGACCAATTCTATGGTCCTTCCATGATTCTCTCCAAATGTTTTACATTACAAAAAGTAAACCTTGGAATTCCTTGTGTAATATTCCATACATAAGTATAAATGTATACTTAATTTATGGAATACTTTCATAAAGAATCATGACCTTATCTATTCTCATAATTTATGTGGAAATTATCCTTACTTATTTCCAATAAATTGTATATGAAATCCTTAAAGTTTTATTTCTAAACTCTTTAGATTTCTTTCTATCATGTAAGTTTATCATCTCATTTTTATATCCATGACTTTTATAAGTCTCTGATATAGCTAGCTAGATAATGATTTTGTCTATAGGAACTATTCAAGTTCAACTTGTAAACTATAGTCAAGATTGGCTTGCTTAAAATCATGTTTTGAAGGCTTTATCGCCTTCCAAATTAAATTCTACTCTAATTTCAACATTAATTTATATGCACCAGCTTCAATATTATGCATATTTTCATGCATGCAAATTCAATTTATTCACTTGGGTACATGCATTCTATATGCAAAGAAGCAAACTAGTGAGTTTCACACATGCATATGCATGTACTTGGATATAATTGCATGCCAAAGTCGATGAAGAAATTTCTTTGTACTAAGAATGTTTGTATGAATGATTGTGATGCATATCTCATTTATTTTGATGCAAAATCATATAAAAACATATATCCTTGGTTCATTCAGAGCTTAATCTAATGAAACAAAAGATTAATTTTTGCTACAAGAATTCAATGTTTTGTGCACAAAAATTCTTTTGAAAATAAACTCTTGTTGAATGCTTGTTGCATTAGGGAAAAAAATGAACCATGCATTGGCCTTTTGGATTAAAGAGTGATTAGTGATGGACCAATAAGAAGAGGGTGGTGAACACAATTTATAGCATATAAACTACTAGGTTGAAGGGGGAGGAGGGGATAGGATTCCCCTATGTTTGGGTTTTGCCTCTAGACAGAGAAATGAATCTCGTAACTTACATGGGCCCAAAAATTCAAAATTTTCAAAAAGTTTTAAAACTCATCATAACACCGTTCAATGGCCTGCCAACCTTTTTTTAGGATCAAAGGTGCTATTTTTTACTCCTAAATCAAAATTTGTGCATGGACTAACCTGAAAATGTGACTTTTTCAAAAATAACTCGCAACTTTCTCCCTCCAAAACCTCACACTTTCATACCCAGGTCCCAAAAAGTCATTTCTTTCCGTTACTTTCTCTCCTGAGCACCATTGAAGCTCCTGTGTCTGCATTTCTTTCTTTATGCATCTTCCTCTTTGAATTCCTATTGTCACTTCCATAGCTTGAACTCCAATGGAGAAACCTAAACCTTATAAGCATCCAAAAGATAAGGTTATTGCACCAAAATGTCACAATATCAAGGCTGTAGAAGGAAATTGGTTAGGACATGAGTTTTGCAAAGGTGCATGGGTGTACATGAAACCCTCTGGTGTCGGCCCTGGTCATGTAAGAGATCATGGAAACTTGGATCTTCATTGGAAAAGGAAGTTATTGGGCTTCAAAAATCTCAAAAATGGTGAAACTATTGCCATTGTACATCATGTTTTTACAATGTCAAGCATGGAATTGGAAAGCTCAAATGAAATGAGATATCCTATCAATTGTAAGTATTTCTCATTGATTCCTATTCTAATTTCTTAATATACCTTATTAAAATGTGTATTTTTTTGTTGCAAACATATTTCCTTCTACCTTGGTGGAGAAGCAACCACTTCATAGTCTTACAAGTACTTTCCAAGCATCGCATGCAAATGTTGGAGCACTAGTCTTTCCACAAGCCCATCCTCCTCAGCTTTTACGTGACAGAGTTTTCTTTTACACACATACATATGTTGTACCATCTTCATCAAATGATTTTGGCAAGTTAGAGATGATTAAGGTAGATTCTCTATTCAAGCTCCAGTGGCCACAACTTGATATATGGACCTTGACATCTTTCAAGCATAAGATGGTGATGGACATACATAACTCTTGGAAATTCACAAGAGTTTCTAGATCTATAGGATTACATTGGTGTGTTCCTATCCATTGTTTTGTACATCTATTTCAGATATTCACAATTCTAGACTTCAACAATGTTCATGTTAAAAGATATCACATATGAGCAGGTGGAAGGTTTACTAAATGAAAATTAGGGACTTGTAGAAGGATGCACCAAAAGGGGATATATATCTTTGTAAAATTGGTGCAATAGGCATAGGATTTTGATATTTGAAACACCATACTTCATTGTACATTAGATTCTATTATGATCATTGGATGTGTAGACTTGGTGAATGGATACCATTACAAAGTTTTGAGGGTTCTTTTTATTCATTTGAAATTAAGATAAATCTGCCCAACAATGAAATGGAAGTTATTTTAGTGAATCATCGTTGGACCCTTGCCAACATGAGAGAACATCTAGTAATAATGGGATTTGAGGATCTAGATCAATTGAAGTTTCAAATACAAGGACATAAGGTAAACAAATATGGTAATTTCTCTTGTATTTATACAAATTATTATATTCAAATATGATATTTCAAAGTTTTTCATTTTTCTATAGATTAGTAATAGGTTGGACGATAAAAGTCCTTCCTAAATGGAGTGTAGATGGAGCTCAACTCTCATTGTCACAGCTCAAAAACTATTTGAGTATTGGAGTGTACACATAACCCATTTTCCATTCATAATCCTTCCTCTACTACAATGTAATACAGATGCAAGAAATGAAAAATTTAAAACTTTTTTATTTCAATATGATGTACAAATTGTCAAACCTTTCATTTTTGCCATGGAAGTATATATTACAATTTTAGAACTCGAATTTTATTTTTTCTATTATGTAGATGTGGTATGTCTTATTATGTTAAATGATTATCTGTTCAATCGTTTTTATGAGCCTTTTTTTTTAGAGTTCTTTGCATGATTCTTATATTTGTAGGTATTATTTTTACCTTAAAATGGGTCCCACCCACTTGAAAATATCGAAATTATTATAAAAGCAATTCTCTTCTCTCATTTCTCACTTTTGTAACCAATAAGAGCTAGAAGCACTCCTAAAGCATTCACCCATAACAATCATGCTACACTTACATTCAGTCTCTACTACCCCCTATCCAAACATCGTCGAGAACTCTTCAACGAGTTCTTGGAATCAACTCAGTGCAAAGGTCAAATACACTTGTATGACGTTGTTTCTAAATTCCTTGATCTGGATAAGACAATTCAACTCAACTCTGATGTGCTCGAGGAAATCATAGAGTTCCTTGAGTACTACATCTCGTGCTACTCCATAGATATCCCAACTTATGAGGGTAAGTGGGTCCCATGTGACCTTTTGCTCTACATTTATAAAGGTGATGAATCTTTATGAAGTTCCTTAAGTGCTTCATGGCAATCGTTGACAATGTAAAGAATTTGTTGGATAAAACAATGCCTTTGACAGAACAACTTAACAAAAAGAAGAGGTGTACTAGGTACTTTTCTTATATTTCCACAATAATATTTATCATCAATGAGGAGCCGAAGCCTACACCCATGATCTCCCCAACCTTGTCACAAGGGGATTTGTTCATAAAAAAATGAGCCTCAATTACAAGTCATAAACTTAGCCAAAGAGAGTGGCATAGTCCATCGAGAGTTCCTTGGTGGTGTGGTGGACAAATTTTGTGAGAAATCAAACATGGAAGAGCCTCGCCATCAAATCTCAACCCCTCAGAGCCCACATTACTAGAGGTGGAAATTGAATATCTCTCCATCATCATTGTGGATGGAGAGGAGTTTGTTTTCCTACATGATATTGAGAAGGCATTAGGACTACATCTGGATGAATGCCTAATTCTTTTCTCCACGATGTCATATGTTCCACTTTATGATACATCTACTATACTTGAAAAGAAAGCTATCCCACTAGGTGGTTCTGTGGCAGACACCATAGCAATGGTGTGTGAAGATTGAAAGATGATAACAATTATACTATGAAAGAAGATTCAGTGCAGCACGAGAGAGAATAATGAAGAACAAAATACCTACATCCCCAATAGCAGAGCAAAGTGGGATGGCCCACTCTAGCATAGATCTTGATACCCCTAGAAGAGGGGAGGAAGAAGACAAGCTTAATGATGTAAGTGGTAATTAAAGAATTGAATAAATTGATTTAATAAGATTGGAGCTTGAATTATCATTTTCTTGCTTAATAAGAAGCCATTGAAGTGCACAGGTTTGCGGCAAGATCCGGTGGGGATCCATTTTCTCGCGGAAGTGGCTCATTCTTGGCAAACTACATTGGAAAGTTGTCAAAGGATGATTTTGTCATCGTTCATAAAGATTATAGTCCTTATGGGCACTTCATAACCTGGTGCTTCAAGGCCTTGAGAAAAGTTTTGTGTTTGTGTACAATTACCCAAGGCACTAATTGTGTCATTTTGGTTAGAAAATCTTTAGTTGTAACTATTCTCGGAATTAAATTTAGAGGAAAGGTACTAGGACAAATAGGTATTGCCATGGGTCTTGGAATACAAGACCCCAATGTAATTTCTAAATCTATATTAACCTACCAATAGCCACAATCTCTCCAAAGGAGAAAGAAAATTATTGAGAAATTGAAGGCAACTGAGAACTAATGTAACATTTTTGGATAAATAAAATTTGTCTTTTCATATGTTGTGTTGTCCAAAGTAAGTTATGAAATGTAATCCAAACCTTGTATATAATCAAGAGCTTTTTTACCTCCATCTATGTGCATGTAATGGCCTACGTGTGCTAAGATAGTCTTCAAAATGCCAAAAAAGCCACAGCCATAGAAACGTGGGTTTCAAGCCTGGAAAAATGCGACATTGGTTGGATTAGCCCGAACAATGCTTGAAGAGAAGAAGTTGCCACATATCTATGGGGAAAAGCTATTTCAACTGCTATGTACCTTGTCAATAGACTACCATCCAAATCACTTCAAGGTATGACTCCTTATGAAGCATGGCATGGAAGAAAACCTAGTCTTGGACATTGCAAGGTTTTTGGTTGGTTAGCTTATGTTCATGTACCATCACAAATAAGAGGTAAGCTAGACGAAAGGGTAACAAAGGCAGTGTTTATTGGATATGATTCAACTCAGATGGGTTACAGGTTCTTCAATCCTTCAACCAAGCAATTCACTACAAGTAGAGATGTTGTGTTTGAAGAACACAGGTCTTGGTATGATGAAGACAAACAAAAGGTAACACTACCATATGATCTTGATTCTGACTCTCATCAATTAGGAAGCAAGCATGATACACAGGTCCATGATCCAAGAAGCGATACAAATGATGACCAAGATGAAAGAGAAAAGGATTACAAGCTATGGAAGTCAAGAGGCAAAGCAAAGATGCAAGAGGTTGGAGAATGCCCAAAACAAGCACCTAGAAGATCAACAAGAGAGAAGAAACAACCAGAAAGGTATGGATATGATTCCACATTTGTTACGAAGCATTCAATCTACTTGGCAAAATACTCTATTTCAGAGGAACCCTCAACCTATGAAGAGGCAAAGGAAAACCCTAATTGGGAAAAGGCCATGAACGAAGAGATAGATGCATTGAAGGAGATGGACACTTGGGATTTGGTTCCAATATTGCCGAATCAAAAGGTAATTGGTTGCAGATGGGTATATAAAGTTAATAGAAATTCAGATGGATCAGTTTGCAGGTACAAGGCAAGATTAGTTGCCAAAGGATGCTCACAAACTCATGGTATAGACTATGATGAAACATTCTCACCAGTTGCAAAGATGACTACAATCAGGACATTGATAAGTGTAGCTGCTGCAAGGAATTGGAGACTCCTACAACTTGATGTGAAAAATGCATTCTTAAATGGTTGGATAAGTGAAGAGGTATACATGTCACAACCACCAGGTTTTGAAAACCCTAATCATCCATCTTATGTTTGCAGACTTAAGAAAGCATTGTATGGATTGAAACAAGCTCCTAGAGCTTGGAATTACAGGTTGTTTACATATCTTCAAGATCAAGGGTTCAAAGCTAGCAGCTCAGATCCTTCTCTATTCATCAAACGGGATCACGATGAGGTTATCTATCTATGTGTATATGTAGATGATATTATTATGACAGGTGATGATCTAAATGGCATTCAAAGGATCAAGAGACACATGCAAGAGGAGTTCAAAATGAGTGACCTAGGTGAGCTCACATATTTCCTAGGTATCAGGTGATATACACAGATGAAGGAATGTATTTGACTCAGAGAAGATACATTCAGGATCTTCTTCTCAAGTTCAAAATGGAGAACACTAAACCTACAGGTACACCTTTGGATATGAGTCACAAACTAAGTGTTTATGAAGGTGAGAAAATTGAAGACATTAAAGAATATCAAAGCCTGGCAGGTAGCTTGATATATGCTACTCATACAAGGGTAGACATCTCATATAGTGTGGGAGTGCTTAGTCAGTTCATGCACTCACCGAGAAGACCACACATGGATGATCTACTCAGATGCAGATTGGGCAGGAGCTAAGGATGATAGAAAAAGTACATCTGGATACTTAGCATTTGCAGGATCAAAGCTAGTGTCATGGAGTTCCAAGAAGCAACCAACAATTGCTTTATCCTCAACTGAAGCAGAGTACAGAGGCTTGACCATAGCAACTCAAGAGGCAATATGGTTAAAAGCATTGTATACAGATTTGGGACTTCTGAGTTCCAAACCTCACATATTTGGAGATAATGTAAGTTCCATGCATCTAGCAGCAAATCCTATTTTCCATGCGAGAACCAAGCACATAGAATTCCATTACCACTTCATCAGGGTGAAACTCATGGCAAAGGAGATTGACATTTCTTTTGTTCCTACTGAAAAGCAAGTAGCAGATATGATGATGAAGGCACTTGATGGAATAAAGCTTTGTAGATTCAAAGCTATGGCAAGTATTCAACCTATCAGAGAATGAAGACTCAAGCATACTTTAGCTTGGGGGGGAGCTATTGGAACATTAAGCTTACACTATGCTTGAGGTGGATTTGATCTACATCAAAGGCTATCGCGTTGAAAGAATATCCATTGGATAGTTCTTTTTCTTATGCTCATTTATTGTATTTTTTTGAGAGATTTTTGATGGTTCATTTACCATTATAAAAGCCTTGAGCTTTACACATGTAAAGGTAGAAAGATAGAGCTCAAATCCCACGAATTTGTGGTGGTTAAAGTTGCATTCAATCAAGCACTCAAATCACCTAAAAGTAGATCAAACTAGATCTTCACTTTTCCTAGATTGTAGGGAAGTGAATTGATTCCCTCCAACAACCATTCCCACCTTCATTTGAATTCAAATTTCACTTGTAGAGTTGTGGAACACTCTAGAGTCTATATAAAGACTTGAAATTGCTTGTACATTACATGGAAGCAATATACATACACTTGTGACCATCATTGTCTTGCTCCTTCAATTCTCTGCATCATCTTCTTCACCAACAGTAATCTTGTAGAGGCTGTTGTTCTCTCTCCAGAGCTCCAAATTGAGTGCAAGATGGCTCATTGGAAAGGTATTAGTCTACTTTATGCCTATAATTTTTCATAGCTTTTGGTTCAGTAGATTAGGAGAAATCTGAGTTTTTCTGTCTCGGGGTCAATCTCTACGTATCCCTGAAAAATAAGAAGTAGCACCGGTGAATGTCGCATTCATTCCTATAGCATATTTTGCTTATTCCTTATACTTTTGCATTCTATACACTCAACCCTATGTGTAACACTCCCATAAAAGGATTTTTTCTAATTCTAATCACGTTGGTCGCTATGGGCATTTGAAGTTCATTGTCTCTTCCATAGATAGTAAGTTTTTTGAGCTAGTTGATCCACGAACCTATCTGTTTTGTATCGACTCATTCTCCTTGATGCTCCAAAGTACATAGTGTGTTTCTTTGCACTTATTACATGTTTATAAGGTCTATTTGAGTCTCCATAAGCTGAAGGGCTGGTCTTGTGCTAGTTGGCTAGACCAAACTTTGTCGTTTCGAAACGCACTTTTCTACCTTCTACAAGCTTCTCCAAGTTCTTTCAATATTATACTTATTCAAGCTCTCATAGTGCCTCTTTTGCATCAGATTGCTATGCTATGGCTGCCTCTAGTCTCTGTGATGAGAATGATCTAATTTCATTTGATGAAGCATAAAATTCAAAAAATTGGATGGCTATTATGCAATCTGAATATGATTCTATAATGAAGAATGGTACCTGGTCTTTGTGTGACTTGCCGCTTGGCAAGAAGGCCATTGGCACTAAGTGGGTATACAAGCTGAAGCATAAGCCTGATGGAACAGTTGACACGTATAAGGCTAGGCTTGTTGCAAAGGGTTATGCTCAGGAAAGAGGAATTGATTTTGATGAGACCTTTCCTCCTACTTGCCGAATGCCTATTGTTTGTAGCATTTGTGCACTTGCAGCTCATCATGGTTGGAATGTACATTAGTTGGACATTAAAACTGCAATTCAAAATGGTGATTTTCATGAAGAAAAGTATGTTTTTCAGCCCCCTGGCTTTGTGCAGAAAGGGCACGAAAACTAGGTGTGCAGGTTAAAGAAGGCATTATATGGTTTAAAGCAAGAACCATGTGCTTGGTATGAAAAGATACATGCCTATCTGATTGCACATGGTTTTGAGAACACTCCAATTGAAAGCACCTTATATGTTTAGCGTGTAAATGATGTGCTTCTTATCATTGTTGTGTATGTTGATGACATGTTGCTCACTAGTCCTCATGAGAAGCGTATTGCTGATTTTAAGGCTGATTTGCATGCCTCATCGGAGATGTCAGATTTGGGGCATTTACATCATTATTTGGGCATTCATTTTATGCAAGTTGATGGCAGAATAGCTTTGTGTCAAACAAAATATATTGACACATTATTGTCTATAACTCCTTTACATCCTATCCTAACTCCTTCCACTCCCCCACACACAAAAAATGTATGGATTAACAAGAAATCACTTCTTCATGCCCCCTACCTTCACAACAAAGCTATAACCATCACGTAGGAACCTTGATCGGACTTGATCCCCAACAACAACACCAAAAACATGTGTACCTAAACTCATGATGTCTTAGGGACTTTTGATGAAGGAGACTATACATCAATCATAAAACATTGCATATAGTGGTGGATTGATACATGCAATATATTATCAATGTGTGGACTTAGACCATATCAAGTGTATGAGGACATGTGCTTTAGTGATGGATAATGGAATGAATGTGCGAACAATGTATGTAAATTGGGTCTAACTACCTCTCATGTCACCTCTCTCATTGAAAATGTGTATTGTGATACTTGTAATAGTAGTAAGCACAAATCAAGCCATATCTCTTAGCTCCAATACCATAATATGGTCAATAGCGGGTTCGTTTTGAAGCTCTCGATGAGAGGAATCCAATGATTTGCTTAATCTAACAAACATATTTCAAGTTATGATAAAAAAATAGAGTGGTGGGAAACACCAACTCTTGTGCCACATCTAAACAAGGATCATATGTTGGAGCAAGTCTATGACAAGCCTAAGTATTGGCTTGAGTCTCACAAAGCCTTAGAAGAAGCTTTAAAAAGAAGACTATGTAAAGTTCACTTGTGAACTACCTCTTGTAACTTTTGAAGAGTTTACTTAATGTAAAAGTAAGAGAATCTTAAGTGGTTGAGTCCACTTGATCAAGAATGGAAAGAGGAGCCACGAATTCGTGATTTGTGGTAGGTAGAGAATCAAATCAATCATTGATTGATTGGAGAGTGATTGAGGGAAGTTAGCCTCCCAAACTCAACTATAAATAGATGGCAGTTTTAGTCGTGGTTAGTGAGACCTATGTGAAGACCTCCAAGAGCTGAGCTTTATGCCATATCAAGGTGTGATTACAAGGCACACATATGTATCAGTAAGTCATTGTATTGTACAAGCAATATACTTTCATTTTCATGATTATTTGAGTTCATCTTTCCATGTTCTTGTGAAGTGTACTACTCACTGCCATTACTCTTAGTTTTCTCAGTCAGCTTGCAAAGATGTTTTCTCTAAGCTTGCGGTCATCTTTTTCAGTGATTTAACTTGGTAAAGTTAGCTCTATAAGTCTACTATATGCTCACAAATTTTCATGACATTTGAATGTTGCAATCTTCAGTTATGTTCATTTGAAGTCAACAGGGTCTGTTCATCTTCACTTCTCTGTCAGGTACCCGACTTTTTCACTCATCTTGTCAGAGCCATTTCTCAGTGTTTACTTATCCAAATTCAGTGATTTAAAGCTTGTTGGATTCAGCTTACTGTCTAGTATAACCATACAAATTTTCATAATCATTGGATTTCTACATTTTGAGTTATGTTGATTTTTTTGCTCACTGGTCTATTTCTATAGCAGCCCATGAAAATCGGGATGATGTCATCACTTGTTAAAACTCATTCTCAGTGTGTGGTTCATTATTTTTGATGAGATTACTCTTGAAAGTTAGCTCTTTAAGTTGCCTAGACTTCCCCAAGAGGAATTGAGCTAATTGCTGCTGTGCTCAGAGAATTATGTAAAACACTGGACAGGTGTATGAACCAAGAATAGCAAGTTTTCACCTCTGAGCTAACTCCAACTTATCTGTTTTGATCTATCTTTTTGAGACTGATCTTCCAAGGTACATAGGGTGTCCAATACATCTATTGGCAAGCTAAAAGGGCCCACCATATACTCTCGGAGTTCATTTGGCTGGTGTAGATCAAGGATTTTGCAACACCTCTTCATCTTCAAGCACATACCTATCCATCTCTTCACAGTGGTATCAGAGCAAGGTTGGACAACATGGCAGATGGATTTCCTTCATCAATTGACAAATTGGATAGAGGTAATTACTCAGCTTGGTCATTAAGAATGGAAGCTTATCTCCAAGGTAGAAGTTTATATGGTTATGTGGCTGGAGATGAAGTTATGCCAAGTTTCAGGAACAAAAGTCAACCAACACAAGAAGAGCAAGAAAGATTGAGCACATGGTGCTCCAAGGATGCACTTGCAAGGTCTTATCTCCTCAACTCTATCTCATATTTTTTGTTGCCTCACATTAGAAGTTGTAAGACATCTCAGGAAGTGTGGGATGCACTTGAAGCTTTCTTTTCTTCAAGTACCAAAGCTAGGAAGCATCAACTATGGCTGGATTTCACAACTCTCAAGAAGGCTCCCAACCAGAATGTGACTGATTTTGTCACAAAGCTCAAGGACATAGCAGATCAGTTGGGAAGCATTGGAGAGGTAATAGATGAAGAGCAAATTGTAAGGCAGGTCATCAATGGCTTGAAGGCAGATGATAAGTGGGAAGCATTCACCACAGCTATGGATTTGTACATGGACATGCATGTACCTGATTTCAACACACTCATTGGACAACTACTTACTCAAGAGGCAAAGCTTATAAAAAATGGAGAAAGCTCTAAAGGTAATCAATCTTCAGCTTTATACACGGATAAAAGCAAGTCTAAAGATAACAAAGGAAAGGCAAAGAAAGTGGATGATGAAGCAAGTACATATCAAGCTAACTATGCAGGTAGAGGAAGACATGGCAGAGGTAGAGGAAGAGGAGGTAGACAAGGCAGGGGGAGATCCCAAGACTCCAACTCATGTTCTATTTGTCGATTAACTAATCATACAACTGAAAATTGCTTTAGGAATTCCAGGAATCAAAGAGGCAGAGGATACAATAGAGGAAGTTATGGCTACTCAAGAGGAAGGTTCAACAACTACCATGGCAACTACAACAACTACAATCATTCAAACTATCAAGGAGGCTACAAAGGAAGGAGAGACTACAATAACTACACAGAAGACTCAAACAAAGAGGATTCATTATTGATCATGAACATGGCTATGCCACAAGGTAAATCTGATGAGCATATTTTCTACATAGATTCAGGTTGTTCAAATCATGTGGCAAGAAATGTGGCACTCCTATCAGATTTAGAAGATCCAAGGAATAAGCATGAGGTACAAACAGGAGATGATACAAAACATCCTGTGGAGAAAATAGGCAATGTCAAAGCACCTGATGGAAACATCAACCTACTCAGTAAGGTACTCTATGTCCCTACCATTACAAAGAATTTGATAAGTGTTGGGTAGATAGTAGAGAAAGGGTTGCAAGTCAGGTTCACAAAAGCAGGAGCATTTGTTGAAGATCCAAGTCAAGGATTCAGAAGAATTGCAAAAGGTGAAAAGACAGGTAGATTGTTCACATTTGAATTACAGGACACTAGAAACATTGCTCTCTTTAATTATGGTAGTCAGACACTCACAGAATTGGAAGTATGGCACAAAAGGTTAGCACATATTGGTGAAAGGTCATTAAAGCAAATCTGCAGGGACCAAAGTGTACTTGGACTTCCTAATTTGTCAAAACAACATATGATTTATAAGTGTAGTGCATGTCAATTTGGAAAGTCTCACAGGTTACCATTCATGAAGAAAGGTTATATGCATGGAGATCTCTTGGAGTTGGTTCATACAGATGTATGGGGACCTAGCAAGGAAGCTTCAATATCTGGATCAAGGTATTATGTTTCCTTTATTGATGATTGCAGCAGATGGACTATCCTATTCTTTATGAAACACAAAGATGAAGTTTTTTCATGTTTCAAAAGATATTTGGCTCTTGTGGAGAATCAAACAGGTAAATCACTAAAAAGGCTAAGGTCAGATGGAGGGGGAGAATACTTCTCCCATGATTTTGATTCTTTTCTTCAAGAAAGAGGAATCAAAAGAGAGGTAACTACAAGGTACACTCCTGAGCAAAATGGAGTGGCAGAAAGGAGGAATAGGACAATTGTTGAAGCTGCAAGGTCTATGTTAAATGAAAAGCATTTACCTAATTACTTATGGGCTGAGGCTGTATCTACAGCCACTTACTTGATTAACAGGTTGCCTTCAAAATCCCTTGATGGGATGACTCCATATGAGGCTTGGAATGGAAGAAGACCAACCTTAGATCATTGTAAAATTTTTGGATGTATTGCTTTTGCTCATGTTCCTTCACAGGTTAGAGGCAAGATGGATCCAAAGGCAGAAAGGTGTGTATTTATTGGATATGACAACAATCAAAAGGGCTACAGGTTATACAACCCTACCAACAAAGGATTCTTGGTAAGCAGAGATGTAGTTTTTGATGAGAACAATTCATGGTATGAAGATTCATGCAGGAAGATCAATTTACCATATGATCTTGAAGAAGATTTTCCAAAGCTTGGTAGAGAACAATCAAAGATTGAAGAACAAGACACCTCAGAGGATGATGAAGAATCTCACATGGAAAAGATCAAAGCATGGAAGTCTAAAGGTAAAGCAAAATTGCAGGAACTTGGACATGAGGCAGAATCATCACATCATGGCCTAAGAAGATCTATGAGGGAAAAGAAAAAACCAGAAAGGTATGGGTTTGACACCTCATTAGTAACTAAACATTCTATCTACATAGCACAGGACATAAACCAAGAGGAGCCATCATCATTTGAAGAGGCCAAAGCAAAAACAGAATGGAAGCATGCAATGAAGGAAGAGATTGAAGCACTTGAGGAAAACAACACTTGGGATTTGGTGCCCAAGACTTCATCCATGAAGGTAATAGGCTCAAGATGGGTCTATAAACTCAAGAAGAATTCTGATGGTTCCATTAACAGGTATAAGGCAAGGCTTGTAGCAAAAGGCTTTGCACAAACTCAGGGAATTGATTATGAGGAGACCTTCTCTCCTGTGGCAAAGATGCCTACTATTATGGTTTTGCTTGGTATTGCCTCTTCCAAGAATTGGAAGATACTTCAACTAGATGTAAAGAATGCATTCTTGAATGGTTGGATAACAAAAGAGGTATATATGGCACAACCACCTGGTTTTGAGAATCAAGTTTATCCTGATTATGTGTGTAAAATTAACAAAGCATTGTATGGTCTCAAGCAAGCTCCAAGAGCTTGGAATTTCAGGCTTGTTTCATTCTTGCAGGACAAAGGCTTTCAACCAAGCAAGGCAGATCCTTCACTCTTTATTAAAAAGAGTAATTCCGAGGTCATCTACCTATGTGTATATGTAGATGATATTATATTGACAGGAAATGATGCAGATGGTATGAAGAAGATCAAAGATCAGATGAGAGAAGAGTTCAAGATAAGTGATTTGGGTTCACTTACCTACTTCCTAGGTTTGGAAGTTGTCTACAAAGATCATGGTTTGTTTCTCACTCAAAGAAAGTACATTAAGGACATGTTGGCAAAATTCAAGATGCAAGATTGTAAGATTACAGGTACTCCAATGGAGGTCAATCACAAATTGAGCTCACATGAAGGTGAACTCATAGAGGACATCACATCATATCAAAGTCTAGTGGGTAGTCTCAACTATGCCACATTGACAAGAGTAGATATATGTTACAGTGTGAGTGTGCTAAGCCAATTTATGCACACACCAAGGAAACCACATATGGATGCTGCCAAAAGGATTCTCAAGTATCTCAAAGGAACCATAAATGAAGGACTTTATTATCCTTATGTATCTGATTTAGGTTTGAAGCTATTTTCTGATGCAGATTGGGCTGGCTCCAAGGAAGATAGAAGGAGCACTTCAGGTTATCTTACCTTTGCAGGTTCAAAGCTTATTTCATGGTCATCCAAGAAGCAACCCACAGTTGCTCTCTCTTCTATTGAAGCTGAATATAGAGGTCTTGCCATAGCTACACAAGAAGCTGTGTGGATGAAGACATTATTCAAAGATCTTGGATTGGAGTTTGGAACTCCAACTATTTTTGGTGACAATATGAGTTCTATTCACTTGGCTGCTAATCCTATTTTTCATGCAAGGACTAAACATATTGAAGTTCATTATCACTATGTACGAGAGAAGGTTCTAAGCAAAGAGATTCAAATATCATATGTGTCCACTCATCAACAATGTGCAGATATTCTAACCAAAGCATTGGATGGTACAAAGCTTTGCAAATTCAAGGCTATGATTGGTTTGTAAGTAATCTTGGAAGATTGAAGACCTCAAGCATACTTGGCTTGAGGGGGAGCTTTTGGAGCAAGTCTATGACAAGCCTAAGTATTGGCTTGAGTCTCACAAAGTCTTAGAAGAAGCTTTAAAAAGAAGACTATGTAAAGTTCACTTGTGAACTACCTCTTGTAACTTTTGAAGAGTTTACTTAATGTAAAAGTAAGAGAATCTTAAGTGGTTGAGTCCATTTGATCAAGAATGGAAAGAGGAGCCACGAATTCGTGATTTGTGGTAGGTAGAGAATCAAATCAATCATTGATTGATTGAGGGAAGTTAGCCTCCCAAACTCAACTATAAATAGATGGCAGTTTTAGTCGTGGTTAGTGAGACCTATGTGAAGACCTCCAAGAGCTGAGCTTTATGCCATATCAAGTTGTGATTACAAGGCACACATATGTATCAGTAAGTCATTGGATTGTACAAGCAATATACTTTCATTTTCATGATTATTTGAGTTCATCTTTCCATGTTCTTGTGAAGTGTACTACTCACTGCCATTACTCTCAGTTTTCTCAGTCAGCTTGCAGAGATGTTTTCTATGAGCTTGGTGCATCATTTTCAGTGATTTAACTTGGTAAAGTTAGCTCTATAAGTCTACTATATGCTCACAAATTTTCATGTCATTTGGATGTTGCAATCTTCAGTTATGTTCATTTGAAGTCAACAGGGTCTGTTCATCTTCACTTCTCTGTCAGGTACCCTACTTTTTCACTCATCTTGTCAGAGCCATTTCTCCGTGTTTACTTATCCAAATTCAGTGATTTAAAGCTTGTTGGATTCAGCTTACTGTCTAGTATAACCATACAAATTTTCATAATCATTGGATTTCTACATTTTGAGTTATGTGGATTTTTCTGCTCACTGGTCTATTTCTGTAGCAGCCCGTGAAAATCGGGATGATGTCATCACTTGTTAAAACTCATTCTCAGTGTGTGGTTCATTATTTTTGATGAAATTACTCTTGAAAGTTAGCTCTTTAAGTTGCCTAGACTTCCCCAAGAGGAATTGAGCTAATTGCTGCTGTGCTCAGAGAATTATGTAAAACACTGGACAGGTGTATGAACCAAGAATAGCAAGTTTTCACCTCTGAGCTAACTCCAACTTATCTGTTTTGATCTATCTTTTTGAGACTGATCTTCCAAGGTACATAGGGTGTCTAATACATCTATTGGCAAGCTAAAAGGGCCCACCATATACTCTCGGAGTTCATTTGGCTGGTGTAGATCAAGGATTTTGCAACACCTCTTCATCTTCAAGCACATACCTATCCATCTCTTCACATCATACACACACTACAATGGCAAAGACAGTAGTGGAAGGGGTAGATAACATCTTTGGGCACACATTTCATGCATCGCACACAAACACAAGCTCATGGAGAAGAAGATACACAAACAAGAAGGAGCAACTTTGAAATTTTAGCTTGGTTTTTTGCAATTGCAAAAGTTTTTTACAAAGTGCCACCAAGTGACTTATACACATGTGCACTAAAAATGGTCCTTTCACATAGGAGACCGGCGTTTTTCCTATAAATCACTAAAATCCGACTATTGTACGAGGCTAATGTTACAATCTTCAAGGATCATGCATCTAGAGAACTCCTCTAGAGAATTTACAGGGCTCTTTGAAGTTTTACAAAGGATTTTTGAAAAGATCATGGGCTTAAAAAATGAAAATTTTGGGGTCTGCTTTTCTTCACTTCTTTCTCCTGCAACACATGTGTATGTGTATAAGTATGTGTGTGTTTATGTGTATGTGCATGTATATGTGTGTATGTACATGTGAATTTATTTGTGCGAGTATGTTAATTTATGAAAACAAAATAATTTAAATGATATTAAAAAAATGAAATTTTTACTTACAATAATTAGCCATATATTATGCTCAATGAACTTCTTCAAGAACTTGCAATAAAGGAGGGAGAGAGAGAGAGAGAGAGAGAGAGAGAGAGAGAGAGAGAGAGAGAGAGAGAGAGAGAGAGAGAGAGAGAGAGAGAGAGAGAGAGAGAGAGAGAGAGAGAGAGAGAGAGAGAGAGAGAGAGAGAGAGAGAGAGAGAGAGAGAGAGAGAGAGAGAGAGAGAGAGAGAGAGAGAGAGAGAGAGAGAGAGAGAGAGAGAGAGAGAGAGAGAGACCAAGAGAGAGAGAGAGAGAGATAGAGAGAGAGAGAGTCAAAGACAAAGAGCTAGAGAGTGAGAGAGAGAGAGAGCTCATAAACAAAATGTAGATATGAATGATGGTTTGGCCTTCGATCAGATACACGTAAAATGATGATCGAAAAGTGATTCACACGAAGCAACAAAATTGTGTCACATCAACTGTTGCTATAGAAGGTCACTTCTTGTAGTGAAAAAATACATTAACAATGGGAGGCCTATTACTTGCTTGATTACCATGCATAAGATCTTCTCCTCTTCTCTTTCCCTAACACTTAGTCCTTTTATGAACCAAATTATACTTCTTGAACAAAAAAAGTTTCATAAAAAAGGGACTATTTGTTCTTGATTCCATTATTTCTATCTAGGAGGGTCTTGAGTGTGCTAGGGAAAAAAAGCAAGAATTCTTTTTCTTCAAAGTTGACTTTGATAAAACCTATTCTAGAGTTGAATGGACTTTATTCTTTCGTCTTTTCATGATGTTGTCTTGGAAAGAAATTTATAAAGTATGTTAGCACTCTCTTTGGTAATGCCTAATTCAAGGTTTCCTTGAATGGAAGATTGTCAGAGCCTTTTAAACTTTTTAGATCTATCAAAGAAGGATGTCCTCTTGTTCCTCTTCTTTTTTCCATTTCTAGTGATGCTCTTGGCTAGCTAGTGAAATATGTTATGAATAAGGTAATTGTCAAGGGAATTAAGGTTCCCAATACTTCTAACCAAATTGGGCTTCATATGTTTTCTCACGATACAAATATGTGCTATAATGCTGACCTCTCTCTATGCCCCCTTCCTGCATTACTTGAATGTCTTTTTGATGGCTAGTGAATCTAAAATAAACCATAAGAAAACTGGTTTTAAAGCATCTAATATCTTGACTCTTGATTATGCATCTAGCGTTGGTTTTTATGTCTTGCAAGAAGGTGAAATATTCATATTTTTGGGCATCTCAATCGGCTTCAATGATTCCCTCAAGCAAAGGTGGGATTGGGTAATGGATAAGTTTAAAGCAAAAATGTTTAAATGTATAATTATCATAACTCTCTAGCTTACAAGTCTTTAGTGATTAATCATTTCCTTTTACCTTGTATTACCTATCTTTTGGCTTGTTGTCTCCCTTCCAAAGAATACTTAAGTCAAGCTATTACTTTGAAAAGAAGAGTCTTATGGGGTGGAAACTCCCAAACAAGTAAAATTTCAAAGGTTGATTCGAACACATGCTGTCTTCCTAAGAAAGAGGGTGGGCTTGGCATTTTGTGCCCCTTTAAATTGGTTGATAATGTTGCAACAAAATGGGTGGTGAGAAGTCTCTCTTCCAATGACACATGGGTTGTGTTGCTTAAAAGAGATGTTCAATTGTTTTCAATAAAAAGTTATAAGTCTTAATCATAATATGTGGGATATAATTATGTCCCCCCAATTGTTTTGTCCTATTGGAAGGTACACTATTTGCAGATTGTGATAGGCTTGGATGAAAGTTAAAAGGAATTACCATCATAATGGTGAATTTGTATGTAATTTGAGCTTTCCCTATAGGAATATCCTTGGCATGGATGGATTGCTTTATGGAGTAGTTGCATCTGTTCAATTAAAGATCCCAAATGGTTTAAAGAAGGTTTCAGGTCTTGGAGAAATTTCTTTCAGATATTAGATGAGTTGGCCCATGATAATTATTTCAGATCATTCCCTAATCTTTCCTTTTCCTCTCAACAAATACTCATTTCCAACTAAAGGATGTTGGAGCAAAGGAAAGAATGTTACAATATAAAAAAACTAGGGATTCATGAAGTTGCACATGACATATTGAAAAGATTCAAAGAAATCAAAGGATCAATTTCCAAAGTTGTTGGTGAATTGAATAAGAGATGGCATGTTCATTGGTCCAACAACTAGTGGAGATACAAACTCTCATGCATACAAATTGAATAAGAGATGGTATGTTCATTGGTCCAACAACCAGTATCGTTTAACATTCTTTTCTCCAATTGCTCATTCTCAAGAATGGGCTATGGATTTGGAACCAGGCTAAGAAGTTTGATGTAAATTATGAAGGACTCATTATTTTGTGGCAAGAAGGAGGATTTAGCTAATTTAATTGTTCACCACTAGCATGCCAATAAATTTTGGAAGCTTCTAGATCCTTATTAGAAAATTAAAGGCATCGCTCTGGTAGGTGTTAAAGAAACCTTAATGGGATGCTCTAATAAAATGGACTTGGTCTTATGAAAAATTTGGAGAAGCATCATTCTTTGGCACATATAGATTAGCAGGAATCAAAGGTTCCAATCAAGGAAAAAAGATAATGTTTAGGCTCTCATAGTGGCTTTGAAAGCTTATAGTCTTTAAAGCTTACATGCTATTACTGAAGCCCCCTAGCAATAATATCCAGCTGACTAGACTTTTGGGAGATCATCATACGAACAAATGGAGAAACTTGCTTTTGTCTATATATTATGAGGATCGATTTTTCATGGTCTACTCCATTGTATAATGGGTCCTAAACTCATTCTAGTTTGTAAGAAAAGTCTTATTATCAGTTTTGTACTCTTATTGTACTGAGAGAGTAACTTGTTTGAGTCTAGCCCCTTGTAATACTCCTCACATTTGTAGTATGGGATCTTGCCCCCTGCATATTTATTATGTAACATTCCTTCATTAATATAATTTTTCTTCGTTGTCCTCTCTCTCAAAAAGAAGAAAACAATATATTTGTGCCTCTTACAAAATAGAGCTCGTAACACACAATGAAATAAAAAAGAGCCAAGAAAAAGAGGTCTCTCTCTACAGACTCACGAGTCGCACTCTCTCCCTCTCAAGGAAGTATTGTCTCACGCCGTCCTGCTCTCTACCCCACTGGAGTCTTCAATTCTGTGATTGCTGGAATCCAGAGCGCCAAGCCTCGAGGCAAGGAGATTGCCAGGCCTGTGATTCGCGAATTGCAATGATGTCCCACTCTACAAGCCTTCATTTTTGTTAATCGGGAATAATTGCACAATTCATTTACATCTTTATGCCGCTCGCATATCCCCGTATCATAAACAAAGAAAGGCATCCATAGTTCAAGGTTAGTTGTACAACCGGAAGTCATTTTGGCAGCGTAACAGTTTACTTTCATCAGATGTCTAAAACATTTATATAATTGATGTGTAAGAGCTGGTGTTAGGGTTCCTGCTTATTGAGACCTCCCTGCATTACTTCTGAGTCCCTCGGGGGGTCGCCCCTTGAGCCACCTCTGAGAGTTAGCGAGACTGGCTCTAGACTGACATTTGTGATTGGGTTTTCGCCCTGCCCTGGGGGTGCTCTGTCTGTGCATAGCTCTCCATGAAGCCTTACAAAATGGCATGTCAAACGGTACAAAGCTTGCTGGAACGTCTCTGATGATGTGAGTAAAGTAGGTACTTTGGATGCTAAAGTAGAGGCCAACGGAATAAATCTTGATTCTGATTTTGAGGATAATGAAGACAACACTCTACTGATTGATAGGGACTCTTTAAATAACTGGCATAATACATTATATGAGAAAGTTTTCATTGGTCTATGTCATGGTCCTAGGCCAGCTCAAAAAGTTTTAAGAGCTTGGATTAAGAACAACTGGAGCAATAGGGGGATGATCGTTAAACATGTTCAATTCCTGCCAAATAATTTCTATTTTTTTTTTTTTAGGATGCCAACAGTGCTATGCAGGTGATGTCTGAAGGGCACTGGGTGATTAGGAATGTGCCTCTCTCCTTGTTTAAATGATATCCTGGTTTTAACCCTAGAGGAGCTAAACCCACAAAAGTTCCTGTTTGGGTAGAGCTACCTGACCTGCATGTGGAATTTTACCCTTGGGTTGAGCAAATAGGTAAACTGATTAGTAAGGTGTTGGGTCAAAAATCTAGAAATGGATTCAATCCCAAATGGGATCCTCAGATACTTGTTTAAGTAGACATCTCCAAAGAAGTCAACACGGTCATCACATTGAAGGACTCTGAAGGCTTTAGGCTCCATGAGCAAAAGGTAAGTTATAAAAACTGTTAAACGTCGCTTGCTGTCAAAAGCGCGTTTAAACATCTATTTGGGTTCTTGGGAGTGGAAGGGGTCTGTTGAACAGAGGCCCTATGCTTGATTTTCCCCAAAACAACCACTTCATACACAGCAATATACTAATATTCAAAAACTCTATCAAGAATCTGTTTACACTTCACAATCTTACAGTCCGCAATCAAACTCTTCCAAAGTTTACCGAACACACTCCAGCTAATGCTCTCTCAACGTACAGTGCAATACTATTCAGTACCGTACTACAGGCTTACTTGATTAACTCAAGAATTGTCTCGAACACAAATTACTGTAACAATAGAGACAATAACAGTGACTCAATCTTTACCGAACAGGTACAGATAATCAAACAGAACAGAAGATGTAGAACGATTCAGAGTTCTCAAACACACAGTACTGAAACTGTCATTACTAGAGTATGGACTTCATCAAACAACTTACAAAACATCAACAAATAGAGAGACACCACAGTACACACAATTATCAGAACAAACATAATGGAACCTACGCAGAACGACTCACCCAGACAAACAGTCTGGCAATCTTCCGGGCGTCTATGTAAATCACAAACCGAATAGGTATCGATAAACAAAACAAGACAGAGACGACACAGAATACTCAGAATTACCCAACGCACACCACAGTAACGTCAGATCAATCACCCAGACAGACAGTCTGGTGATCCCACTGAGCGTCACCGAAGCGTCTCTTTTTCATTGATTTATATAAAGATTACAAACATCTTTGTAACAACCTTTCGCTCATGCAGAATATGAAAAGATTTAGTCTTTACAATTGCCAATCCGACGGCCGACTAACACTGGCACGCACGATGGACTCGAACCCGTAGGTTTACAAAAAAGCTTAGGGCTCATCAACTATTCCTTCTAGATACATAGATCTGGCTAATCTAAATGTCCGGGCAATTTTCTTCTTAATTGATTCTAACATTTGCTTCAAAATGTCTGGTTCTACCAGTTGGGCATCTGTCCGTACTGAACTTAACGAAATAACCTGGAACATCAAAATTTCTGCTTTAGTCTGCAGAAAAGCTTCTTGTAAATAGAAATCATTTGATAATGCCGCATCTCTGCTGACCTTCATATCTGCTATCTGTTTATCAATTCTGGAGAGTCTTTCTTTCTGTACATCCAGTTGATACTCCCTTCTTTCTATCTCCTGGTTCTGAAATTGGATTGTATTGTAATAGGCATCACGCTCTCCTCTGATTCCTGATATCTCTTTCTTTAATTGAGCTTCCACATTCAATTTGCGTTTAAGAATATTATTGACGTCAGATAAATCAATCTTGGTTCTCTGAAGTTCTTCATTAGTCTTCTGAACTAAATCGTACATTTCTTGCCCTTTGTTGACCATTTCTTCTAACTGTACTCTGGTTTCTTCCAAGAAATTTCCCACAGCTATTCGTGCATCCTCTTTATCCTGTAGTAAGTGCTTCAACTGCATGATTTCTACATCTGCAACAATTAATAATTCTTCTTTTTCTTGGACTGCTGCCAGTGCCACATCTCGTTGATTGGTAATTGTTTCCTGTTCTACAAGTCTGGCCTGCAACTCCTTAATTTGTTTGTTTAAAGCGTGATTTTCTGCTTTGACTACCTATAATTCTTCCTAGAGAGGAGTAATGTCTGCCTCCAGCACATCAACTTTGTGTTGAAAGTCGTCACGGATGTTATCAGTCACTTGCTTCATTTGTGCAGGTAGTTGTTATGATAGCTGGATTAGCATTTGACCCATGGATGTTGTTGGCAATATACGAGAAGAACCAAATACGGACATACATGCAGATCTAGCACTAAGGCAACCCTTTATTTTTTTCCAAACCCCTACACCATTTAAAAGTGATTCTTATAACTAAAAACCCTTGTAAATATCATTTCACCTTTTTGTAGCTCCATTTTGTACAAGCCGAGGAGTCCTCGAGCTTGGGGAGCCTTAGAAGTAGTTACGTGCCAATTTTCATATTTTTTAGATCTCGTTTGAGCCCTCAAATAAGCCCTGGAACCTAATTTTTAACTAGGCCGGACACTAGGTGTGGACAGGGCCAAAGCTAGTCAAAAACTATAAATAGAGCTAGAGAGCTCATTTTTGGGGAGCTTCTTGTAGTTTTGAGCTTGTATGAGAACTTGATTGCAATAGAAGTGATTCCATTGTCTTACTCTCTTTGTTCTTGCCGTGTGTGCGCGTGTGTGTGTATGTGTGTGCATGTTAGTGTGCTTCTCACTCACACATTTGTGCCTTCACTTGCTCGAGGTTTTCATACCATCCTCATGTCTTCCCGGATTGACATTAAAGGAGGTGCTACTCATCACTGAGCTACACCAAATTTTGGCGCCGTTGGCGGGGATTCGAGCTTTGAGGACGAGCGTGTGATGGTAAGACGTAGTGAGGACGCGTTGGAATGGTAAGTAGTAGGTAAATTTCTGGTTTTCTTCTCCATCTCCATCTCCACCTCCATCTCCACCTCCACCTCCTTCTCCACTACATATTCCCTCTTCCTTGTCATTCTCCTCATTTCTTGTGTGCGAGTTTGAGAGAGAGCGAGCGCGTGCATTTGTGTTGTGTGTTTTTTGCATGTTTCTTGCAGGTACCAGCTCCATCACCATCTCCAGCAAGCTCAGCAAGTACAGAATCTTTCTGCACAGGCCCCGAGGCATCAAGCTCGAGCTATCGCGACACTTTGAAAACTTTGATCAATCACGTTTCTGAGTGCACCACGACATTGCGCAGGCCGAGAGCACCTAGGATCACAAGACAAAACCACAAAATTCACCATAGCTCGACCTATCGCGACACCTCGAGGTATCGCGACACTCACGACTTATCGCGACACCTCGGAGTATCGCGACACACCGACCCCACCTATCGCGACACCTCGGAGTATCGCGACACTCCCAAGTATCGCGACACTCCCAAGTATCGCGACACCCCGACTTATCGCGACACTGCCCACCTATCGTGACACCCCGACCTATCGCGACACCTCGGAGTATTGCGACACCCCGACCTATCGCGACACCTCGGAGTATCGCGACACCCCGACCTATCGCGACACCTCGGAGTATCGCGACACCCCGAACTATCGCGACACTTCCCACCTATCACGACACCTCGGAGTATCGCGACACTCCCAAGTATCGCGACACCCTGACCTATCGCGACACTTCCACCTATCGCGACACCTCGACCCGACCTATCGCGATACATGGGCTTAACGCATGAAAACTTAGAGTAAATTAATTGACTGAGTTGAGGTATCTTTGGGCTTAATTTTGGACACATTGGGGTAACATTAGAGCCTTAGGAGTGAGCAAAACACCTAGAAACCAGGGGGGAATTTCCTGGACCCTGAGAGCCTGTTTCGAACCCTAGGTGCCTGTTTGGTCATAACTTCACCATACGAACTCCGATTGATGAGATTTTGGTCTCGTTGGAAAGCTTGTTGAGAATCATACGCGAAGTTTTAGAACATGTATTTTTAAGTTGGCCTTTAGGTGGGACTAAGTGGTCATAAGGATTTGGGGGTACAGTGAGTTACTCCAGGGGGGCTTGTAAATGTTGATGTGTGTTTTTCAATCCCTTGTGGTAATAGAGCTATATTGACTTGTGAACTTTTTGCAGGAACATTGTGTGCAAGCAAGGCTTCCAAGCCAAGCTACCAAGGGTGAGTACCAAGCTTGGGAGAAGGCTTCCTGGGCTTGTGTAGCAGTGTGGTCAACCAGCTAATTGAGGTTGGAAGATCTCTCAACCCTCCTTTGTAAATTCCTGGCCTAGACTAAGTACAACTTAGGTGTGGTAATTAATTAGGACAACGCTAGGCACACATCAAGTCCAAGAGAACTAAGCAACTAAGTGCAAGGATTAAGTAGGACTTAAGTGCGAAAACCCTAAGGGACAAAAGTAAACTTGACTCGATCACTTATCAAGTGCGAAATTCACTTAAGCATTCCTGACAACGTGATACCAGACGAGATCATAAACATAATAATCAACTAAAAAGAACAAAGTGATTGGTGTCAATTAACCCGCAACGAGAGTGTACTTGGGACCAAGGGGATAGATAAACCAAGCATATGAACCTTAGGTCAGGTAGACACTTAGGCCGAGACAGACAAAGCCTCAGATCTTCTGAAGCTAGTGTCAATCACATTGCTAGGTCTTGGGCCCAGCAGTTGAGTGATTACCCATACACTCCACGATCAGAAACAAGTGATTCTGAAATGTCCTATCACATGGAGAGACCAGTAGGTAGTTCAGGGTTGGCTTATCTAGAAAAGCCAGAAGGACCTTACAAGACTCAATTGGAATACATCAGGATTAATCATCTAGGTGCTCGCATCTACGAAGATGGCCTAAGAAGATCTGTGGTCCAGATTAAGAACCCCGATCAACCCCATGGACTTACCCAGTAGTCAAGTTTGCGAATGGAGCATACCTAGATAAAGAGGGGACTATATATGTAGTCACCACTCTTCCAGATAGAACCGACGAGTTTGGAAATGTGATTGCAGAAACCGATATGGGTGATATAGAGCAAGGAAATTTAGAGAAAAAGCCGAGAACTCCCCGCGGTAAATTAGTCTTGACCAGAATCATGACTCCAGAATGGATTCCCCAGGATAATAAAAGCATAGATTTTCTTTTAAATCGAGAAACCAATGAGGCCTTTAGAGGTATAAGCCTACCTTGTCTCATGAAGTAGGTGCTCTCACAATGTATGAGTTTAAAGACCCTGATAGTCCAGACAAAAAAACCTACCTAGACAATACATCAGAGAGGATCTTCGTGGTCACCGAGCATGGCAGACATGCCTACACATGGAAAGGTGAATTTGTTTTTCCCCAACCTCGGACTAATGTGTCATACAGTCACCAAGGAGCTGGGACCTCCCAAGCTCATGGAGCTCAAAGAGATAGAAGTAGAGACAAACCTGAGGTAAGTTTTTCCAACTCCCTGGGAAGAGAAAGAACGAGAACGGAAAGAAATAGAGTGGAACCTGAAGGACATAGAACCCAATGGAATCAAAGGAATGCTGACGATTTTCCTTTGCCAAGGCCGAGAGAACACACTAGGACCCTACGGCCAACTCAACTCGTGAAGTCCATGAAGAATTACTTCGATGGCACAGGTGACCCTTATGACCATGTGGCAGAGTTTAGGCAAGTCTTGAAAGCTGAACAGGTAGAGGAACTATTCACACAATATAATGCTTTTGGTCTAACCCTTAGGAACACTGCCCTCACGTGGTTCCAACCACTGAACGAGAGGCATTTCAGAAACATAGACCAGCTCTTAGAGGCATTTATCATTGAGTTTTCTAAGAGTGGCATCAGGCACAACACTTCCTCACTAATCCATAGCTTCAAGCAAACACCTCAAGAGACGGTCAGACTAGCAGGAAGACGGTTTAGGCAATACCTAGAGAGATGCCCGATGCCTGAGTTACCCACACCAGCCAAGCAAGTGGCCTTGTTCTTAGATGGATTGTTGAGCACCAAGCTCAGGTCATATGTGTATCTAAAGGACCCCAAAACGATAGAAGAGTGCGTGCGCATGTGCATAAACATTGAGGACAATCTAGGTGAGGAGTTAGAACTATCAAAAATCTATAAGGATTCTGATAGCTCTAGTAGCCTCACAACTGGTCAATCCACATCCATTGAGGAACTTGCAGAGAAGATAGCTCAAAAACTAGGTGTCTCTAGCAAACAAATTCCAAGATTTGCCCCAGTTAAGCGGTGTTACACTTGTGGCAGTGACCATATGGCAAATGTATGTCCCATTATGGCCCAACCCCAGGCGAATCCTAGTAGCCAATACTGCACCATAGAGCGAAGGTACATCAACCACACTGCACAAGACTGCCCATATAACAAACAAACTGTTAGGCAAAACTACCCTCAGCCATATCCACAACAGGGTAGATACCAGAATCAATACCCACCACAACAATACAACAGACCACAACAAACTTATCAGCCACCCTATCAAGGGCAGCAGAGACCTCAACCAGTCCTAGTACAGTAACCCCCTGCTCCAACCAATGTGATCCTAGTGAAATATGCATCTGCTGAAGAAAATACGAACAGAGCCATAGTTCTAGTCACCCCATTGCTATCAGACAGTGATCCAAGTGACCATAGTTTTGACTCCACACATATTGATAGCCCACAGGCCTACTACATGCAGTCACCCGAGCATAACGAGTCATACCATTATGAGGATCCAAGTGAAAATAGTGGGGAGCCTGAGTATGCCAATGTCATGTACACAAACCCCAACTCTAGACCTCAACCTAGGCAGGTACGAACCCCATTTCCTAGAGGACCATGCTTTAGATGTCAGGGAGATCACCTTATACAGGATTGTCCATTGCCCACCCCTACACAACCTCAACCAGTAACAATTCAGGGTTTCTGTCAAGACTGCGAAAAAGAGCATCTCCTACGAGATTGCCCAAAAAACCCTAATAACATGCCTAAAATCACTCCTATCAATGTCGTTGGGTTAGTATTAGACTCCATAGGGAGTGTGACTTCCACTGCACCTGTGCAAGTGATCACAAGAGCCCAAGCACTACAGCAAAACCAACGTGTTGGTCAGGAAAAGAGCCCCGAGGTGAGTGAAACAGAGAGCATAACCAAAAAGAGGACTAGAGCCTGGAAGGATAGTCGTGAAAGAATGAAAAGGCAATGGCCAAAAAAGATGAGCGAACTTGAAGAAAGCTTGAGGGAAACCAAAGCAAAGATAAGTGAACTCGCATCTCAAAACCACTCTCACACCACCCCTCCACCACCTCTTCCTTTACCCGCCAATCCATCTTCTTCCATTCCCCAACCTTTCAATACACCACCCTTAACCCACCCACCACCCAGAGTAGGATCCGTCCTAGCCGATCCCACTCCCGAGGACCTAAACATGATGCTTAGAGCATATCAGGCCAGAATCCAAGAAGGGCCAAACGTAACTGATCATGAAAAGTGTTACCCTAGAGCAGAACTAGAGCTAGAACGAACCAAAATTTGTGCTAAGATGGTGGAATTGGCTCAGACTATGTTTGAAGCCAGTCGCCTCTTTAACATCTCTAGTTCAGCTAAGACGTAGTTACACTTTGATGGACTACTAGAACGAATAGAGAGGCTAATTGCACAATCAGAAAAGGAATCCGCCTCTCAAAATAAGGGCAAGACAAGTGAGAGCGTGAGCCTACCTCCCCAGGAAGCCTATGTGCCTAACTCTACGGAGCCAGACACATCATCTTCTATGAATCGGTTCACACCAGAATTCCTACGAGAGATTCAAGAAGACAAATGGGCTAAAGAAAGTGAAGTCCCTCCTCCCATTGAACTTGTGGATGATGCACACGATCGATTCCCACAGGACATCCCATCCATTTATGAGGAGCATGAGAGCACCCACTCTCAAGAGAGATTAGACTTTGAGTTTAATTCTCTACAAGAATTACCACATTTCACAGGCCCATGGGAAACCAAGTCTACTTGTCTGAGAGCGCCCACAATCATGATAAGAAATGAAGATTCTATCATACCTAGGAATATAGAGGTAGTAAAGAACACTAAAGTGCAGTGCAATCTCACTTTAGAAGAGCTACTCAAAGTTAAGCCAGAAGTGTGGAAACATGTAGCCAAACAAGTGCCAGACATAGCGAAATCGCGCTCCCAAGTAGGATCTCATAGAACAGTGCCTAAAATACCATTGGATAAGATAGGAGACATGAGTGAAGGAGAAGAAGGAAATACCTATCTCCCAGTTACTCATCAGGGTTACACAACCAAGGCGATTTTGGACTCAAGTGCAAGAGTTGCAATTGCTACAACTTCCCTGTGGAAGCGATGGGGCAAGCCAGCACTCCAACCAACGAGAATGAAATTGCAGATGGCCGATGGTCATATTGAAAGGCCCTTAGGATTGCTAGAAGGAATAACTCTCACTACATGTGGGGTTGAGTTTGAGCATACTTTTGCTATATGCAACTTTAGCAAAAACCAAGCCTACGAGATGATTTTGGGAAGGCTGTTTATGCGGCAATTGCAAGTAGTCCAGGATTGGGGAACCAATTCCTTGTATTTGCAACATCTAGGTGATACAACCAAAGTCAATCTTAAGGATTACTCTCATAGAGACGTACCGCCTATTCAATGGAATCCCATCCATAGAGCCAAAGAGGAGACTGAGTCTATGCATTCCATAGGATCTGGATCCTCGTGGATGCATGAAGACACCCACTTATGGATGTGTAAGGTAGCAGTAGAAGAAGAGAAGAGAGAGAAAGCCAGAGAGATAGGTGCAAAAGAAAACCATAGATCAATTCAAGACCCAGCCTATGCACCTGTAGTCTTTCCTGATGAGGAATTTGAACCCCATGGCTGGGTAGAAATCCTAGCAACAATGGATGTAGCCATCAATGAAGAGCAGTGGACACCTCACTGTGATGAGGATGGCTATGACATTTCAGTCTTTTCAATAGAGCTAATCATGGGAGATGCAGTTTTAGAAGAATGCGAACCTAGCCCTGATGCATTTGAGGATGCGAGTGACTCCGATCTAGAGTCAATCATTATGGACCCACCTTTTACATCAGATGAAGAATACTTCTATGAAGTAGAATTTCAACCCCAGAGGCACGGAGAGCTTACAAATGAGGTGAGGTTAGCCACACAAGTAGCTACTAAGAGCGGAGGAAAGAAAAGAAAGAAGAAGGAAGTCACTCCGGAGGCAGAAGAATCCTTGTTTGAGGTCCTTGAAAACTTTAAAAAATATGAGATAGACGATAGGAGAGTCATGATAAGAATGCCTAAACGTGAGGCACAAGCAAGAGAAGCCTATGATAGCAAGGAAACTACCAAGAAAATAGTTGTAGCCATCAAGGAAGGAGAAGAAAGATGCATGTACATAGGTCATGACCTGACAGAAGAGGAAGAACAAGAGCTAATAGCCTTGCTAAGAGAATACCGAGATGTATTTGCTTGGAGTTATAAGGACTTGAAAGGGGTAGACCCCTGATATATGTTCACATACAATCCCCATGACCTCAGACGCCAGACCCTTGAAGCAGAAGCCCTACACATACAACGATAACTATGCTGCTAAGATCAAAGAGGACATAGATAGACTGGTTGAAGCCAGATTCATCTATGAAATTGAGCACAGTGAGTGGGTATCCCCCATTGTAGTGGTGCCCAAGAAAAATGGAAAACTGCGTGTGTGTATTAACTTCCTTGAAAAAGTTAATGCCGCCACGATTAGAGATAGTTATCCTCTTCCTATCACTGAGCACCTATTAGAAAGGGTAGCAGGCAAGGAAGTGTATAGCTTCCTAGATGGGTTTTCGGGCTACAATCAAGTAGCCATTGCTCCAGAGGATCAACATAAAACGGCTTTTGCCACGGAGTGGGGCATATTTGCCTTTCGGGTAATGCCATTCGGGCTTACTAATGCACTTGCTACCTTTCAAAGATTGATGTGTCACGTGTTTAAAGAGTTCTTGAGGAAGAAGTTGGAAGTCTATGTTGATGATCTGTGCGCTCATTCCAACATTAGAGAGACCCATATACCTGAACTCAGACAAATCTTTGATAAATGAAGAGAATATCAAGTCTGCTTGAACCCAGAAAAGTGTGTTTTCATGGTCAGGCAAGGCAAAATTCTAGGACACATAGTGTCTAAGAACGGCATATCCACTGACGAAGAGAAAGTGAGAGCCATCGCAGAACTACCTAGGCCAAAGAACGTCAAGGAAGTACAGGCTTTCATGGGGCATTGTGGTTACTACCGCCGGTTTATACACATGTACGCCATCATAGCAAAGCCTCTGTATGGACTTTTGGCTAACTTTGAGTGGACTGACGAATGTGAGAATTCCTTCAATGAGCTTAAACGAAGATTGTGTTCAGCACCAATCTTGACCACACCGGATTGGAATAAGCCATTCCATGTCCACGTGGATGCATCCAATTATGCTATTGGGTGTGTACTCGCGCAACCTACCGGTGAAGGTAATATGGATCTTCCAATTGCCTATGCTAGTAGACAGTTGAATGCAGCTGAACGAAATTATACCACTACGGAGAGAGAAGGACTAGGCATGGTATATGCAATTAAAAAGTTTAGACATTATTTGCTTGCAAATAAGTTCAAATTTTTTACTGATCACCAAGCTCTACTGTACCTGGTAAACAAGCCATGTAATACGGGCAGATTAGTAAGATGGTTTCTCTTATTAATGGAGTATGACTTTGAGGTAGTAGTGAGGAAAGGCAGAACTCACCTGAGAGCAGATCATCTCTCAAGGCTCACATCAGGAGAAGCCCCACAAGGAGTGTCAGATGACTTACCTGATGCTTACTTGTTTAACTTGGAAGTTGTACCGCAGTGAGCTAAGCCATTAGTGCCAGTATTAACCTACGGGCCTAACCACTCAGTAATGGCCACACAGGATAGAGAGGTAGTAAAAGCCCAAAAGTATCACATCATGGCAGGAAGTATGTACAAGCACACGGATCAAGGGATCTTGGCTTGTTGTGTGGAAGAGGACGAGCACGCGAAGTGGTTGCAATTAGCACATGTAGGTGCATTAGAGCAACACTACTCAAAACAACGAACCCTACAAACATTGAGGAGACTTGGAGTGTACTAGCCAACTATGGAAGCAGACGTCCATAGAATGTGCAAGGAATGCCCAATTTGTCGCACTAAGCCACCAGTGGAACATGCCACCCTTTATCGCGTGTCTCTAGTGCCAGATTGGAGCGAGCCACTAGTGGCATTTCTGAGGACGAAAACATTCCCTCAAGATATGACCCTGACGAGACAAAGAAGTCTAGAACAAGACGCCCTAGATTACTCACTCATTGGTGATAATCTATACAAGCGTGGAAAAGATGGTTACCTGAGACTATGTGTTCATGAGAGTGAATATCTAAAGATCTTGGAAACTGCTCACCAAGATGTAGCAGGAGGACACTTTGGTCCAGATAGGGTGATCAAAGGAATTCTATTTGCAGGATTTTGGTGGCCCACCCTTCACATGGATGCACATACCTATGTGAAGAGGTGTGAGATTTGTCAGCGAACCCAGTATCCTATACGCAAAGATGAGATGCCACTGAAGCCTATGATGGGCGGACGTGCATTCTCTAAGTGGGGAATAGACTTTGTAGGTCCTATTAATCCCCCAGCTAAGGGCTCACATGCTGAATATATCATCGTGGCCACAAACTATCTAACTAAGTGGGTAGAAGTGAAAGCTACTACAAAAAATGATGCTCAAACAACAACAAAGTTCTTATTTGAAAATGTGTTCACAAGGTACCAATTGCCAATAGAGTTGGTGAGTGATAGAGGCACACACTTCTTGAATGAAGTCATAGAAAACCTTCTCCAAGAATTCTTGGTAGTACATAAGAAGTCTGCCCCCTATCACCCCCAAGCTAATGGCCAGGCTGAGAGTACAAATAAGATCTTATGCAATGTACTGACGAAATTAGTGAACAATAAACGCTCTGATTGGGACAAACAGCTACACCATGCTGTTTGGGCATACCGAGTGGCCTACAAAACGGTACTCCAAGCCACACCCTTTCAGATGGTGTTCGGTCAGAATGTGGTGCTACCCTTGGACTTTTTGATACCTACATTGAAAGTAGCACAAGAGCATGACTGGACAGGCCATGAACTCTCCTCTCGAATCTTTGATCTTGAACGTCTAGGCGAGACACGATTGAGAGCTGCAGCAGGAATCTATGTAGCGAAGAAGAGGCAAAAGGCATATTTTGATACACATGTGAAGGATAAAGGCTTGAAAGCAGGAGACCTAGTCCTAGTCTACACATTGAAGCAGCATGCACGAAAATTAGAGAAGAGAGGCTATGGACCTATGATTATAAATAGGATTTCAACTAGTGGGGCAGTACAACTGGCCACTTTGGAGGGCGATATTCTCCCTAGCTACATAAGCGGATGTAGAGTCAAGTTATATCAAGAACCCCTGACTGAAGAGATGTTAACTCGGCTCAACACTGCCAAGAAACGTAAAGAGGAGGAAAAACGAATTCGAGAAGAAGCAGAGGCAGAGGCCTTAGAGCGCATCCGACGAATGAAATTGAGGAGGCAAGGGAGGGATCAGCCTATGATTGACACACAAGAGTCTCCAGGATATCACATGGCCATGTGTGAGGCTTCAGGTGAACGTGCCCATAGGATAGTGGATCGATGACCTTTTGTGACCCTAGAAGTTGGACAAGGAGACAGTACAAGGACCGTAAGAGCTTTAATTGATTCAGGTGCAGCCACTAGTGCAGTTCGGCTTTCTTATTGCCAATAGCTGCACTTGGAGGTAAAACCCCTAGAAGCATATCTGATAGGATTAGGAGGTGTTGAAACCCCTTGCATGGGAGAGGTGGAACTCCCCCTCTACATACAAGAGGTCCTCATGCCAGCAAAAGTGCTAGTATGTGAAGACGAGGATCTTACCGAACCTCTGGTCTTGGGCCAAGACTGGATCTACAATCACGCAGTCAACCTCAACCTAAGAAGTGGACTTCTTCAGGCTTGGGTAGGCCAAAGCCGTCTTACGATTGAATTAGAAAATCAAGCACTCAAACCAATAGAACAGGCACCAACTCCTGGTCCCTCCAGGAATCCACATAAAGATAATGATGCTGTTCTTGTCCAAACTTCTATGGTGCAGAGGATTGTCAATCTTACCGAAGGTACAGGAGCCAATAAGGAGTTCCCAGCTGATCCAAAGAAGATTCTAAACAGGCAGACCGAACATCACTCGACACGAAGGAGGCCGCTGATGAAGAGGCAGGAGTGCCAACCCGTGCAACACGGAGTACCTCGTGGCGCGAAGCAGATTTGGATACGCAAGGATGGAAAACCCACAACTCTAATAGCAGACTCTCGAGGAGGCCACAAACAAGCCACACCATCACGGACACAAGTGAAGGAGTACCCTAGGCAACCTCCTCGGCACACCACGTCTATTTGGGTCCCTAAGCGGTCAATGAAGGCTAGCCCCAATGCTAGACACATATGGGTGCCCAAGGCCTGTTTACGAGCCTAAATAGCTCCAACTCTAGTTACTGGCATAATTCAACACTCACAAGTCCTCTCGACTAACAACGCAGGAACTCTACCTAAATACCACCCTGAACCACACTCAGTCAAACCGAAGAATGTCTGGAAATGGGTGCCCAAAAGGTCCCAAATCCGTCACACTCTAGTCCATAATTCTCTACCTGTCCTTAGCTCTAAGAGCTACAAATCCCCTATCAAAGTTTGGAGACTTAAACCATGTATCAAACCCCCTGACCCAATTTTGTAAATTCATCCACTCTGAAATAGGTGCATTCTGAGTCCATTGCATAACCAAAGTATGCATCTAGGATAACACTAACCTCTAATAACCACTCACATCTATCACAAACACTTCACCTCTAACCACTAACCATCGGGATTGTCATATTAGCATTGTGGAGGGAACACCGTTATATCCTGTTTCCTATGCAACACTAATGTGCTTTCTTCTTCCAATAGATAAGCATCAACTACTGCAAGGAGTCTCATGGCAGCAACAACAGGAACAAGCTCCCAGGCAGGCACTAGCACTCAAATTAATTGGGATACCATGCCTGTGGAAGCTCCCCTGATAGCGAGACCTGAAGAACTTCTGCATGTAAGAAGAATTCCCATTCTGGATCCACCAAGTGGACTGACAGAAAGAGTGAAAGGGCACTCGCATTGGTTCAATGAGATGCCAGGCGACTTGGGCGACACTGATCATATTTGGGAGTCCAAATTGGAATTCGGAGGAGTATGGTGGACATTCCAGTTCTTTTCAAGAGAATTCGAAACATTACAAAATGCAGCTCCCCTTCAGGATATATGGCAGAAAGCGGGATTACAAGACTACTTTAGTGCGGCTTTGCCGAAACCGGATTTTCTTAGGTGCTACTACCTGATTGCCACACTGAAGCCGACAGGAGATAAAGATCATTCAGGCACATTCTAGGTACCCTCCCTATCGAACCAGGAGGAAATGAAGAAATTTGAGTTAAATACTACTGTAATCAGGGAAGTCCTTCAGATGTATGGCACCCATGTGCCTTCCGATCGCGATCCCTTGATACCAGAGTCAATGAAGAGCAACAGAATCAAGAAGTTGAAGGAAATGTGTGCCCTCACCCCTAACATCACCATACCCCTGCGAATGTGCCTTCAACACTTCGCATTTCCAGCTCAAGACCGCTTTACCCAACCTCACAAGAAGATATGGTATGGATTATATCTAGCAGAGACTGGAAGCTTGCCAATTAAGATGCCTGTATGGATTCTGGACCAATTGTATGAAGCAGGAAAGCGGGGTGTGAGGAAGCATACGTTACATGGCTACTGTGCGATTACCAGAGTTATTTATAGATGTCTTGCATATGATGTGCCGATAGCCAGGGCCCTTAAATACTCACAACTGGAGTTTTTCAAGGGGCGGATGTCAGGGAATCAGCCGACGAAACGAATGCGTGGATCACTCTCCCAGGTCATGATCCCTCATGAGGCCACAACCGAAGCTTCCCCTAGAGAAGAAGCCCACGTAGCACCTTTCATGATACAGATCCAAGGAGCTCAATCAGGGGACGTGGTACATCCCACTCCATCCGCCCCTCCACTACCTACCGATGCCGAGTTTGCATCTATGGCCACCTTAACTGAGGATCCCAATTTTGATTTTGAAAGATTCCTACAGACGACCCACTTATCTTATAGTGAAGATTTTCCTGACAATGCCGATCTGGGATCATCATTGCAAAGAGAACAGCCACAGGGCGAGGCAAGCAGGGTACAGTGGGGAGAGGAGGCACAACATCCTCATGACCCAAGCACACAAAATCAGGAAGAAGAACGGGGAAATGAACCAGAGGAGAGCGAAGAGGAGGCCCCTGCCTACACGGCACAACTCAAACGGCTATACAAGACAATCAAGGAGGTACAGAGAAGACATAAGATGACAGAAGAGGCGAATATAGCCCTAGTGAACCAAATGCTGCAAGCCGAGAATGTAGACTCACATTTTGTTGAATCATTGAATCTGTTGGCGGACACATGTGGGATCGGGGAAGCAATGAGGACAATGGTCTATCGGGAGAACCCTGCCTATGATCAACAAAGGATTGATACACGACCATGGCGGGGAAAAATGATTCAAATGGAAGTCTCTACCGCATTGCCTACCACAATTTCAGAGGATGTTCACATGACTAGCCCAAGTCCCACTGATGAACAAGATGTAAATACACAGGTACCATCTCCACCGTCACCGTCCATCCAGCCCTCAGAATCCTTCTCCACTAGTCTTTCTGAACAACCGATATCCACCCATGGTGAACCCATTGTACACACCTCCGTTTTTACATCCTTCCCTTTACCCACATCCATCACTTCCGGCCAAATTTTTGAACCCCACACAGGTCATCCTGCCACCGATCAAACCATAATAGGTCACCCTTCCTATCTCCCCGCCCTTGGACAACCACTTGCCACTAGCTAGACCTTATCCCAACCTTTTCCATTCACCCACACATTTCCTCCCTCCCAACCCCTACCCACTGTACCCCTGTTAACCCCCTCAGAATCAACCCAAGTCACCCAACCTTCATTCTGGACAAACCTTGTAAATATACTACAACAGGTTGAGAACTATAATAAAAAGTCCCTTCCCCAACCCAACTTCCCCACATTCACTGCCACCACTAACACACCACCCACCATTCCTGTATTCACAATTCACACTTCACACACTATCACGTCCGATCCCATGGACATTTCACCATCCACCGGAGCACCTACCACCTCATTTGTTCCAACAGCATCACAATTCACTTCACTCATAGGCACATCATCCACTTTGCCCTTACCCATCCCCCGTCCCCTTGCATCTTCCACCTCTAACCCCACATTCACATCATTTAGTCATGCACTAGACACAATGTTCGACACGGCCACACAAATTAAACAAGAGTATAAATTACGGAAGAGCATAACAACGAGCTTTGCAATCTCTCGGCACAACTCCAGGAGCGTGTCAATGCCTTGGAGTTCAGCAATACGGCGTCACAAAACGAAATTTCCGCTCTCAAACAATCAAATGCACAGATGGAAGCCAGGTATACGGAATCAAGTAAGGCTATGGAGGAACAGCTCTGAGATCAAATGGGCCGCAATGCGAGACTTCAGCGCAACATGGCCCTACTAGCCGCCATCTAGCAGAGGCTCAAGAAGAGAACCGAAGGCTACAACAACAAAACCAGGAGAACCTAGAAGCGGCCATGGAAAACACCCCGGAAGCACCTATAGACCCTGCAAAATTTCAGGCTCTCCCCTCAGAGCATATTCAACAGGTTTTCGAAGGTTATGCAACCCTCTTGGAAGCCCATGATCAGTTGGCAGACCAGATAAAGGAACTACAAGGATCCAAAGTACCGACAACACACCCACCCACACCTAAAGAGACGGTCGATGCCGCTACTTTGCCAAAACCTGAACCTTCAACGAACAGTGAGGTACTTGAGCTACGGCAACAGATTGCAGAGTTGAAAATCAAGTTGTTACAATATGAACGACCTCCTTCCCCACCTGAGCAACCCATAGAAGAAGAAGCAGTTATTATTCCAGTGGAGGAAGCATTTGAAGAGAACTATGAGCCTCAACCACTTCCAGGAGGACGAATCACGGAGGAAGGGCAAGATACCTATGAGGAACCCCCATCAGCCTGGATGAAACAAGTAGAAGAAATGGGGAAAACTCATCAGGAACGTGTCTCCACTCAGATGCTAGCAATGAAGGCCATTGAGGAAACCATACTTCAATCTGAGTATTTCAAGCACCTTGCTCCTAGACGACTCATCACGAGCTGAGAATTACAATATAAACCATATTTTGTATTGTTGGCCGACTACAACGCAGAGATCAAAAGAGTCACCAACAAGTGCCCTACTTTCGCCACCCAGTTCGAACCAGAAGATATACCAGAGGCAGCCAGAAAAGGGGCGATATTCCAACCTACTTGGAGGCAAAGATTACTTGAAACATACCCGAAAATGCTTAGAACATGGGATCACGCTCCCATGCATTTGAAGTATAACCCTTGTTATGGGCTAGTACAAAGAAGAAGATCATGGAAAGCCTTCGCCATCAAGGTTCAGAACAATGTAAACTGTAAAGAATGGCTCAATTACCCCGCCATTGCACCCCGAACCGGCACCCCCACAGTATCATACATGATAGCAACCATCAGACATTGGATGCCACGCCTCCACCCCATGCCAGATGTAGCTGCCCAGATGATGCTCAAGATATTCGATATGATGCAGGTTGTGCTCAAAACTTTCCGCAATGTATGTCATATTCAACCTCCGATTCCCGGGTTTGTTAATGGTAATTATGACCTGCTATATGATATGAGCACCACCCCGAGTATACGCGTTGCTTATGCATGGCACGCACGCATCAGATATCTCCCTGCCTGCTACAAGCAAACTTTCGATGATATGTTCACCACAGGGTTCTGGGAAGCACACTCAGAGATGTTCGCGCCAAGGCCCACCCATTTGTTACACCTCTTTGCATGCGAACAAACGATGCACTCAGAACTCTACACAACACCACAGCCGGACATACCGGGCGTAGTCAATTGGGATACCCTTCAGAGAGACCTGATCCGAGGGCTGCGAATCAAAGAACATGATGTGGCAGCTGACATTCTCCAGGACTATATTGACCAAACCGCAGATCAAGGTCTGTCAGAGGCGACAGACGCTGGGGGGGGAGAGTGTTGGCAGTATACGGGAAGAAGCAAATACGGGCATACATGCAGATCTAGCACTAAGGCAACCCTTTATTTTTTTCCAAACCCCTACACCATTTAAAAGTGATTCTTATCACTAAAAACCCTTGTAAATATCATTTCACCTTTTTGTAGCTCCATTTTGTACCTTAGAAGTAGTTGCCTGCCAATTTTCATATTTTTTAGATCTCGTTTGAGCCCTCAAATAAGCCCTGGAACCTAATTTTTAACTAGGCCGGACACTAGGTCTGGACAGGGCCAAAGCTAGTCAAAAACTATAAATAGAGCTAGAGAGCTCATTTTTTGGGGAGCTTCTTGTAGTTTTGAGCTTGTATGAGAACTTGATTGCAATAGAAGTGATTCCATTGCCTTACTCTCTTTGTTCTTGCCGTGTGTGAGCGTGTGTGTGTAGTGTGCTTCTCACTCACACATTTGTGCCTTCACTTGCTCGAGGTCTTCATACCATCCTCATGTCTTCCCGGATTGACATTAAAGGAGGTGCTACTCATCACTGAGCTACAGATGCTAACTCAGAAAACAAGGGAATTGAAGGAATTGGAGGATGAGAACGGGGTTGAGATGAAGAAGTGGTGAGGAGCTGATTGGAATTCGGTGGAGAATAATCCGGTGACGAGGATGATGAGTCGGGTGCGTCAGGTACGATGGGTGGAATGGGAATAAGAGGGTTGAGTGGAGGTTCAGGTGGAGGAGTGGGAAGAACAGAGTTAGGTTCAACTACCTGTTCAGTGGTTTGATACGTAGTGTCCTTCGGGTCGGCAACTGTAGACTCCATGACTCTAAGCAGTTCTTTGAAAACTTCTTTAATGATAGGTTCTCCATCATCTTGCTTTTCCTGCTCAGATTGCTGTTTAGATTCTTCTTTTGACGAGCTCGTTTCAGAATCGGTGGTAGCATCCTGTTCTTGTTGCTGCTTGGGAGATGACTGCACTGAGTCATTATTCATTGATGTTGCCGTATCGTGAAAGGTTTCTTCTTCCTGTCCTTCTTCCTCTTTGTCATCTGCTTTATTTCTTGCGGCTGAACCCTGTACTTCACTATCGAATGAACTTATTCTAATTCTTCTCCGGCGAAGGAGGTGGAAAATCTCTTCGTCATCCTCTTCATCATCGTCCAAGATTTGTGCAAACTCTTCATGGTGCAGAACGGGCCCGCGAGGTGGTGGTTGTGCTGCTTGGAGTATCGAAAATAGGAAATTGAGAATATGCGATAACCTTGATCGTGGCATATCTCCCTTGTTGACCTGTTTGATGATTGAAACGTGGATGCCCTTGATCGTGGCATATTTACAGGCTCTCGAGCCGCTAGATCTATTGCTCAGTAGAAAGGACGCGAAATGCCATATGTGCGTTTCTGCAAGTTTAAGATAGCTACTAGGAATTGCAGGGTTGATCTCTCAGGCTCAAGGCGACAGAGGATTGCATATTCATTGGAAGAGTGCCTAGGGAATAATTGGTTCATTGTGGCTAACGGCAGATTAGGGCCATTCTCTTGACCTTGCAAAGAGAGCCGAAATGCATCAACAAAGGTTTGGATTGTAATTACGGTACGAGAGGGCAGGGCAGTGATAGGCCAACTCTGATCCGTAGCATGTGTGTCAGCGATGGCGGCAATGATTTGTGCATAGAAAGGGTGGCAATCTACTGAATGCCAAGGCAATTCAGCGAAATTGGCCAACCCGCGGACGCGTAGGAACTCACCTACATCAGCAGGGAGTCCTTCACGGAAGGCGGCAAAGTTTGCCAGAGCTTCCATGATGCACAGACAGTAGCAAGCACGATAACACAACTGCGTAGGGTATACAGAGAGCACAAGCATACAGATCATGCAAACACAATAGCGATTAACAGCGAAACGGAAAAGGTTAAGTAGATACTTGATACCGAGAAGCAATTAAATTCGTTAATCATCACGCGATATTGAGATGATAACTTCATAACTACGGTGTGCATGCATGAACAAAACGATAATGTCGGGCGGCTGTTGAGTATAATTAGGTATCAAGACGAGGATATTTACAGACTTATTTTATTAAGCTCGCAAAAACAAAAGAAAAGAAAAGAAAAAAGAGGAAACACAAAATATGCGGCCAACCGTGGAACGTTTCAGTGCGGATTAGATGCTTGCTGATACGGCCACAACTTTGAACCATTTATCACCTTCGGAAGAGGAATGCCAGTCAAAGTAGCCAACCGAAAAGTGGCTGGGCCCACCTGTTCAGAAATCCGGTAGGGACCAAACCATCGTAACTTGAATTTTCCAGCAGAGCGATTTGATTTTGCATTGTAAAAGAGTACAAGTTGCCCCACCGTAAAAACTGGAGTTTTTAGATATCGATCATGTGTTCGAGCTTGTCTTAACTATACTTCCTGACTAGTCAGAAAACTTTCCCAATGATGCTTATCGAGTTTTCTGAGTGTATCCAATCGAAATGGTAGGGAATCTTCCGGTGACAACTTCTGATTGATGGCCACATGTAAACTTGGCACAACAATCTCCATTGGTGCTATGGCTTCCAAACCATAAGCCAATTTGAAAGGGGTTAATCCTGTTGCTACCTTGTATGTAGTCCGGTACGCCCATAATACTACAGGTAACAGCTGATCCCATCTTTTCGGTGATTCTATAATCAGTTTCCGAAGCATAGTCATCAAGGTTTTGTTTGTAGTTTCAGCCAAACCATTAGCACGAGGATAATAAGGAGAACTGAATTTATGCATTATCTGAAAAGAATGGGTGAGTACTTTCATTAGGTTGTTAACAAAATGCATGCCTTGATCTGTAACAAGCTCCAGAGGTAAGCCAAAACGCGGGAAAACATCTTTCATTAGACACTTTGCCACCGAAACAGCTGTGGTGGACTTTAAAGCCCATGCTTTTGCCCATCTGGTAGCATAATCTGTACATGTCAGAATATAACAATTATTACTGAGGATTGCTGGGGGTGTAATAGGTCCAATAAAATCTAGAACCCACTTCTGAAAAGGCTCCAACGGCAAGACAGGTTGGAGAGGGAAAAAATGGCGTTGTAGAGGCTGTCCAGAACTCTGACAAGTATCACATTGTTTGACAAACTGAGATACATCCCTGTACATAGTACGCCACCAAAGTCCACTTTGCAAAATTTTCCGGTGCGTTAAATCTGCTGCAAAGTGTCCACCAGAAGGCATTGAGTGAGCCAGAGTAATGACTGAGTTAACTTCATGTGGAGGAATACAACGAAGCAAAATTCCAGTGTGATCCATATAGTATAATTCTTCAGCAATTAACCAGAATCTGCGACTATACACTGTAATCTTTCTACGCATTGCAGGAGAGGTCTGAGCAGGAATACATCCATCAGTAAGAAAAGTTAATATCTGATCATAATATGTAGATGGCATAGGTGGTTCTGCAGATTCATCATTAGTTGGTTCAGTAACATAAATCGCTGGTGTGGTGTCATCTACACCGACCGGAGCTTCACCGAAATCCAAGCGAGAAAGGAAATCTGCTAATACATGTGAACTGTCGGGCCGATGAATTACTTCGTAATCAAATTCTTGTAAAAGTAGAACCCAACGCGCTAATCGACCACCTAAATGTTGTTGCCGTACCAGATAAACAAGTGCAGCATGATCTACATGAAAAGTAAATTTGCGGCCAAGTAAATAATGCCTGAATTTCTTTACAGAATATACTAAGCCCAGACATTCTCTTTCAGTTACAAAGTAATTCTTTTCAGCAGGAGAAAGCTTTCGACTTGCATAGTAAACAGGTCTGAACCACTTATCAGTTTGTTGCATTAACACACTTCCAATGGCTATATCTGATGCGTCTACGAAAACATGAAATGGGCGTTCCCAATCAGGTGGTTGTAAAATTGGGACCTACGTTAATAAACATTTTAGACGATCAAATGCTTTGACATTCCTGAGTCCAATCAAACTGTTTAGGAGTACTCGTGATTAAACGATTGAGTGGAATGGCTTAATGAGCGAGCCACCGTAAATGACGACCATGCCATCTCACTTGACCCATGAAACAGATTACTTTCTTTGGTGTAGTAGGTACAGGTGCTTCTAACACAGTTGCAACCTTATCTGGGTCGACTTGTATACCCTATGCAGATACAATATGGCCAAGTAACTTACCACATGAAACTGCAAACACAGATTTGTTTGGGTTCAGGCAGAGTCTGTATTCTCTGCATTTCTCAAAGCAACACCGTAAATGGAACAAGTGTGCTTCTATCTTACCGAATAAAGAGAAATCATCAAGATATAATTGCATAAAAGAGGTAAGATAACGGGAGAATATTTCCTGCATACACCTCTGGAAAGTGCTAGGGGCATTTCTTAATCCAAACCACATAACAGTACAAGCAAAAACACCCCAATTGGACCTAGAATTACCAGAATCCAGTCTTGATTATAATCTTCTTTTTGGTCGTCCTTGGCTGAAACAAGCTAAGGTTATACAGGATTGGTCTGCACAGGAACTCACTTTCAAAGACAATAATCGTAAATATGTTGTCAAGTTAGATGCTATCCAGCCTTGTGAATTACATGCTAGACCTTATTTTGTAGAACCAGTTCATATGTTAGATGGTTCGTCAGATAATGAAGAAGAAGAGTTTTTGAAGAATAATGTTGATTTGATCTCCCTAGGAACTGTTGATCTACAATCTGTTGTAGATAATTGGAATCCGGCAGTTTGTACAGTGATGCCTGTGAGTGAAGAAGACAAGACAGAAGATAATGTTGCTATAGATGACACTGATCTACAACAACTTTTAAAACCAGCTGATGATACAGAAAAGTCCCGACAATTCTATGTTCCAGAAGATCAGTTGATCACCTATAATTTAGGAGATGAAGAAAATCCGTGTCCTGTCAAGATAAAGGAAAGCTTACCTGAAGTGTTTCAAGCAGATTTAATCTAGCTACTTCAAGAGTTCTCTGATGTTTTTGCATGGGATTACAAAGATATGAAAGGTTTGGACCCTCGCATTTATCAACATAGGGTCATGCTGAAGCCGGAAGCAAAACCAATCAAACAACCCAGCTACCGGATGAATCCAAATTATGCAGCAAAGGTAAAGGCATAGCTTGATAGGTTACTAAAAGTCGGATTCATTGTACCAGTAGAGCACGCTGAATGGATCTCACCAATTGTTATTGTTCCTAAAAAGAATAAGCAATTGCAAATATGTGTGGATTACCGAAAACTGAGTGTAGCTACGGTGCCAGATCCGTTTCCTCTTCCATTTTTTGACAACATGCTTGACAGAGTAGCAGGACATGAAATGTACTCATTCTTAGATGGATACAGTGGTTACAACCAGGTCAGAATGGCTGAACAAGATATACCGAAAACGTGATATGAACCATATTTGTCATTGGGTACTGACGCTCCTTCCTTTGATCATATTCGGTTGCATCTTTACAAAATCTTCGAATGTGTCCTAATTCAACACATAAATGACAAAGAGGAGGTGGCAAAGCATTACCTTCTTGTGGTGGACCTGTTTGCCAGCGGTTTGCATTGTAGTTATTATTTCTCTATCCTCGATAATTCCGATAGCCTTGCTGCTGGTTGTTTCTCATTTGAGGAGGTACCTAGTGATTGGCAGGCTGCCCTGGTTCTTATATAATTGCATTTATTGTTGCTGTTCCCTGCACTTTGGCGTTGTATGCACAATTTTCGGTGGAATGTCCGGTCATATTGCAGATAGCACAAAACAACTGATTGAGGGCACAAGTGGCACTAGTATGCCCTGAATTCTTGCACGTGGTGCAGTACATCTGTCTGGTCGGATCTTCGACAACATTCTTACTCGCTTTTAACCATTCCAGGTCTTCTGTAAATCCTCCTACCTAATTCTTGAGCTGCAAAGCCATTGCAATAACCGCATCTAATGTCATAGCTCCCACACAACGGATGATCATAATCTGTCTCTGTAGCGTTAACCCATTGATAAACCATTGAGTGATGACATCATCCGGCAGGTTTGCATGGGCCGATGGTAGTTGCCTCAAATGTGTTCGGAATAGGGTGGCATATTCCTGCACGGTCTGGTGCAGTTTCTGTTTGTTGTTCTGTAAATAATCAAAAATTTCTGCCGGATTTTTCTTTAACCAGAATCTCTGCAAAAATGCATCCCTTACTACTTCATAAGTCACAAAATGATTAAAATCATATTCTGTAAGCCATCTGGCTGCCTCATTAACCAATGTAGATTCGGATCAGGGGGATGATTTAATACTGCATAACTAATTTCAAAAGTAGGTACGTGGGCATCAGGATCATCACCTGGAAACCCACCAAATTTGGTGTATGTCACTCATGTTAGAGCTGGTCGGGATGGAAATGGATGTTGTTGTTGCTGCTGTTGTTGTTGTTGTTGTTGCCCACTCATCGTGCTGGCAGTTGTATTGTTACTATCTTCTGAGTCCCAAGGCTGAATATCTGAACCATCAGAATCTGTATCATCAGCCTGTGCACTTTCCGGCTTGATAATATCGTTCAGTATCTTTCTGATTTCAGTTTCGAGTAAGCTACCTTCCTTCTTGATATCAAATGTAGGGAAACTTATTCCGAATAGGGGTGAGTGGAATGAAGATTCACCCGGAAATGGTATACCGTCACCGGAAAATTGTGAACTCTCGGCAACGGGTACCGAAGTATCATCGAATTTTGTCGTATTTTTACCAGAACAAGGTAATGTTTCACCTTCACTGACTTCGTTGGCCAACACAATTCTATCCTTAGACAAATTTGAATCTCGACCAGATGGTGTTAGGTTAACTGCATACTACGTCCTGGTAGATTCTGGAGTGACTATATCTTCGATAGACTATGCCAAAATCGCACCGGAATTTGTCGAAATTGCAGTATGTTCCACCGAATTTCTACCGGAATTGTTACTAGCGTTCTTCACTTTCTTGATAACTGGGTTAAACTTATCTGCGTTTCTTCCTCCTGGAGGCGTCCTTAGCAAATTTGGTATCGCCCAGGACTGTTGGTTTCTTCTATACTTCGGGTATGATTCACCGAAACGAGTAACCGGCATATACTATGTTTGCAATACTTTGCGTACTATTCTTCTTTACGGTCGATTCACAATCTATGACCACTTTCACAATCAATCAACGAATACTGTGGTTGCCACTTTCCCACAATTAGCTGGCAACACTCTTGATGCCACATTCCCCACAGACGGCGCCAGTGTTAAACGTCGCTTGCCATCAGAACCGCGTTTAAACATCTATTTGGGTTCTTGGGAGTGGAAGGGGTCTGTTAAACAGAGGCCCTATGCTTGATTTTTCCCCAAAACAACCACTTCATACACAGCAATATACTAATATTCAAAAACTCTATCAAGAATCTGTTAACACTTCACAATCTTACAGTCCGCAATCAAACTCTTCCAAAGTTTACCAAACACACTCCAGCTAATGCTCTCTCAGCGTACAGTGCAATACTATTCAGTACTGTACTACAGACTTACTTGATTAACTCAAGAACTGTCCCGAACACAAATTACTGTAACAATAGAGACAATAATAGTGACTCAATCTTTACCGAACAGGTACAGATAATCAAACAGAACAGAAGATGCAGAACGATTCAGAGTTCTCAAACGCGCAGTACTGAAACTGTCATTACTAGAGTATGGACTTCATCAAACAACTTACAGAACATCAACAAACAGAGGGACACCACAGTACGCACAATTATCAGAACAAACACAACGGAACCTATGCAGAATGACTCACCCAAACAAACAGATTGGCGATCTTCCGGGCGTCTATGTAAATCACAAACCGAACAGGTATCGATAAACAAAACAAGACAGAGACGACACAGAATACTCAGAATTACCCAACGCACACCACAGTAACATCAGATCAATCACCCAGACAGACAGTCTGGTGATCCCACTGAGCGTCACCGAAGCGTCTCTTTTTCATTGATTTATATAAAGATTACAAACATCTTTGTAACAACCTTTTGCTCGTGCGGAATATGAAAAGATTCAGTCTTTACAATTGCCAATCCGACGGCCGACTAACAAAACCTTCCCAATGCCTGCTTCAATTGTTTTAAACAAGGGCATATTATAAAAGATTTTCCCTTGCTTTTTAATAAAAAAGATTGCAACCCTGATAATGGTAATCTGAAAGATCTGAACGTGCAGCTGTTGGAGATAGACTTCTACGGAAGCATGCGGACAACACAAGGAAGGAGAAGAAGCTTGGAGGACAACACACAATACTGAATGTATTACTAGAGAATGTACAAAGATAAGTAGCCCATTAGGGCAATAGGCGCATATACAAGCCGGGGGGAAAAAACCTCCTAAAGAGGGAAAAAAGTGCCCTGGCGATCCTAGTGTGTTCACACACATCACTACCTAAATATATCAACAAATCCACCCTGGGAGTGATGCAGTGAACAAGGAGCTGGAATCATGTATAAGGAAGTCCCAAGCTATGTGGCACAAAAGGAAGTAAGCCCAAAGCTTTGCAAAAAGCTTCAAACTTCTCCCTAGGCAGAGCCTTCGTGAAAAGGTCTGTAATGTTCTCTTGCATGGGCACATATGCCAAGCTGATCTCCCTAGAAGAGAACCTCTCCCTGACATAGTGATAATGCACCTCAATGTGCTTAGTGCGAGCATGGAACACAGGGTTCCTCGCAACTGCCAATGTGCTCTGACTGTCAGTGAAGATGGTGGTGGCAGAAGACTGAACAACACCCAAATCAGCCATAAGGCGTCTGAGCCACACACACTCAACAATGGCTATAAAAGCTACCCTATACTCAGCCTCACAATTGGAAGTGGCCACAGTAGGTTGCTTCTTGCTCAACCAAGATATACACGAACTACCAAGCATTAATCAAAAGCCACTAGTGGGCACACGAGTGTCATAGCAACCAGCCCAATCAGAGTCAAAAAAAGCATACATATCTGGTGGTAGTGATCCCCCCTTGGGATAAAACAACCCAAGTAGATGAGGACCACTCAAGTAGCAAAAGATGCGCTTAACCGCCTGCCAATGCTTGACTCCTGGGCAATGCATAAACCTGCTCATCTATGAGACAGCAAACTGAATATCTAGCCGAGTAAGGCATAAGTAAATCAAGCATCCAACAACCTGTTGATAGAGAACAACATCAAATGCATCTCCAGCATCATGAAGACTCAATCCTAAACCTATCTCCATAGGAGTGACAATAGGCTTACAGTCTTCAAGGCCAAAACACCGCAATAATGTGTCAATAAATTTTGTTTGGCACAAAGCCATTCCACCATCAACTTGCATAAATTGAATGCCTAAATAGTGATGCAAATGCCCCAAATCAGACATCTCAAATGAGGCATGCAAATCATCCTTAAAATCAGAAATATGCTTCTCAATAGGACCAGTGAGCAGCATGTTGTCAAGATAGACGACAATGATCATACGCACATCATTAGCATGCTTAACATATAAGGTGCTTTCAGTTGGACTGTACTCAAAACCATGTGCAATCAGATAGGCATGTATCTTCTCATACCAAGAACGTGGTGCTTGCTTTAAACCATATAATGCCTTCTTTAACCTGCACACCTGGTTCTCATGACCTTTTTGCACAAAACCATGGGGCTGAAAAACATACACTTCTTCATGCAAGTCACCATTCAGAAATGTTGTTTTAATGTCCAACTGATGTACATTCCAACCATGATGAGCTCCAAGTGCACAGATGCTACGAACTGTAGTCATTCGACAAGTAGGTGCAAAGGTCTCATCAAAATCAATGCCTCTTTCTTGCGCATAACCGTTTGCAACAAGTCTAGCCTTATACCTATCAACTGTACCATCAGGCTTATGCTTCAGCTTGTATACCCACTTAGTCCCAATGGCCTTCTTGCCAGGAGGCAAGTCACATAACGACCAAGTACCATTCTTCATTATAGCATCATATTCAGATTGCATATCACCCATCCAATTTTCTGAATTTTGTGCTTCATCAAACGAAATAGGCTCATTCTCATCACAGAGACTAGATGTAGCCATAACATAGCAATCTGATGCAAAAGATGCACTATGAGAGCTTGAACAAGTACGATATGACAGAGATGCATCTAATTTTCTATCACGCAAAGTCTGCACCAGCCATTTTGGCATAGTTTTTGCGTGCTCAATATCAGCTCTCTCATCAACTAGTGCATCATGTAAATTTGCATTAGAAATGGAATGATCTACATCATCACATGAAACCTACAAAGGCTAAGAAGTTGCCTAATTGGGACCAGCACTAGACTGTCCACCTATAAAAAGAGGCAGCAAAGTATCATACATATCTTTGGAGCTAATAGATGTCTCCTTAGTACATGAAAGCAATGGTTGAATAGCATCTTCCACAAAAACAACATCGCGACTAACCAAAATGCATTTAGTCTATGGATGATACAAATGATAACCTTTACTTTCAGAACTGTACCCAACAAAAATACATTTTACCGCTTTATCATCCAATTTTTTGTGATGTTGTTCATGCACTAATGCATATGCCAAACAACCAAAAACACGCAGATGAGAAACATATGGCTTGCAATCATGCCAAGCCTCATATGGAGTTATAGACTGTAGCGCTTTGGTGGGACACCTGTTAAGTACATATGTTGCATACATGACAGCCTCAAGCCAGAAACTATGTGGTAAATCCTAGCTCTTGATCATACACCTTGCCACCTCCATGAATGACGTGTTCTTTTGTTCAGCAACTCCATTTTGTTGAGGTGTATAGCCAAAAATGCATTAAAATCAGAAGACATATATTCCCCCCCTAGATATGAACGGAGGGTGCCCATTTTACATGCTGACAGATTTTCAGCCAAAACCAAAAACTGTTTGAAGCACATGAACACTTCCAACTTTGCCTTCAAGGTATATACCCATGCATGCGTGGAAAAATCATCAATGAAAGTCACAAAGTAAAGATAATTTCCAAAAGAAGGTGTTTGCATAGGACCACAGAAATCACTATGTACAAGTTGCAATTTCTGAGTAGCCCGAACTGAACCATCTTTTGGAAATGGGGAACGCTGCATTTTGCGCAAAATACAACCTTCACAAACATGTTTCCGAGGTGCCTCAAGTTTGGGCAAAGAGGACACCATTTCAGATTTCTAGAGGCATAGCAAACTAGCAAAATTTAGATGACCAAAGCATGCATGCCAAAGCTTTGCATCTGACATACCCTGAGAATCATGTACTGCACATGCCGAATCTTCAAAGATCTTTCATAGTCTATGAGCTTATACAACCCACGACATAAAATGCCAGAAGCAATAATCACATCGCCATTTGATAGATCATGAATTGTACACCTGTCATCAACAAATTTCACAACCAAGCCAATCCTGGCTAATGCAAAAACTGATAACAGGTTCTTCTTGATCCCTGGCACAAATAAAGCATCTAAAAAAGTGAAAGAACTACCATCATCAGTAGTCAAAATGATCTTACCAACTCCCATAACAGGATAAGAGGAGTTGTTGGCACATGTAACAGTATTCGTTGTAGGGGCAGGCTCGAGTGAAGAGAAGAAACTGCACTGCGAGGTAATATGTTTGGTCGCCCCACTCTCAAAATACCAAACATCTGAGTCTATTGCAGACATGCACTGCTCATGAGAAGATGGGTCAAAACTTCAGACAGTAGTAAACACCCGTTCTTCTTCTTGCACAAGATTAGCAGACTCTATTTTTGGTGTAGAGGCCTCTGCAACAACCATTCCAGCCTCTTTCTTCTTTGCTTCTTTAGCAACCAGTTTTGGACAGTTCTTTATGATATGATCATTCCCTTTACAATAGTTGCAAAACATTTCCGCTTTTCTGATTTCTTCTCATCTTTATCTTCCTTCTTTGAATGTGCAGCATTTGTAGATTTCTCTGTACTAGTTGAAGAGCTCCATTTTCCTTTGCCCTTCTGACTAGCTAGGAAAGCTTGATCTACAACACACATAATGGAACTGTTCTACCTAGAATGATCTTCCTACAATAGAATAGAGACTAAATCCTCAAATGACGAGGCATTTGGATTGCCTTTCATCATTAACCGAAGCGTAGAAGCAAAACTCTTATATGAATCGAGAAGACCATTCAGAATGGTCTGCACAAGTGAGCTATCTGGTATAACCTCATCACCAGAAATCAATTGTTCCTTCAAGTCTTTGATCTTTGTTAGAAAATTGTCCATAGAATCACCTTCATTCATGTGCTCACTCTCCAACTGTTTTCAGAGGTAAGCAACACGAGCCTCATTCCTAGCTTGGTACAATGTGGTAAGTGTATCCCAAGCATCCTTAGCTATTTTGCAAGAGCAAATGTGCCTGTTTGACACATTTGACACACAAAGCTATCAATGCATGTTTGACACACAAAGCTATCAATGCATGTGCCTGGCATCTCTGCCATCCCAATGAATTTGCTTTGCAGTAGGTGCAGCAGAAACTGCAGCACGAACAGGAATATGCAGAATGTCATCATCTTCGACACCTTTTTGCCTCATCTTCTGTACCTGCAGTTGTAACAATTGCAGGTGTGATAGGATGTTTTTCAACACCCTGCACAATGTTCCATAGTCCTTTTGCAACCAATACATGTCACATCATATAAGCCCATAACAGGTAGTTGGTACCAACCAACTTATCCTCAACAACCAACATACGGAATACATCACTGCTTTCAGCCATGGTCAGTGACTAAAATACCTTGATGTAGAAAATTGACTGTATCTCAAAAATTTGAACAGAACTGCCCAGACGAATTCCACTAAACTTGTAGCAGACTTTGAGACGCTTATAGTGGCGAACAGAAATAGGTATATACCTTTGGCACAAAAAGACAAAATAGCCTGCACAAGCACTACGACAGTGTGTTCGGAGGCCGAAATGAGCTCGGCTCGCGATTTCAGCACCACACAACAAAACTGTTCAAAAACACACTGAGTATGCTCACCAAAATTCATGCGATTTTGAGACTGCAAATGGAGGAGTGTCGACGGCACACTAGATGAAGCGACGACCTGCTCTGATACCAATTGTTGGAGATAGACTTCTACAGAAGCACGTGAACAACACAAGGAAGGAGAAGAAGCTTGGAGCACAACACACAATACTAAATGTATTACTAGAGAATGTACAAAGATAAGTAGCCCATTAGGGCAATAGGCGTATATACAAGGGGGGGGGGGGAACCTCCTAAAGAGGGAAAAAAGTGCCCTGACGGTCCTAGTGTGTTCATACACATCACTACCTAAATATATCAACAACAGTAAGAACATAATCAACAAAAGAAAACAACAAAAAAAAATCTACTAATAACTAGAAGAATAAGTATGATGTTCTTTTAGAAAATGTGTTTAATCCCTTTGACTTTTTGGACACTAAAGATGAAGGTAAGACTCCAAGTACTTCACCCCAGCCAGAACCAGATAATGTTGTGAACGTTTCAGAACTTGCTCACCGAGCCATGGAAGGAGAGTGGATCTTTGTGGGCAACAGAAAAAGTAAGAAGGACAAACAGGGTGTTGGTAATTCCTCCTCTCATTCTTCTTCTGGTGAAGATGTTACAGTCAAGGAAAGACAGGACCTTGATGAATTTTTTGAATAGTTAGAACAACAAGATAACTTAAACATTCAAAAGATTCAGGAAAATAATATTGAGGATGTAGAGATGCAGGATGTTGTTGTTTCTTGAGAAGATATAAAATCTAAAGCTAAGAGAAAAGAAGCTGTTAGAGTTTCGGGGTCCATTATTAAACCCCTTAAGAATAGTAGAAAATAAGCTGTGTGTTTGGGTCCTTCTCTCCCTTTGTTTTTTCTCATGGATGTGATTAATATCATTTCTCTCAACATAAAAGGTATTACTGATCCTGTGAGGAACAAAGTTCTTAACAATTGGATGAAGGATTGCTCTCTTATGCCTGATTTCATTTGTCTTCAAGAGTTAAAGATTGGTGGTTTTGATCTCCTTTCTAACCTGCAGATTGCTTCTAGTAAGCACAAATGGTTTACTACCAAGCATAACAACAGAAGGGGTGGTGCTGCTATAGGTATTGTCTCTAATCTCTCTTAGTGAATTGAGGAAGGTCTGTATAGACTGGTCTCAGATGTAAGGACCCCATAAATTACACTATTGTTAGCCTGTATGCTTCCAATAATAGATCTGAAAGTAGTTCGTGTTGGAGAGAGCTTTCTTATTTGTGTGATGATGTGATCTTGATTGGTGATTTTAACATGGTTCTACTTGATAAAGATCGTGCTGGTAACCCTGATAATATTCTTCATGGGGAAGAGAAGAAGAGTTGGATGGCTATGACTAATTCTCTTAACCTTCTTGATTGTTCTATTGATACTGGCCACACTTGGAGTAAAAGGAGTATTAATAGGCATCTTTTTGCTAGATTTAATAGAATATACATGAATATTAACAAGTTGCATGACCTTTGACAGCATAAATGTGACATTGATATGACCTAAAATCTTTCTGACCATTCTCCTTTAAAGATAAAGCTTTTTAGAAACCCCCCTGAGTATAAAGCTGGATGGCCTCAGCTTGATGCCTCTCTCCTTAAGTTGAAGTGTGTTAGAGAGAAGACTATAAATATTTTCAAGCATCATTTAAATACTAAGTGTTCTCCCTTTTTAGCTTGGGAGAGATCCATTAAAGAAATTCAGTCCCTTTTTTCCAAGTTGAAGCTTTAAGCCAATGATATTAGAATTAAAAGAAGAATGTTGATATTTAAGAGAGATAGAAAATATTAGGAATGGGAACCTTGATGATAATATAAAGGGTCAGAAGCTCCTTGATCTTCAGGATAGGTTGAGGTATGAAGACTATCTCTTAGCTAGTGTTGCTCTTGCCTCTACCAGAGAATTCTGGGCTGGGAAAGTGGATAAACCAAACAAGCATATGGTTGACCTCATAAAAAAGAAAAAAGCTAGGGACTTTATTCCTATGTTGAGAAAGAGTATTGGTGGGTATGCTTCTTCTATAAAGGAGAACTTGCAGGAGGCCATTGACTTCTTTACCAATGTTTTCACTAGGCCTCCCAAGAGGGGAGAGGATATTCAGAGGGCTAGGGATGCTATTGCTCTTAAAAGGAAGAAAATGATTCCTCAACACCTGGCCTCTATCTTGGACCTACCCCTCTCTGCCGGTGAGGTTAGAGAAACCATTTGTAAATTGAAACCGTGCAAGCATCCTAGGCCTGATGGTATTCCTAATGAGTTTTTTCACGAGCTTATTGATTTCATTGTGCCCTACATTCTTCTGGTGGCAAGAGAGGTGCTCTTTCTACTTTTATCAATTGTGGAGTTATCAAATTGGTCCACAAAAAAGGAGCTAAGGATGACTTGAATAACTGGAGACCTATCTCTTGTTTGACCTCTTTGTATAAAATATTTGCCTCTTCCTTGGATAGAAGGCTTAGTCCTATTATGGATAAGATCATTCTTCCTAAGCAGAAAGGTTTCATAAGGGGTAGATTTATCTTGGATGCCATTATCTCTATATGGTAAGGATTAGAGTTTGCTAATGAAAACAAGATTGATACCTACTTTTCAAGGTTGATTTCGATAAAGCCTATGATAGGGTAGAATGGGATTTTATTCTTCAATCTTTGTATGAAATTGGGGCTGGAAAAAGGTTTATCAAGTATACTAGTATCCTCTTTGGTAATGCTAACTCCAAAGTGGCTATGAATGGTCACCTCTCTGACTCCTTTTAGCTTAGCAAGTCTATAAGTCAAGGTTGCCCCTTGGCCCCCCTTTTATTTGCTATTACTAGTGATGCCCTTGGCTGGTTGGTGAGATAATGTATGGAACAAGGTACTATTAAAGGGCTGGCTATCCCTGAGGCTTCTTCTCAACTAGGACTCCAAATGCTTGCTGATGAACTAACATGATCACTTTAGCTGATAACTTATCTACTGAGAGCTTTTTTCATTGCCTGCATATGTTTTGTCTTGCAAGTAGTTCTGTGGTTAATCATTCTAAAATTGGTTTTTATGCTTCTAATAAAGTTTTACTTGCCTGTGTTGTGAGAAATAATTGTTTTGTCTTGAATGAAGGTGTTGTTTTCAGGTTTCTTGGAATACCCATGGGTTTTGGTATAACCTTTGAGCAGAGATGGAATTAGATTGTTGACAAGTTTAGAAATAAAGTTTTTCATTGGATGTCATTCCAACAAAACCTGTCCCAAAGAGTTTTTGTCTTAAAGCACTATATTCTACCTGTTCTTACTTACTTTTTTGCTTGTTGGATGCCTAACAAAAAGCAAATCTCCCAGGTCATTGCTCTGTCTAGAAGATTTCTATGGGGTGGGACCCAAACCAGCTATAAAATCCCTAAAATAGCTTGGAATGTTTGTTGTCTTAGTAAGGATGAAGGTGGTCTTGGTTTAAATGCCCTTCTAAAATGGCGATACAAATGGTAGTTAAATGGATTTTAAGATCCACTTATTCTGATGATTTTTGGCCCCTTGTCATTAAAAGGAATATTAAGAATTTTTCTGTTTCAGGTTACAAGAGCTGGACCAACATCAAGCTCTGGGATATTGTCACTTCTCTAGTTCAAATTACTCCGAAAGGGAGTAAACTAGTCTACTCCTTTTGGAATGCTTGGATGGTTGTTAAAAAAGACTATACAATTCCCATTTACTTTGAAAACAATGTCTCCTTTTTGTTTCAAAGCTCTATATGGATTGGTTGGTTTGATAACAATAAACCTTTGAATATGTCCATTAGAATGAATAAATGCAGGAAGGCTGAGTTTGACTCTTGGAGCTCCCTCTCACTCAACAATCAGGTAATAAGTGCTAATCTTATTGATGTGACTAATGGTCTATCTTCTTTGTGTAAACATGTCTTGCTTGACAAAAGAACCTGGCTGATTGACAAGCTGAGAAGATATAACTACCATAAAAGAATTGAGATGAAAGATGTTGCTGCTGATATGTATTCAACCTTTAAAAAGTCTTACTGCTCAGCTTAAAGTATTACATCCAAGCTTAATGCTAAATGGAAACTTCAATGGAAGTACAGGTTCAGATCCATATGGGCTTTTGCTCCTACTTCTAAATAGGCTCACCTCCTCTGGCTTATTATGCATCAAGGGCTATGGACTGGGAGCAGAGCACTGAAATTTAATATAAGTGTAGGAACTTGCTCTTTCTATGGGAAAATTAAGGACCTCCCTCATCTCTTCATTAATTGTAAGGCTGCTCAAAAGTATTGGAGCTTGATCAACATGTACTGTTCTTTCACCTTTAGCTCCCCTCTTTGATATAAAGAGATTCTTCTGGGTGTTAGCAGTCGTATGGACATCGTCCTTTAGCAGATCTTGAGAGCTCATATTATGTGGCACATTTGAAAAAATAGAAATCAGAAACTCTTCTTCAAAAATGCTAAAGATTTTTTGTTCATTTGTAATAAGGGTATCAAGAACATTCTTCATGTTTGCAAAAAGTCTATTAAAGACTCCTACCCTAGATCTTCTAGTCCCTCCTCTGTAATCAAAGGAATGAGTCCCAATAGATGGAAAGACAATCTGATGGCTATGTATTCCTCTAACAGGTTGCCCATGATTCAATTTCTGGAAGCCTGTCTCTGGCTATTTGGGGATTTGGTCACCCTGATTGTATCTTTATTTTTCCTGCTCTTATATTAAATTTCGTGTTCTGTTAAAAAAAAAAACATTTATATAACTTCTGTTGACACCTTTGATGCTGCTCTTGCATTTGTTTCAATTGTAGTCACATGAATCTCTACTCTACTACAGTCTGCAATTTCTATGATGGTTGGAAGGGGCGTGGAATCCAGAACGCAAAGGCAAGGAGACCGCTAGGCTTGCGATTCGCGAGGGCGTAAATTTCACGGCCAAGACAAAATGTCATATGTCAGGCAAATTTTGCTTCTATCTTTCATAAGATAAATTTTGACATGTTTATACAAGGCATATACATATAAAATATATACAGATCTACAAAAGATGACAAGCAAATTACCAATCCAATCAATGCTTGTCATTTGATAAGAAGTTTCAAAAAACACCTGTTTTGACAGGAAAAATGGCCTGTCGACAAAAACAAAGAAAGGCATATTCTTATACAGTATTTGCTTCTTTCCCAGGTGATGGCAGGTCTCACACACAAAGAAAGGCATCCATAGTTCGAGGTCATCTGTACAACCGGAAGTCCGTTTGGCAGCGTAACAGTTTACTTTCATCATATGTCTAAAACATTTACATAACTTCTGTTGACAGCTTTGATGCCACTCCTGCATTTATTTCAATTGTAGTTTTTATTTTTTAATTTTTTTTTTAAATGGAGGTTCAGCAGAGGCCTACTCCTCCAGGTCTTAACTTTGAAATTGCGACTGTACAAAGAAAGACATAGTATCCATGGGACCCCCCTAATCCCACAAGAACAGGGGTTTACATAACTGGATTAGACTGCAGTCACAACTACGGTGAGGCAAGACAAACGGTGGCACATCAGCCACAAGATACAACTTTCCATGATAATATGTCCCTTACATGATGTTGCCTTGTGGGGGTTGAACCCTCGCCCCGCCTCAAAAGACGAAAGGTCCAACCACCAAAACAAACGGCTTGAAACAATTGTAGTTATATGAATCTGGTCCATTAACTTTTAAGTCAAGTCTTCTGTTACAACACCTTTGAGCAGGTCCACAAGCTGACGATTTTGACCCCTTCCATTCATAGGATCTGCAAACTATTTTGGAGCGAAGCCCTTTTGTGGACCGAAGCTTTTCTTGGATTAACTGTAATACCCCTTTACAGCTTCAATGCCGCTCTACCAGAGACGACTTAGCCTCTCGATAAGCTATTAGTTTCTTGAACGAGTCAGCCTACATCTTCAGATCATTAAGGTTTCCATCCAATATCATATGGCCGTGTCTATTATTCAATTTCGTAATTCAATCTCAGAAGGAGAATAAGCCTAATGTCGTGTTCTTAAAGAAAAGAAAGTTGTTATTAATCTATTAATTATTTTACTTAACTGCCTTCCAATATTTCTATTTGTTTGTGAGAAACATTATTTCTTTTCATTCACCTTCCTTTCTATCCTTCAATTTTGTTAGGGGAATGGAGAGACATGGTGTCGGTTCATATCCTCAAGTAGCGAAAGATGCACTTAACTGCCTTCCAATATTTGACACCTAGGCAATACATAAATCTGCTCATATGAGAGACAACAAATTGAATGTCAAGATGGGTTATGCATAGATAAATCGAAATCCAACAGCCTGCTTATAGAGAACAACATTATATGCATTTTCAACATCATGAAGGCTCAACCATAAATGTGTTTCCATGGGAGTGGCAATACATTTGCAATCTTTAAGTCCAAAATACTATAGTAATGTGTCAATGTATTTTGTTTGACACAAAGTTATTCCCCCATCAACATGCATAAATTGAATCCCCAAATAATGATGCAAATACCCTAAATGTGACATCTCAAAAGAGGCATGCAAATCTGCCTAATTCATCAATATGCTTCTTGTTAGGACCAATGAGTAGCATAGCACCAAGATATGCAACAATGATCTCAAGTACATTATTTGAACATTTGAAATTTAAGTTTTTCGCAATTAGAGGGCTCTCAAATCCATGTGCTAGCAACTAACCATGTATCTTTTCATATCAAGCATGTTTTCATTTCAAGCATGTGATTCTTGCTTCAATCCATATAATGCCTTTTTTAACATGTACACTCTGTCTCATGATCAACGATGGGGTTGAAATACAATACATTTCTTCATGTAAATCACCATCCAAGCTCTTTCTACACATTTCCATGGGGTTGAAATAAGTACACTTTGTTTGATGCTCTTTTTGCACAAAACCATGGGGCTGAAATACATTCACATCTTCATGTAAACCACCATTCAATGTAGGTTTAATGAATACTCCTACATAAAAATCACCATTCAAAAATTTAAGGTAAAGTACTTGGTCATGTTGATATGTTTCTGCAGTGATGTGTGTGAACACACTAGGATCACTAGGGTACTTTTTTCCCTCTTTGGGAAGTTTTTTTTCCCACGGATTGTATATATGCCTATAACCCTATCGGGTTACTAATACTTGTACATTCTCTTGGTAATATATTCAATATTGTGTGTTGTGCTCTAAGCTTCTTCTTCTTCTTCATTGTGTTGTTCATGTACTTCCATAGACCTCAAACTCCAACAATTCGTATAAGAGCAAATCGTTGCTTCATCTAGGGTAGCTAGAGAACCTAAAGCTGAGACCAGGTGAATCCTTTCACAAACTTCACACTAGGACAAAAGCACTTGTTTCACGTCTGCCACATGCTCCAGGTGATTTCCTGGTTAAAAATGGATAGAGAAAGCTTTGCCCAAGTCATCTCAGGAGAAGCTTCACGAATCTCTTAGATTGGATGCAACACTGGATGATTTTGTTGCAGCTGCATCACACATCAAGGAAGCTAAGCTACATTTTGAAGGAGACACTCAGCCAAATTATGCATCACACTTAGATCCTACTGGGAAACTCAGGAAGGAGTTGGAAGCCTTAAGAATGCAGCAGAGTCAACAAGAAGAGAAGGTCATACCACCACCACTGCGCCACAATGTTGATGAAGTAGCTCAATTTCGTTGTGAGTTAGAAAATTTGCGCACTACACAGGACATACGAAGGTAGGTTTGGTGTACAATATGTAGCAAAAATGGACATTCAAATGTTAATTGTCCTAACAAGGTGAGCTGTCAATTCTGTGGCAAGGATGGTCATGAAGCAAGAGACTGCTACTACCTCAAGTGTAACTCAAGCGTAAGCACCACCTCCTTTACTTGTCAATCCGCGGAGACGTGAGGACCAGTATGAAGACCACGAGCAAGTGAAGGCACAAGTGCGTGAGTGAAAGCACACAAACATGCACACACATACACACACACGTGCACAAAGTAAGATCAAAGAGAGGAACAATGGAAAGCTTCGATTGCAAAAGAGTTCTCTTACAAAATCTCTATTCTCTCACCGGCTAACCTCAAAAATGAGCACTCTAGCTCTTTTTATAGTTTTTTGACTAGTTTTGGCCCTGTCCAGACCTAGTGTCCGACCTAGTTAAAAATTAGGTTCCAGGGCTTATTTGAGGGCTCAAACGGAGTCTAAAAATTATGAAAATTGGTAGGATGATAGTTCTAACACTCCTCAAGCTCAAGGACTCCTCAGCTTGAAAAAAATGGAGTTATAAAAATAGATAATGGTATTTACAATGGTTTTTAGTGATGAAAATCACTATTTTTGTAGGGGATTCTTCTGAAAATTTGACGTACACTTCTTGGAGCTCCCTACTTGCTCCCTTTCCTTGTGTGTCCACCTTTTGATGTGCTTCCATGCTTTGTCCTTGACTTTGAGCTTCAACACTCCCCCCCCTCTCGAGTTTGTCGTCCTTGACAGACCTTTGTTGTAGTGGTTGTTCCAAGTAGTGCCTTGAGAGGGAGTGTCCCTTCTGTATGAACAAAAGTCGTCTGACTTCCAGATGTGTCTGGTTCTTCATCTATCACTGCGAGTCTTTGCAAGTTGTAGTCTCTTGGTATGTGCTTCTTCCTTGGATTCCAGCATGACTGTTGTGAGTCTCCGTTGATGTTTTCTAGATCTTCCACAGTTGATGTTCATAGTAGTCATGCCAAGTACTCATAACCCATATTGAGTGATGGGTAAGTGTGTTCGTGCATGGGTTGAGGAAAATATGTGCCTTGTGCACGGCCTTGTAATGTAGCCCTATGAATGCTTACTTGGGAAATGCATTGGAAGAAGTATGGTGCAAAAATTGGGGGTCTTGAGCTAAGTGCTCAAGGGTATGCCGACGAAGAGGTTTCCTAAGCTATCATGGTTATGATGTTTCCAAGGTAAAGATACTTACCATGGAGAAGGTCGATGGATGTTCATCTCTTCGTGTGGTACACTCGGCCTTTGGGATGGAACATTGTTGATGAATGTCCGTCTTGATGGTCCACTGATGAGATCTTTTTGAATGACTGATCATGTCTCCTCTTTTCAAAGCATCATTTGCCAAATACAGAGAATTGAATTTCTTTATATTCCTTGACCAACAACATTCGATAACTACACCAAGCTTAGTTTCACATATTCTCTCTAGCTCACCATAAGCAGGGGTCTTCTCATCCAGTATACATACAAAGATTTGCAGGGTACCAGAGCTACCCCATGCAGATATCTCCCTGGATGCTCTCGTACATGCAATAGTTATGCATCACTCAAGTTGCAGACCTTCAAGCTCTTCACTCCTACCATAGTAAGAGGAAACCATAGTTGTGGATGCCATGCTCATGCCAAGTTCTTGACATCTATGAGATAAGGCAGCAATTAAAGCATCTGCTAGCCAAGACACACTTCTATCCAAACTGATAAGTGCCCAGTAATCAACAGCTCCACCTTTAACCAAGCATGACTCATTCATGTTTCATGAGCCAAACCTGGGAACAAGTGCTTCCCCTTTTTTTTTTTTTTGCAAGGAACAATGTCACCAAACAAGAAGATAGATGTTAGTATCAGAAAAGATAGTTGACAGATGTCAATGTGCTCTTGTGCATGGGACTCTCCAATGTGTCTATGCACGGCCCTGTAATGTGGCCCTATATTAATGCATACTTTGGAAATGCATAACCTGAATGGTGCAAAGGACTGGGTTGTGCAAGGAGCACATGGTTTTCGCTCGTCGAGGCTTTTCGATGTTATTTGCTGATGTTAATGCCATCTATCGTGGAGGTATCCATTGGATCTTGAGATGACAACTGATCCTTCCTCCTTATAGGGATCCATTTTAGAACAACATTTGGCACTGTAGAGATTACTTCAGGCGTCTTCCTCTTTGGATGCGTTCTGAACTGTGGTATCCAGTGTGGTTGGCGCTTTGGTTCGATGGAGGCTACTTGTACTTTTGGCTTCCAAACCCATATCCTTTTTGCACGTCTTCCTACTATTGTTGAAGAGCTGATTTGATTTTCTTTCGGTCTCTGTACGTGGTTCTTACCCTCTTCTCTTTTTGGCTTCTTTCTTGAGACCTTTCGCATGTGGGAGAACATAGGTTGTTGTAGATGTAAGAGCCTCTTAGGTACCCACATCCGTAATCGCCCTTGTTGAGCTGCAGCTAATTTCTTAGGCACCCAAACTTGTTGGATACCTTGTGATTGAGCTTGTCCGAGCTGCTTCCTTCGTCTTCTGACCTGGTTGGCTTGCCTGGATGGGATCTGTGAGGGCAAGGCTGGTGGTTTCTCTCCTTTGCGTACCCAGATCTGCGTCATGCTCAGAACTGCTTTCTTATCGAATGGTGTCTTTCTATTTGATGTAGCAATTGTCGTGATCGGTTGTGTTTGCCTCTGTGGTGGACTTACTAGTGTGGCTACTTGATTCTTTGGAGAAGAAGAAAGATCCACCCGCCTTCGAACCTGTTCTTCCACAATTGACTCCTTCTGCATCATAGAGATTTTGACACATACAACATCTTCTTCCATATGATTAGTCTTAGAAGAGCTAAGAGAGTGTGTGGTACCATGATCCGGGAGCATGCAGTTCTCTAATTCTAATGTAATGCATTGTTCATGTACCCAAACTTGAAGAATTTGACTTCTTAGGTTTAAGTTGATTGCATTGTCATAAATCCAATCTTGTCCTAAGACAAGTGGTTCTGTAAGGTTCTCATCTTGACACACTAGCACTTTGACTTTCATTGGAACATCTTGCAGGTAGATGGGAAGTTCCACCTCGCCCAAACAAGGGGTTTCCACACCTCGCAATCCTATGAGATAAGCTTCTATGGGATTGATGTTCAACAGCAAGTCTTGGCAGTAGGAAAGTCTAACTGCACTACTTGCTGCACCTGAGTCAATCAATGCTTTCACCGTCCTTGCACCCTTCCCTTGTCCTATCTCTATGGTCACAAAGGGTCTTCGGTCAATGACTTGAGAAGTCGCCATGCCTGACTTTTGATACATATCCATGTGATATTTTGGGGCTTTTGAGTTGACATCTAGGCCTAATCGCCTTAACTTATTTCGCCTAATACGCTCTCTGGCCTCTGCCTGAGCTTCTTCTCTCACTCTTAACTCTTCTTCTTTTCGCTTCTTAGCAGTGTTGAGTCTCATTAGCATATCCTCAATAAGAGGTTCTTGATATAGCTTGACTCTACAGCCACTAATATAGTTTGGCAAGATATCTCCTTCTAGAGTGGCCAACTGAACTGCACCACTAGTGGAAATTCTATTAATGATCATGGGTCCGTATCCTCTTTTTTCAAACTTACGGGCATGTTGTTTTAGTGTGTAAACCAACACTAGATCTCCCTCTTTCAATCCCTTATCCTTGATGTGTGCATCAAAGTATGCCTTTTGCCTCTTCTTTGCAGCGTAGATGCCTGCTGCCGCTCGTAGCCTCGTCTCACCTAAGCGTTCGAGATCAAAGATCCTAGAGGAAAATTCATGCCCATTCCACTCATACTCTTGTGCTACTTTTAAGGCAGGGATTAAGAAATCTAATGGTAGCACAACGTTCTGCCCGAAGACCATCTGAAATGGGGTGGCGTTGAGTACCGTTTTGTAGGCAACTCGATAAGCCCAAACAGCATGATGAAGTTGTTTGTCCCAATCAGAGCGTTTATTATTTACCAGTTTTGTCAATACGTTACAGAGGATCTTATTGGTGCTCTCGGCTTGTCCGTTAGCTTGTGGGTGATAAGGGGGAGACTTTTTATGTATCACCAAGAATTCTTGGAGAAGATTTTCAATGACCTCATTCAAGAAGTGTGTGCCTCTATCGCTCATTAACTCTATTGGTAGCCCATATCTCGTGAACACATTCTCGAATAAGAACTTAGCCGTAGTCTGAGCATCATTCTTTGTTGTGGCTTTCACTTCTACCCACTTTGTAAGGTAATCTGTGGCTACAATAATATACTCTGCATGGGAGTTTCTAGCTGGGGGATTAATAGGACCTATGAAGTCTATGCCCCACTTGGAAAATGCACGCCCTCCCATCATTGGCCTCAAGGGCATCTCGTCTTTTCTAACTGGATATTGTGCACGTTGGCATGTGTCACATTTCTTCACATAGGTATGTACATCCATATGAAGAGTGGGCCACCAAAGTCCTGAGAATAGAATGTTCTTGATCACTCGGTCAGGACCAAAATGTCCACCTGTAACACCACTGTGTGCAGTCTCTAAGACCTTTAAATAGTCTGATTCATGAACGCACAGTCTTAAGTAACCATCTTTGCCTCTTCGGTATAAGTTGTCTCCTACTAAGGCATAGCCTTGAGCTTCTTGCTCCATGCTTCGTCTTCTTGTTAGACTAGCCTCTTTGGGTAATCTTCCTGACCTCATAAACTCTACCAATGGAGCACTCCAATCTAGAATTAATGACACTTGATAAAGGGTCGCATGCTCCACTGGGGGTCTCTCTCTGCACATTGGACAATTCTTAATCCACTCATGTATTTCTTTGTCCATGCTAGGCCAATACACTCCTGAACGCTTTAGATTCTGCAATGTTCGTTGTTTAGAATAGTGATTTCCTAGCAATCCTTCATGAGCTTGCTACAACCAACTACTATGCTCATCATCCTCGACACAACAAGCTAATACACCCTCAGTATCTTGTTTGTACATGCTTCCTGTCAATATGTGATATTTTTGTGATTTTATAATTTCTTCTTGTGATGTTTAACATTTTTATTTGCGAGTCCGAAGGTTAGGACTGGTACCAACTTATTTGCCCATTTAGGAACAACTTCTAAATTGAACAGATAAGCGTCAGGTAGTTTAAATTGACCTTGGTGGTGACCCCTAAGTGCTGCAAGTACAAGGAGTTGGTTCCCCAATCCTGTACTATTTGCAATTGTCGAAGGAAGGGTCTTCCTAGGATCATCTCATAGATGTTATTTTTCTCAAAGTCACATATAGCAAATGTATGTTCAAACTCCACACCACAAGTGGTTAGAGTTATCCCTTCGAGCAATCCTAGAGGTCTTTCAAAATGACCGTCGGCCATTTGAAGCTTCATTCTAGTTGGTCTTAATGTGGGTTTGCCCCATTGCTTCCACAAGGAGGTGGTCGCAATGGCAACACCAGCACCTGAATCTATGATTGCTTTGGTTGTGTAACCTTGGTAGGTGATTGGAAGATAAGTATTACCTTCTTCACCCTCACACATGTCCCCTATTTTGTCGAGAGGTATCTCTGGTACCCTTTGCTTAGAGCCTGCTTTTGGCATGTTGGAATCAAGTTCTGGAACCTGATCCTTCACATGATTCCATAGCTCAGGTTTTGCTTTGAGCAGCTCTTCTACAGTGAGATGACACTAAACCTTAGTGTTCTTCATGACATCCGTGTTCCTTGGAACCACTGAGTCTTCATTTCTTACTAGTATTGTGGGATCTCTAATCTGGAGAGATTCAGATTCCCATGGGCCTGGAAATTGAGGCAATTCCTCTAAGGTATTAGATTCAAAATCTAACCTTTCATCTTCTTGTTGTTCTGCTTCATCTCCGTAAATAGATGGAATGTCCTGGGGAAATTGATCATGAAGATCATCAATCTCAGGAATAGGAGGGAAATTACCCTTCTCCTTGGCCCATTTCTCTTCTTGTATTTCCCGCAAGAATTCTTGAGAGTACTGTTGAATTGAAGGAGGTATTCCAGCATCCGTGGAATTAGGAACATAAGCTCCCATTGGTGGTGAGCTTCCTCTTTCAATCACTGGTTGAGCCTGTGGAGGTAAAAAAACTTGTGGTTTGTTTACCAACTGCTCTAATCTTTTTATTAAGCCCTGGAAATGCAAATCTGGTTTGACAAAGTTTGTCTAATTGAACTTTTGACTAGTCTCAAGTATAGCTTGAGCTTGTTCTACCATTTTCATGCACATTTTCATTCATTCAATCTCTAAATCCGCTCTAGGGTAACTCTTGTCTAGATTTGCAGCTGTTGGCCCTTCTTGAAGACGAGCCTGGTAGGCCTTGAACATCATGTCCAAGCCTTCTGGGGTTGGATCTGCAAGAACAGACCCTGATTGCGGCCTATTTACAATGGGTGGTGGGGTGGGATGAGGGGGAGTGGATGGAGTTTCGACATGCGAGGGGCTTTGAGATGCAATGTCTTCTATTTTTGTTTTCGCTTCTTTTAAGCTCTCTTCTAGTTCCGATAACTTTTTATTCCACTTGCGATTGGCCTTCTCTCTGGTATCCTTCCATGTTCTTGTTTTCCTCTTACTAGGCTCTCCTGATTCACTCGACTCTGATTGTTCTGCTGGTTTATCCTGTTTTAAGGCTTGTGCCCTAGTGACAGCTTGTATAGGAGCCACATTGCTACTACTTGAACTTGAATCTGCCACCAAGCCTACCACATTAATGGGTGTAATCTTGGGTGCACTAGAGGGGTTTCTTAGACAATCTCTGGGGAGATGGTCTTTGCCACAATCAGAACAAAAAGCCTGTATTGTGATAGCTTGTCCTTGACTCGGAGATGGTGGGTGGGGATAGTCACGAATGAAATGGTCACCTTGATATCTGAAACAAGATCCTCTAGGGGCTTGTGGTCTCATTTGTCTCAACTGGGGCCTAGGGTTAGGATTTGTGTACATGACATTGGAGTATTCTAGCTCCCAATTTTGCTCCATAGGTGGTGCCTCATATTGATACGAGTAAATCTCACTATGTTCAGGTGACTCTGTGTAATAAGCATGTGGACTACCTTCATGGGAGTAGTCTGAACTATGAGCATGAGAGTCATTATCTGGTATCAATGGGGTTAGTGGCACCAATGCTCTATTTGGATTTTCCTCTCCCACAGCATATTTGATTGGAATCACGTTGGCAGGAGCTGGTGGTTGGTTTCCCAAGACTGGTTGTGGCCTATATTGTGCCTGATATTGCTGTTGTGGTCTATAATATGGCTGTTGGTATTGGTTTTGATACCTAATTGGTTGGTAAGGTTGTTGATAATTCTGTCTAACAGCCTGCCCCACTTGGAAAATGCACGCCCTCCCATCATTGGCCTCAAGGGCATCTCGTCTTTTCTAACTGGATATTGTGCACGTTGGCATGTGTCACATTTCTTCACATAGGTATGTACATCCATATGAAGAGTGGGCCACCAAAGTCCTGAGAATAGAATGTTCTTGATCACTCGGTCAGGACCAAAATGTCCACCTGTAACACCACTGTGTGCAGTCTCTAAGACCTTTAAATAGTCTGATTCATGAACGCACAGTCTTAAGTAACCATCTTTGCCTCTTCGGTATAAGTTGTCTCCTACTAAGGCATAGCCTTGAGCTTCTTGCTCCATGCTTCGTCTTCTTGTTAGACTAGCCTCTTTGGGTAATCTTCCTGACCTCATAAACTCTACCAATGGAGCACTCCAATCTAGAATTAATGACACTTGATAAAGGGTCGCATGCTCCACTGGGGGTCTCTCTCTGCACATTGGACAATTCTTAATCCACTCATGTATTTCTTTGTCCATGCTAGGCCAATACACTCCTGAACGCTTTAGATTCTGCAATGTTCGTTGTTTAGAATAGTGATTTCCTAGCAATCCTTCATGAGCTTGCTACAACCAACTACTATGCTCATCATCCTCGACACAACAAGCTAATACACCCTCAGTATCTTGTTTGTACATGCTTCCTGTCAATATGTGATATTTTTGTGATTTTATAATTTCTTCTTGTGATGTTTAACATTTTTATTTGCGAGTCCGAAGGTTAGGACTGGTACCAACTTATTTGCCCATTTAGGAACAACTTCTAAATTGAACAGATAAGCGTCAGGTAGTTTAAATTGACCTTGGTGGTGACCCCTAAGTGCTGCAAGTACAAGGAGTTGGTTCCCCAATCCTGTACTATTTGCAATTGTCGAAGGAAGGGTCTTCCTAGGATCATCTCATAGATGTTATTTTTCTCAAAGTCACATATAGCAAATGTATGTTCAAACTCCACACCACAAGTGGTTAGAGTTATCCCTTCGAGCAATCCTAGAGGTCTTTCAAAATGACCGTCGGCCATTTGAAGCTTCATTCTAGTTGGTCTTAATGTGGGTTTGCCCCATTGCTTCCACAAGGAGGTGGTCGCAATGGCAACACCAGCACCTGAATCTATGATTGCTTTGGTTGTGTAACCTTGGTAGGTGATTGGAAGATAAGTATTACCTTCTTCACCCTCACACATGTCCCCTATTTTGTCGAGAGGTATCTCTGGTACCCTTTGCTTAGAGCCTGCTTTTGGCATGTTGGAATCAAGTTCTGGAACCTGATCCTTCACATGATTCCATAGCTCAGGTTTTGCTTTGAGCAGCTCTTCTACAGTGAGATGACACTAAACCTTAGTGTTCTTCATGACATCCGTGTTCCTTGGAACCACTGAGTCTTCATTTCTTACTAGTATTGTGGGATCTCTAATCTGGAGAGATTCAGATTCCCATGGGCCTGGAAATTGAGGCAATTCCTCTAAGGTATTAGATTCAAAATCTAACCTTTCATCTTCTTGTTGTTCTGCTTCATCTCCGTAAATAGATGGAATGTCCTGGGGAAATTGATCATGAAGATCATCAATCTCAGGAATAGGAGGGAAATTACCCTTCTCCTTGGCCCATTTCTCTTCTTGTATTTCCCGCAAGAATTCTTGAGAGTACTGTTGAATTGAAGGAGGTATTCCAACATCCGTGGAATTAGGAACATAAGCTCCCATTGGTGGTGAGCTTCCTCTTTCAATCACTGGTTGAGCCTGTGGAGGTAAAAAAACTTGTGGTTTGTTTACCAACTGCTCTAATCTTTTTATTAAGCCCTGGAAATGCAAATCTGGTTTGACAAAGTTTGTCTAATTGAACTTTTGACTAGTCTCAAGTATAGCTTGAGCTTGTTCTACCATTTTCATGCACATTTTCATTCATTCAATCTCTAAATCCGCTCTAGGGTAACTCTTGTCTAGATTTGCAGCTGTTGGCCCTTCTTGAAGACGAGCCTGGTAGGCCTTGAACATCATGTCCAAGCCTTCTGGGGTTGGATCTGCAAGAACAGACCCTGATTGCGGCCTATTTACAATGGGTGGTGGGGTGGGATGAGGGGGAGTGGATGGAGTTTCGACATGCGAGGGGCTTTGAGATGCAATGTCTTCTATTTTTGTTTTCGCTTCTTTTAAGCTCTCTTCTAGTTCCGATAACTTTTTATTCCACTTGCGATTGGCCTTCTCTCTGGTATCCTTCCATGTTCTTGTTTTCCTCTTACTAGGCTCTCCTGATTCACTCGACTCTGATTGTTCTGCTGGTTTATCCTGTTTTAAGGCTTGTGCCCTAGTGACAGCTTGTATAGGAGCCACATTGCTACTACTTGAACTTGAATCTGCCACCAAGCCTACCACATTAATGGGTGTAATCTTGGGTGCACTAGAGGGGTTTCTTAGACAATCTCTGGGGAGATGGTCTTTGCCACAATCAGAACAAAAAGCCTGTATTGTGATAGCTTGTCCTTGACTCGGAGATGGTGGGTGGGGATAGTCACGAATGAAATGGTCACCTTGATATCTGAAACAAGATCCTCTAGGGGCTTGTGGTCTCATTTGTCTCAACTGGGGCCTAGGGTTAGGATTTGTGTACATGACATTGGAGTATTCTAGCTCCCAATTTTGCTCCATAGGTGGTGCCTCATATTGATACGAGTAAATCTCACTATGTTCAGGTGACTCTGTGTAATAAGCATGTGGACTACCTTCATGGGAGTAGTCTGAACTATGAGCATGAGAGTCATTATCTGGTATCAATGGGGTTAGTGGCACCAATGCTCTATTTGGATTTTCCTCTCCCACAGCATATTTGACTGGAATCACGTTGGAAGGAGCTGGTGGTTGGTTTCCCAAGACTGGTTGTGGCCTATATTGTGCCTGATATTGCTGTTGTGGTCTATAATATGGCTGTTGGTATTGGTTTTGATACCTAATTGGTTGGTAAGGTTGTTGATAATTCTGTCTAACAGCCTGCCTATTATAGGGACAATCTTGAGCCGTGTGGTTCGTATATTTTCTCTCAATAGTGCAATATGGAGCATTCCTTTCTCTCATGTTCTGGTTGTGCAATGGGCATACATTAGCCATGTGGTGGCCTCCGCAAGTATAACACCGATTCAATGGAGTGACTCTCTGTGTTTGTTTATTTTGGACTCCCAGCTTCTTGGCAACTTGCTCAACTATCTCCTCTATTTCTGTGGAGATTTTTGAAGTATGACTAGTAGAACTATCAGAGTCCTTATAGAGTTTGGACAATCCTAACTCCTCACCCAAGTTATCTTCTATGTCAATGCACGTCCGCACACACTCTTCTATGGATCTAGGCTCTTTCAAGTACACATATGATCTTAACTTTGTGCTCAGTAAGCCATCTAAGAACAAAGCCACTTGTTTGGCTGGTGTGGGTAACTCTGGAGTAGGGCATCTTTCTAGGTACTGTCTGAACCTTCTACCTGCTAGTCGCACTGTTTCTTGGGGTGTCTTCTTGAAACTGTGGATCAAGGATGATGTGTTATGCCTGATACCACTCTTGGAAAATTCTACAATGAATTCGTCTAGCAGTTGACTTATATCGCGATAGTTGCGACTACTCAGTGGTTGAAACCAAGCTAAGGCAGTGCCCTTAAGAGTCAGACCAAATGCCTCGTACTGGGTGAACAAATCCTCAACCCCTTCAGCTCTTAACACTTGTTTGAACTCGGCCACATGATCATAAGGATCTCCTGACCCGTCAAAATAATTCTTCATTGCCTTGATCACTTGAGTGGGTCTAAGGGTTCTTGGGTGCTCTCGGGGTCTAGGCAATGGAAAATCATGTTCATCTCTTTGTTGCCTATGTGCTTGATGTCTCTCTCTTTCAGGTCTTTCATTTTCAAATCCTGCTCTATTTTTGCCCACCGTGTGTGCAAAACTTACCTCAGGTCTCTCTCTAGTTCTTTCTCTCTGGGCTTCATGAGCTTGGGATGATCCTACTCCTTGGAGGCCATGGGAAACATTGGATCTTGGTGGAGGGAAAATCAATTCATTCTTCCAAGTATATGCATGTCTATCATGTTCTGTTACCAAGACTATCTTCTCTGATGTGTTATCCAGGTAGACAACTTTGCCTGGTATCTCAGGATCTTTGAATTCATAGATGATAACTATGCCCAATTGGCTAGGTTGATCTGGCTTGAATCTCCAAAAGGCTTCCTCTGTTTCTCTATTAAAAAATAGTTCTATGCTTTTGTTGTCTTGAGGGATCCACTCTGGAGGGATCACTCTGGTCAAAACTGACTTGCCTCTAGGAGTCTGGGGTCCTTGTCCTACATTTCCTTGTTCTAGGTCTCCTATCTCATTCTCATGAATGATATTTCCAAACTCATCAGTCCTATCTGGTTGGTTGGTAACCACATACATGGTTCCTTCCTTATCAATGTATGAACCCTCTTCGAACTTGACCACCGGGTGTTCAAGTCCAAAGGATTGATCTGGATTTTTGAGTTGGACCACTGATCGCCTCAGGCCATCCTCATAGATGCGAGCACCTAATCGGTTGGTCCAAATATATTCCAACTGTGTGTTATAGGGACCTTCTGGTGTTTGTAGATGGGCAGTCCCTGAGCCACCTGCAGGTTTCCCCATGCTAAAAGACATTTCTGAGTCACTTGTGTCTGAACTTAGTCCGTAAGGATGACCACTTAGTTGTTGTGCCCAAGACTTAGCTGTATGGTTGACACTAGACTGAGAAGATCTAATGCTTTGTCTATCCTTGCCTAGGTGTCTACCAGATCTCAAGTTCATAAGCTTTGGCTAAGAGTCCAAAATTTCCCCTTGGTATGGTTCAAAAATCCTTTGGAGTCCCCTTGGGTTCCAGGTCCCACTTGAAGGTCAACTTCAAATTATCCTATCTAAAAATCAACGCGTTATTCTTATAAAAAACAGTTGAGACCGTGTAGGATTCGAAACGAGCTTTCCAACGAGCTATAGAGCTCAAAAAATGGACTTTGGATGAAAAAGTTATGTCAAATCAGGCTCTTGTGGGTCAAAACAGGCAAACAGGACCTTTTGGAAAAAATCGCGATTTTGTGAACTTCAAGAGAATCGCGATTTTGTGAATTTCAAGAGAATCGCGATTTTGTGAATTTCAAGAGAATCGCGAATTTGTGAACTTTCAGAGAATCGCAATGCTGTGAAGTCAAAGAATCACGGTGTTGAGCACAAAATCGTGTTTTTTGAAAATCGCGATGTTGAGCACAAAATCGTGTTTTTGAAAATCGCGATGTTGAGCACAAAATCGTGTTTTTTTTTTTAAATCGCGATGTTGAGCACAAAATCGTGTTTTTGAAAATCGTGATGTTGTCTCAAAGAATCATGATTCACAAAATCGTGTTTTTGGCTGAAAATCGTGATATGTGAGAATCACGATTTTGAGCACAACCATAGAATCGTGTTTTCTTAGAATCGTGTTTTCTTAGAATCGTGTTTTTGCTGAAAATCGTGATTTGTGAGAATCGCAATTTTTGAGCAAAGAATCGTGTTTTTTGAAAATCGTCATTTTGAGCAAAAAATCGTGTTTTCATAGAATCGCCTTTTTCACAAAATCATGGTTTTCGCTAAAAATCGTGATTGGTGAGAATTGCGATTTTGAGCACAGAATCGTGTTTTTTGAAAATCACGATTTTGAGCACAGAATCGTGTTTTAGAGAATCGCGATTTTGTCTCAGAGAATCATGATTCACAAAATCGTGTTTTTCACAAAATCGTGGTTCTCAAAATCGTGTTTTTTGACATGAAAATCGCGATTTTGTCCCAGAGAATCGTGTTTTCACAAAATCGTGTTTTAGAGAATCGTGTTCTCACAGAATCGTGTTTTTGGCTGAAAATCGTGATTTTGAGCACAACCACAGAATCACGATTATGAGAATGACCACAGAATTGTGATTCTTTTAGCAAGCTTTTAGGCGGGAAACAGAAAATCGTGATTTTCAAAAAATTTGAATTTTCACAGAATCGCGATTTTCATCACAAAATCACGTTTTTTGGCGGGAACTTTGAATTTTTGAGCGCCGAGCAATGGCGAGCTTCGTATGAGCAGAAAATCATGAAAAAACACAGCGCTTGCTCTCCCTTGCACCTCCTAACTCCTTCCCACACAATAATGCATGAAAAATGGTATGAAAATGGTGAAAATGCACTAACAAACAAGAAATTTCTATGAAGAATAAGATGGGAGAAGGTGGAGATGATGATGATGATGAAGATGAAGAGAAAAAAAACAGAAAATGAACTGAAATGACAGTTTTTTTACTTTCCAACGTCGCAAATCTACGATCTTACCATCACAACGCTCGTCCTCGAAGCTCTCTCCTCGGCAACGGCGCCAAAATTTGGTGTAGCTCAAGCGTAAGCACCACCTCCTTTACTTGTCAATCCGCGGAGACGTGAGGACCGGTATGAAGACCACGAGCAAGTGAAGGCACAAGTGCGTGAGTGAAAGCACACAAACATGCACACACATACACACACGTGCACAAAGTAAGATCAAAGAGAGGAACAATGGAAAGCTTCGATTGCAAAAGAGTTCTCTTACAAAAGCTCTATTCTCTCACCGGCTAACCTAAAATATGAGCACTCTAGCTCTTTTTATAGTTTTTTGACTAGTTTTGGCCCTGTCCAGACCTAGTGTCTGGCCTAGTTAAAAATTAGGTTCCAGGGCTTATTTGAGGGCTCAAATGGAGTCTAAAAATGATGAAAATTGGTAGGATGATAGTTCTAACACTCCTCAAGCTCAAGGACTCCTTGGCTTGAACAAAATGGAGTTATAAAAATAGATAATGGTATTTACAATGGTTTTTAGTGATGAAAATCACTATTTTTGTAGGGGATTCTTCTGAAAATTTGATGTACACTTCTTGGAGCTCCCTACTTGCTCCCTTTCCTTGTGTGTCCACCTTTTGATGTGCTTCCATGCTTTGTCCTTGACTTTGAGCTTCAACATCAAGGGAGTACAACAACATGGTAACCCTCATGTTCTTGATTCGTATTATGCTAGTACTTCAAATGCACCCAATAGAGAAGAGACCCATCTAACTCGGCCTAGATATAATAGGCCACTAATGTGTTATCATTGTGGTGAGTATGGCCATATGCAGAACAAGTGTTCTCTACTAGAAAGTGCACCTCCTTGTCAGCATTGTCTAGATGCCAAGGATCACTATACGAGAGATTGCCCAAGAAGCCGCCCTGCTCCGATTCACATGATTGCAGTCTCTCCACAAGTAGAAGATATGACCACTAAGTCTTATGCTATTTCATCTTCTTCAGTGCCCATAATGACCAGAGCCATGCAAGCGATAGCGGCCTGTAGAGAGGAACAACAGGGACTCAAAAATAGAGATGAGGAAAAGAAGGGTGGCTGGAAGGGCCAAGCAGACATTGAAGGAGCTTATGATATGGTGAGTACTTCCCGTAAAGACCAACCTGCAATCTCTCAGGAAGACACACAAGAGGTTAAGATTGAGGAAATCTTGAAAGGTATTCATCACAAGGTTAGTTTGTACCAACTCATAAAAATGGATTCGAAAGTAAGAAGTGATTTATTGAAAGTTATACACTCGGTCTACTTAAGCCCACCACCGAGTATAGATGGTTTCATGGTTGAATTTCCACCCCCACCCTTGGTGGACTATCAAGCTCAAGGCTATCTGTTTTCATAAACGATGAAGGTCTGATGGGTGTCATTATAGATGGAGGCTCTGGCATCAATCTGATGCCTGATTTTACAATGAAGAAACTCAAACTCAACTTCACCAAGGCGGCACCCTTCACTGTCACATTAGCAGATCAGCATCATGTTATGCCCCTCGACATCATTGAGAAGGTACACATGTCAGTACAAGGTTGTCCATTCCTCCTGGACTTTGTTGTGATTGCCCTGCCGCAGGAAAGCTCTTATCCTCTGCTTTTGGGAAGGCCTTGGTTAAGGCAAGCAAAAGCACTACAAGATTGGGGAAGAAACCAGATGTGGATCTCCTCGAAGGCTAATAACCACTTAGAGGTACACTTAGAAGAAGGATGCGACTCCACCAAGTCAACTGGATATGTAGATACTCGGGTAATGCCTTCTGTACCCCAAGAAGAGGAGAATTTGTTAAATTGGATGATGGGTGGTGCAGAGTGTTGCACTGTTGAGATTATTGAAATAAATTAAGAACTTGCAAAAGAAGCCCAAGGAAGGGAAAAAGAGTCGAAAAATGAAAATTTATGCTCAATCACTAACAAAGGAGAAAAAGTGAGTCCTTGCAAGAAAACACATACTGAGGTCAAGAAAGAGCCTTTGGAGATCAAATTTGGGCATTTTTCACAAAATGGTCTTGGTGATCAAAAAGTAGCAGAAAGTGAGTTAGTATCTTCGGGGGGTCCAAATAGTCAAATTGGGCCATCGAACCAAATTGGTGCATTGGATCAAAATGGGCGAATTTTGCAAGGATTCACCACTACAAAGTTCTACAAAAGGGTAGAAAAGCCTAAAAATGTCAAAATTGAAGAAGCCTTTGAGGAGGCTAATTTTGAGTCTCAAGGGCCTAATTTTGAGCCTAAGAGCAGAGAAGACCTTCCTTTTTCACAAACTCCTCAAGGATGGATCAAACAACATATTTTGGAACATAAGGTGAATTCCACCCCTACTCACAGTGCAGATGCTTTTTCAAGAGAGACGAGTCTTGAAATGCTAGTTCAAGAAGTGAACCTTGGAGATGAAGGAAATCCTCAAATAGTCCACTTAGCCTCCTGGTTGTGGCACTATCCCTTTTTACAACAGAGGGTAACTTCTCTCCTTTTCTCCTATAAAAATGTCTTTGCATGGTCCTAGAAGGATCTAACAGGGATTCCAGAGGAGATTGGATTACATCGAATACCGTTAGTAGAGGGAGTTGCACCTGCAAGAAGTAGGCCGTATCAACTCAATCCAAAATATGTAGAGGCAGTAGAACTTGAAATCACAAAACTGGAGGAAGCAGGTATTATTGTTCTAGTAGAACATTCAAGGTGGCTTTCATCTATGGTTATCGTACCCAAGAAAAATTACAAAAAAATAAGAGTATGCGTTGATTTTCATGTTTTAAATAAGGTAACTATTCAAGATGGCTTCCCTCAGCCTTTCACAGAACAAGTATTAGAGGAAGTAGCTGGTCACACTTTGTACAATTTTCTTGATGGTTTCAGTGGCTACAACCAAATATTAATTCATCCTCATGATAGAGACAAAACTGCCTTTGTCACTCCATGGGGCAATTATGTGTACACACGCATGGCTTTTGGGCTGCGAAATGCACCTGCTTCATTTAATAGAACAATGTATCTGATACTGGGGAAATGGTTGAAAACTTTTCAGCGCATTTTTATGGATGACTTTTCAATGTTCTCAGGCACAGATAGAAGAGCAGTAGTCCAAGATTTTCACGATCACTTGGAAAATCAGAAGGAAATATTTGAGCAGTGTCTCAAAACAAGTTTGAAGTTGAATCCTACTAAATGTCATTTTTTCGTCACTAAAGGCACTCTCCTTGGTCACATAGTGTCTGCAAAAGGGATAACTATAGACCCAGCAAAGGTCACTGGTCACTGCTATCCTTTCCATGCCCATCCCACGGACTCCTAAAGAAGTACAAAGCTTTTTAGGCCATACATGCTACCATAGGAGATTTATACGGATGTATTCAGAAATAGCTAAGCCTTTGTCAAGGCTTACAAGTAAGAAGATTCCTTTCTCATGAAGTCCTGAGGCTGAAAAGGCATTTTTTGAACTAAAATTGAGGCTATGTATTGCTCCACTCTTAACTGTTCCTAATTGGTCATTAGAGTTTCATGTGCATACATATGCTAGTCTTCATGCAGTAGGAGTAGTTTTGGCTCAACCCTCCATGCCCAAGGTGCCCAAGGTGGATCAACCTATAGCTTATGCTAGCAGACTACTTACCAAAGCAGAAAGAAATTACAGCACTACGGAAAGGGAAGGTTTGGCTATTGTTTTTGCACTCCAAAAGTTTAGGCACTACCTTCTAGGTGTGCATTTCATTGTCATATCTGACCATCAGCCCCTCAAATACTTAATTAATAAGCCTAGAGTAGCTAGAAGGATTTGGCGTTGGCTACTACTGTTTCAAGAGTATGATTTTGAGATTCATATTAGGCCAGGAAAAGAACACTACATGGCGGATCAGGTGTCAAGGATGGCTATGAGTGAAAAGGCGACAGGTATTAATGATGAACTTGTAGATAGTAGTCTCTTCGCGGTAGAGACTCCAATTGAGTGGTATGGTTGTTTGTTATTGATCTTTGGAGTTGTCCTCTCCAATCATTTAGCATAAAGAATCAACAATACATCTTTATTTTGTCAATCCTGGAAGTATTCATGAGACCATAGCCCCTTCAAGATGATAGAATCCAAGAAATAAGAGAATAATGGCTGGATTTTTGAGAATGGTGAAAATGAAGAGGAATTTCTAGGGTTTAGATTATCTTGAGCAAATCTCCACCATTTTCCACAATCTTGGTGTCTAATACATGCTATTTCATCAGCACAACACAATTATGAAGTCAAAATCAAAAATATCACCTGCACCATACAGACGAGACAATCGCGATTCTGTGAAAACAGACGATTTTCATCTCCAGCACCATTCTTCATCAACTTATCACTCAACACATCAGTATTCAGCTCTCTTCATACACATTCAATCAGAATCACACAATAGAAGCTCACAAATCTCCATAGATACACAAGAATTAGACTCACAAATCAAAGAAACCACACAAAGAGGAGAAAACACGATTTTTAGCAGAAAACTCCTTCTCTATTCACTTGGACAGCATGTAAACAAATGATTAACCAACCACCTCATAATAGAGGAAATTATCTTATATACATTTTCAAGTGTCCCTTTTCACACTTGAGTTTTGGTCCTTTCCTCTATTATTCTAAAAATATGCTATGTAGGAGTTTCCAAAAATTCTAGAAAAATTACATAAGATTCTATCCTACATAAGGAAGACTATTCCCTATTTTTACAACAGTTGCATAAATATTTTTACAAGTTTTTGTCATTTTACAATTATTTTCCTTCAAAAAAGGCTTTCAAAAATACATCTTCTAACATCCTTCCCCTCCTAAACCTTTTGTCTCCTAACAAAAGACTTTCCTGCTCTTCTGCACTGATAGCTTTTCTTCACTTCTTCTTTCTTTGATAAACTTGGGACAACAAGTCATGACTTTTCCTTTCTGTAATGTTTAGATTATTGACCATTTCAAACAATGCCTTTCTCCATTGTACTGCAGCTTCAGGTTTATCAATGACGTCCTTTTTCAAGTACTCTGTATAGGCGGCTTCATATGCTGTGAGTCTAGACTTAGTGACAACTGACAAATTTTCAAAAATCTCAGATTCTCTTTCAAAAAACCGGTAATCAAATGCATCTTCAAAAATTTGTAAGTAATGACTACCCAAAAATATCACTCTGTTGTAATATGCCATTAAGCAGATTCTATCAGGTGTTTCGCTCAGATCAAACAATAATGCATCTGTTGGAGAATTGAAGCCAATATAATTTAATGTTCTGATATCTGTGTCAGTGTATGTTTCTATACAGGCCAAAATTAATCTCATTATTCTGATAAGTAGAATGCATGCAGGGTCGTTTACATCTTTGTATGTAGCTATTACGGACTCAGCTGTATTCACCATGTAACTCTTTGTAGGCCATGTGCCTGCCTTTGGACCAGCTATTTTTGGGAAATTCAACCACTTAGGTGGAATTTGACCTTCTCTTCGTCTTTCCCAAAAAATTGTCCATTCTCTCCTTCTTGCCACTGGGCAGTAAGCTGGATTAATTTTTAGATGAAGAGGTGCCTCTTTCCAAATTTTCCTACATTCTTTGTTGGCATCCAATCACTTGTTCCTCCACTTTGGATTGGCTCTTTCAAATAATTCTTTAGTCACATTGATATCCTCTTCATACTCCAGATATTTGTTTGGAGGTAGCCCAAATCTGGCCAACTGATAGTTCTTGATACTCTCCATGATCATACACAATGGTATTCCCAATCCATCTGCGGCCCAATGATGTTGATCTGGATTAATTCCCTTATTTAATGCAAATGTGACAATTTGTTCTTCATATTCATCATGCATCTTCCTGATAAACTCCATTCTGGAATCGCCGGTTCACTGTCATGTTGTATTCCATCATTATTTTCCACCCCATATTCTTCTATATAAGTGGTCTCCACATGTGTTTCTTCCTGAACCTGTGGCTTATCCAATTTTTTCTGTAATTCCTCTATCGTCATCATCAGACTTCCATTTTGTTTTGCCCATAACTCTCTTTCTTTTTTCCATTCATTATGTTCCTTTTCCCTCCTTGTCTGCCAATCACTTCTTTCCTTTTCCATATCTAGGTGCAACTTGTTGTATCCTCTCATTGATGTAGCAGCATGTATACTAGCCTTCTTTTCTAGTTCCTTGGCTTCTTTCAATTCTAGTTGTAATCTCTTAATTTCTTTGTGTAATTCTTCCTTTTCTGCCTCCGTCATCTGAATTGCCTGACTTTCATCCTTTATCTGACCTTCTTCTAATAGCAGCTTGTTGATTTCTTCATTTGCTTTGGTCAAAATCTGATATGAGGTCTGCAAAGTTCTATATCTCCCTTCAATCTTTCTCAACTTCTTTTCCAATTGAGTATTCTTCTCTATTAGTTTTACACTCTTTTCTTCTAGATATTGAATCTTATTTTGCTTTTGCACTTCTAACTCCTCCAAAACAATTATTTTGTTGGTAAATTCCTCATTTTTCTCTTGCACCTTCCTCAGTTGCTCAGACATTTGCTCCTTCTCCCTTTTATGCTCTTTAATATTCATACTACCTTTCTCAAATTCGGACTCTGCTACCATCCCTGAAATAATCATGTTCCGGCTTGAAGGTCTGAACTGTTCAATGTTATTCATAATAATCTGACATGCTGATCTTATATTCTTCGGTATCCTTTCCAATCCTCCTTCCATTTTCATTTGTTTAGCTTCTAATTGTTTATCTTCTTTACATTCATCCTCCTCTTCCTCTTCTTCTTCATATTCTAACTCCTTGGCCTGATGTTCTTCATTGCTTGGATGAGTCTCTAGCATTTCTGAATTTGCCATGTCTTCTTTTTGTGCCAAAATCTGAGCACCCAGATTCTTCTGTTCCAAGACATCTGAAGTCAGCTTTATTTCCTGTACCTTTTCCTTCTCCATCACTTGTTGCTTCTCTTCAGAGAGGTGTCCTTCCCTTATTTGTATCTCCTTTTCCTGGCTTAAAGTTTCCTGAAACAGATTATATTCAATTTCCCCAACAGATTTTTCCTGACATTTACTTGTTTGTTCTTCCTGTCCTTCCTTTTCCTGGGCTAGAACTAATTCAGTCACTTCAAAATTTTTGACCTGATCATTACTTCTTTCTTCTTTGTGTTCTTCTTCCTGCTCATCAATGTCCATGAGATCCATTGCTCCCTCTTGTTCTTGGTCCTCATTGGTTGTAAATTCTTCATTGTTCTTCAAATCATGCAGTACATCTTTTATACTCTGGATGATCTCCTTTTCCACTACTCCCCCTGTGACTTCTTGAATATTGCCTTTCACTACTATTTCCTCTTCTTCCTAAATTGGATCTTGATCTGTACCTTTTTGATTTATGACTGAACTGCTTATCTGTGCCTTTTTGGCTATTTCTTCTATGTTCTCATCTAGTTTGAAGTAGATTTGTGAGGGTTTTGTCCATATGGATTTCATCCCAGTATGCACTAGTCCACAACTGACTTCTTCTCTTATTTCACTTTCCTGTTCTATCATAGCTGCTTTTCCCTTCATCAAGCTTCTTTCATCTTCAATACTGAGCTGTTTTCCTGCCTGTTCCTGAATCGGCTTCTCCTGAGACTTCTTCTTCAATTCTTCAGGTGTTTTCTGTTTCTCAGAGGCCTGTGTAATTACATTAGGAGTATTTGGTATTGACAAATTTAAACTCTTTAGTAAAAAGCTCTCAATATCACTTTCAGAATCAGAGGAAAAATGTGAAGGTCCTCCTCTTTCTGGTTCTGTGGGTCTTGATGCTTCTACCACAGTGGATGGCTTCTATGGTTCTTCCATTATTACTTCCTCCCTTTCTTTGGTGATAACAGTTTCAACTACTGATTTGCCCTTCCCCTTCTTGGTCAACTTCTTCTTTTGCACTGGCTTCTTTGAAACCTTCTTTTTCACCACAACAGTGGTTCTGGTCTCTGGAGGTCCTTGCAATTCCTTGAAGTAGGCTAACAACTCAACTTCCTTTCTAACGAACACTTCTTTTGTTTCAGCTGTCATCATTTGATCATGGAGTGCTTCATAATGCTCCACCTCCTCTTGACCCCAATTTGTAGCCTTGCATGAGTAATCTTCCAACATCTTCTGATATTGTGCCTCATACATAGCTCTTTTGTTATTTCCTTGGGTTAAATAAGTGTACAATTGTTCTTTGCTTGTTTGGGGTGGATGAGGTTCACTAGAGGATTGAACCTACTTCTGTGCCTCTTCATGTTCTTCTTTTGTGGCTTCCTCCATCTCTAGTTCAACCTTCCTTGGGTACAGGAATCTCTTCCTCAGATATCATCTTTCTTTTCATTCCTGTTCCCCTCATGTGGGTTTGTCCTTCTATTTCCCCTTCAGCCAGTTTCCTTGGAGGACTCTTGATTCCTGACATTAGGCTTCTAAAATACTGTGCCTCTGGAGCCAATTTCAATTGATCTTCCATCCCTAGGACATGATAAATGATCCTTGTTAAGAACTAGGCTCCATTTATGAATTTCTTCTGTTCCCAGTGTTTTGCTGCTTTTTTCAGCTGTTCATGGATGTATGGTGTGACATCCATTACTCCAAAGGGCTTGGTTCTACCCTTGTTGTTGAACATCAATAGTGTCACTGACTTGTGTGGCATGGTATACCTTGGTAGCTTTGGAAAGCAAAAATACTGTAAGAACATTCTTGTGGCATATTCTTCATTCTCTCTTCCTTTAAAGTCAGTGAATTTTGCATACCCTGTATAAGTTTCCTTATTCTTTTTTACAAAGCTTGGGTCAAGCTTGGTTCCCATTGGGTAGAATTGTAATGCTGCTCTGATATGTTCTGCCTTGATAGTGATACCCACCTCCTGATTATCCTTGTTCTTGACTTTGCACCTGAAATAGGCATCATTCCCTCTTCCTATTTCCATCAGACTGCTCATTACTTGTGCCACTCTCTCAAAATCAATGAAAAAGATAGGCTCCTCCAATATTTTGTGCAATCCCACTGCCTTCCATCTTTTCATATGGACAACAACTCTTTGGAACCTGTAGAACTCTTGGCATAACATCGTATATTTATATCCTCCTACTCCCATTGTGAATATGTGATGACCAATTATGCTTAAGGTCTCCTTGAGTTCCTTCACCACCTTCTCAGCTTCTGGAATTTCTGATTCTTCATCTGACTCTAGGTCCACCTGTTCTTCCACAGCTTCACTGTCTAGGAACCAATGGCCTCTTGATAGAGTTACTGATTCTGCCTTGAAGTCATGAATTGATAACTCCTTTGTATTCACCATTCTGAAGAAAACAAAATGTACAAAGAAAAACTCCACCCACATGAGTCACAAGAAATCAAAGAGTAATATTTATTTTGAGACGTCATGACATAAGAATGAAAATAAAATCCCAAATAAATTCTGTTTCTTTAGAAAGACTCAAAAAGTGATCATTATAGGTGTAGCAAGATGTCTAGTGCAGTCTCTTTTCCTAACCACTCTTTTGGAGAAAAAACAAAACATTTATCAATGATAGAAACAAAAATTAATTAATAAAAAATAAATAGATTTCTACTACTCTTCTACCTAGATCTTGCCTTGTGCTATATAATTTTTGTAAAAAAAGGAAAATAAACAATTTTTCTCAATTTTCTTTCTCTTCTCTTTTTTTTTTAAAATAATTTTTTCTATTTCTTCTCTTCCCCTCCTAATTTTCTTTTTTAGAAAAGAAAATCAGGTCAAAAAATATATTTTTTTCATAATTTTTTCAACGTGTTATGATTTTCTAAATACAGATCAAATCTGGATGATCTTTTTTCCACTGGAACAACTGTAATAAAGTAAGTCTATGATCCAAGGGTCTGGCCGGTTCAGACAGATCTGAAATCGGACACCGTTTGGTCATCCGTGTGTATGACCAAAGATCTCGAGTTTTAGACTTACTAGGAAGTCTTGTGCTCTTGTGAACAAGTGATCCACTTAGCTTAGTGGTTAAGTCTCAAGGATGTGAAGGACGAGGTCTTGGGTTCAATCCCCATGAGGTACATGGGAAGAGTATTTTGCCCAAAGAGCTCTAGAACCTTCTAGAAGCATCCACTGGACACTTGGCGCACATGTAGTTACATGGCTGACACTTGGATGATTAGCATCCACCTGCCCAAGAAGGCAGTCCCCTGGAGAGAGCTATATATAGAGGCATTTGGTTGGGAGGAGAGTCATCTCTCTAGCATGTGGTGGTCGTAATCCTTGTTCTCTTGCATTGGTATCAGAGCTCAAGGTTGAGCTTCCATGGAGACCTTGATAGGCTCACCATCATCTTGCTCATCATTTTTGCTCCCGGATGTCTTGATCTCTTTCGAATCTCTACACGCGGCTGTCTTCAATAACGACCCGAAGTTATCTTAGCAGTCGATGGCCTTGAGTAGCAAAAGGCTAGCAATTGTATTTGCCGTCAGCCCGCAACGGAATCGAACTCAGAACCTCTTACTTGGAGAGTTCTGGCCTATCCACGAAGCCAAGCCGGCGTTCGCAAAAACCGTTTCACAACTTATATTATTCGTTGCGTGCCCTGAAGAAGACTACGGTAAGGAGCAAAAAAGGGAACTAAATCATACTCCTCACGTTGCTCCGTCAGGGATTCGAACCCAGGCGGCAAGCTTGGGAACTCTTCGAAGTACCCAAGGCGCTCAGAGTTTCTGTTGGTCCATATTTGTAGACTATACTATGACTGCTTTTTTAGCGCTGGAGAAGGCAGGAGCAAAAGATAGTGATTATTTCTTCTGTGTGGCCGAGCGTGATTGAACCCAGAATCTTTGATTCTCAGTGATTCCGCCTATCCACAAGGTCCAGACGTTCACGCAAGCATCGTGGAGAACGTATCTAGTAATGGACAGTATGCGCTGAAGCAGAAGCACTCAAACGGGAGCTAAAAAGTAGTTTATCTCCATTGTGATCGCGGATTTGAACACTGTACCTCCCCGTCCGAGGACGCTCTCTTAACCACAGCGCAAATTCGTGTTCGTGGCATAGAAAGCGAAGCAATAGCACCTGTCTATACTCTTTCAGTGCTGAAGTAGACGCTGTCCAAAAGTTCCAATTCATCAGGTGGGCGCCAGGAATCAATCCCGCGACCTTGCAGAGAACCACAGAGCCTTATCCACTGAAGTAAAGATATGTGGTGGTCCAAGCTGCAGAAAACTAAAAGTTCCAGCAAAGTTCAACAGAATTGGAGTTGTGGAGTGAAGATCCGGAGGCCTAAGTTAGTCGATCTCGACAGACCAAGTCATCCAAGACTATTTCTTGATGAGGAAGCTTCAAGAATGGTGAATAGCTCCTCGCAAGGATCAAGAGGATGAATCACTCTTCCAAAGGATCAAGGGATGGACGAAGCTTTGATCAAAGCTAAGTATTTTCCAGTTTCTGCTTGGCCTTAATGCTTGATTTATCTTGTTTTTTCATTATTCTACACTTAATCATAGATGCACATTGAAATAGCCAAGATTTCAATTGATTAAGTCTAGATTAGAATAATGAATTAATCCATTTCTTATTTCAAGCATTAGTTTGCATTAAGGAAAGACTTGATTTCAAAAAGATCCTTGTGCATCAAAGAATGTATTTTGGTAGTTTAAATACATATTTCCTTTCCATTGAGTAAGTTTTCTATTGCACTTCAAGGGTATGTTTTTATATCATAGTGCATTAGGACAAAGGAAAGGATATTCATGCATCAGGATTGCATGATATACATTCTTAGTACAAGGAAAAAATCGTGCATCAAGTTTATGCATGATTATTGTATTATTTTTTGAGCATGCAAAGAACATGCATGCATACGCATGTGAGCATATGCTTTTGCATGTAGATACATGCATTTGCATGGAAGAATGGAATGCTGTTTGCAAGTAGATATGAGAATGTACTCTCTTAGTATTTAGCTTACTTTATAAAGCTCGCAGTTTGACATTAGGGAAGACCAAGGACTAGTTAGTTGCAAAGACATACTAGTTCTACTTTGCAACTCAAGTAATTAGTCGATTTCTTCCCAAGTCGATATTCTACTATCAAAGATAAATACTTAATGACAATTAAGTATGATAGATGTCTTGCTAGGTATAAGTAAGCACTAGGAGAAAGTTAAGTAATAAATTTTCTTGATAACCAAGAAAATTTAATTACTTGCAAACTCTTTTGTGATGTATGATGACTCTAAGTCCTGGATGTACTTAGAAAGTCATGCGGATAAAGCTTTAGTTGATTAGTTATATATTTTATGTAACTTCTCAAGCATCCCAAGGTTGGATGAGAACATCAACTATATTTCCAAAGTTCCATGAGCACTCTTCTATTCAGAAGATTTCGAAAGTTTTAAAGAAGTTTCTTGTGGTTTCAAGATTTGTATCTCATGATGAAACCTCGGTAAGTAACTTTTTGGAATAGAGATATGAAATAGTCAAGCCTTCTACTTCATGTGAGATCATTCTCCTACCATGTTTAAGATGAATTTATTTTTGGGAAGGTAGATGTTCCAAGTAGAGGATCTTAATTGATTCATGAACTCTTCCCAAAATACACATAAATTCATATTATATGATAGGTCCAAGGAATGATGAAGGCAAAACCTCTTTAGGATATAAAAGTTTTGCCAAGATATAAAGGTACCAAGCTTTTATAAATTTTCATCCCAAGGGGTGATGGAAATCAAAGGTTAAACCTCAACATCAATTGATCCTTGATATCCATAAAAGGATGTTAGATTCTATAATTGCATCTCTGGTAAATGATGCAACTAGCTAAGCAATCTTTAGGAAATAATATAAGTTCCTAAAGACTTGAAGCAAGTGTGAACTTTTTATTTAGGAGTAGAAAGTTCCAAGAAATGGATCTTGAATCCATGAACTTCTCCTAAACAAGTTATAAAGTTTAAAGTTGTGTTCACAGTAACATTACTATTGGATCAATCATCAATAGATGCTTGGACTTTAAACATAATTTTGATTGGTGAAATATGTTTAAAGGACTCTAGTAACATCTGAAGATTGACCAATAATAATGAGTTTTGTATCAAACTCAAGAATACAAGTCGATATCACATATATGAAAGTTCAACTTAAACTTTCATACTGGCAAATGTGATATTTCGTCTCTAGTTTGATACTCAGGAAATAAATACAATTGAATCAGTAAATTTTTGGATATCATTTGAAAGAATTTCTTTCAAATATTCTTTTTACAAACGATTCCAAGATGAATCATTAGACTGGAAAGCAAAAAATTCCAAGATGAATCATTTGCTTCAAATTATAGCCTAGTATTACTTGATAGGAATAAAAAAGTTCTTGAAAGAAAAATCTCCCCAGACGTGAGACTAGCATCTTTCAAGAAAAGTTATATAGTAAGTAGTTCCCAGTAAATCCCTAACCACCAGTTTTGGTATTTAAGTCCAAATTTGTGATATAACCTAAAGGTATATCAAAGATTCTTAGCTTTGGAATCTGAGAGGCATAAGTGTATGCTTGGACTTGTGTAAAGGGAAAGATCTCTAAAATCCTGCAGGTAAGCAAAGAAGCTTAAAGATAGTTTAAGAGATCTTAAAAGATAAAGACTAAGTCTTTATTTTTGTCGCCAGGATCAACCAGACTTGATCAAACTTGGCCGTGATTGTCCAAGTAATGTGCGATTAGAACTACTCTATAGATTGCCCAAGTATTGGCAATAAAAAATTCCGTTAGGAAGTATTCACTCAAGTTCCATCTATTCAATGGAAAATTGTGAAAAAAGTAAGTTGTTCCCAGTCTGAACAGAGTGAAGGAATTCCAAAAATGTAGTCTGCAACCGTGAAGAAGGTACTTAAGTCTATGGAAGGTAAAACATAAGTGTTTGCCTATCTTTAAAGGGATTTTGGTACAAATCCAAAAAGCATGAGCGGATGCTTAGACTAAGGCAGTAGAGAGATTCCTGTAAAAAGCCCCGGCCGGGATAGGTACCTAAAAGCACCAGTATAGAAAGGAATCTAAAGACAAGAAGTCATAAACTCTTGTCGCTACAAAATTGGTCAAGAATAACCAATTGAACTTGAATTTGAGAAATTCAAGAAACTTGGAATTCTGATTGGTTTTCATTTGAAAACCCCAGTAAAGAAGAATTGATATTCTGTTAAGAGGTTTTCAAGTTCCCAAGGTAAAGCACATGATTGTGAGACGATCATGTGAAGGAATCAAAACCTAGAAAATCTAGTTAGAGGTAATGCCTGAAACTTCCAATTCTTGTAAAAGAATTGAGGTACTCTATCAAGAGATGTTTAGACTTTAGGATAAGAATCACCCACACATTAATATGAATATAAAATAGGGTGGTATGGGACACCAGATTTTATACTCAGATTGATGTAGGAAAGATGGAATGGGACATCGGACCGTGGGATGATGATTATCTTTTAGTCCTAGTTTGGATTTTGAAGTTAGGTTTCATCCTCAAGGGAATTAAGACTTCAAGGAAAAGTTTAATTCGTAAAGGATGAAAGTAGTAAGTATCTTATGATACTTCAAGATGACTTCAAGATCAAGGAAATTGAAGATATGAAGTAAGGAACTTCCAAGATCTTCTTAGAACACTTCAAGCTTAAGTGTTATTGATCAGAAATATTTGATAAATTTCTGAAAGAAGTTGGACTTTTACTTTGAGTTGATCTTTTCAACTAAAGATTCAATTGACTAAGTCAAGTATCAAGTTCCTAGTGTAACTTGATAAATTCACTCTTTTAGACTCAAAGAAATGCACAAGAATTGCATTCACGGAGTCAAAAAGATTGAATGTGACCTGAACTTAGTCTCAAGTGAAGCATTATTTGAATACAAAACTCATCAGCGTAACCTCAGTGGGTCGACACACTGATGTTGGTTACCACACTAGTATCTTGTGGTTGGATGATGTTTTTGATTTTCTTTGAATCTTTTTGAGAATCCAGCTTATTTCTCTTAAAGATAAAGTAAATGCTTCAAATCCCTATTGAAATAGATCTTTGAAAAGTAAAAAGTCCTGAGTCATCTAGTCTTTGACTCATAGCAAGTTTATGTATATTCGAAGTTTGAATTGGTTGTACAGAGTCTTAGTTATTTCTTTCCGCTTTCCAAATCTTTTGAAATTGACTCAGATATGGTATCTGATTCCTTTTGCAAAAGACCAGGGTTAGCCGGTTAGAATAAAATAACTAACTTGAACATCCTAGATAGATGTTATGTACAAGAACCTTTTCAATCTTCAAAAGATGATAAGTCTAAGTAGACTTATTCATTTGATTTTGCTTCAAGTTATAGCATAAATAATTTCCTAGAGTCCAGTATACTCTAGAATAAAGAAGTTAGGAATTGCTCATTAGATTGACAATTCCCAAGAACTTTCAGTTAAAAGTCTTTGAGAAAAGTGTCCTAAGTTGGACAATTTTCATTTTGAATTTGAATTGGTGAAGTTAGTATGGTTGATTCCACCGAAATGGTAAACTTTCTCCTACAGTTTACATGGGATTTTTTCAAACTCATTGGGACAAAGTAGTCCTCTAGTCGGGTGAAAAAATCAAGTAACTGTTAGATAAAAGTAAACCATTGAATAGACATCTAAAGTTAGATGTATGGGACAACCAAACTTCAAGTTCTCCAAAACAAATTCAAGTGAATCAAGAATTCTCAAAGTCTTGCGAGGGATAAGAATCCCACCTTCATTACTAAGCCCATGCACCAGTTATGCCTAGAAATGGACTAGTAATTTGAATCCACCTAGTTCACATGTTTGTGCCTAGATCGCACATCCAGAAACTGTGAATTAGCCAGGGATGTCATTAGATCCACCCTCATTATTCTTCACTAGTTTGTACTTTGTCCCGTTCATCAAAGTACAAAACCAGATAGTGTTTTGAATCATTTGGGCAAGGATGCCACCACAGAGATGAGACATGTTCTTCTAGTTTTAGAACATGACCATGTTCTTCTAGTTTTAGAACATGAGGCTCGGGGGTTGCCTGCAGTATGTATATAGCTCTATTTTCGAGGACGAAAATCTTTTCCAAGGGGGGGAAGAATGTAATAAAGTAAGTCTATGATCCAAGGGTCTGGCCGGTTCAGACAGATCTGAAATCGGACACCGTTTGGTCATCCGTGTGTATGACCAAAGATCTTGAGTTTTAGACTTACTAGGAAGTCTTGTGCTCTTGTGAACAAGTGATCCACTTAGCTTAGTGGTTAAGTCTCAAGGATGTGAAGGACGAGGTCTTGGGTTCAATCCCCATGAGGTACATGGGAAGAGTATTTTGCCCAAAGAGCTCTAGAACCTTCTAGAAGCATCCACTGGACACTTGGCGCACATGTAGTTACATGGCTGACACTTGGATGATTAGCATCCACCTGCCCAAGAAGGCAGTCCCCTGGAGAGAGCTATATATAGAGGCATTTGGTTGGGAGGAGAGTCATCTCTCTAGCATGTGGTGGTCGTAATCCTTGTTCTCTTGCAACAACTCTGATCTTTTAACCCAATATTTCCTGACTCCAATTGTTCTGGTTTCAGGCAAACAACCATTTCCTTTGGATAAGCATTTTATAGGAGTTTTTGGTCTCCATATCCATTTTGTCCTTGATTTATGTTTTGATGAGCAGACCTCCTGTAGCCTTTGATTCCATGTGCTTCTTGTTCTGATGCTTTGATTCTTTGGACAATGCCATGATTGCCATTTTCTTCCTATCTCTCCACCCTTCTTTGTTCTTCCAATCTTTTGCTGATTTTGATTACATGAAGCTTGATTATTTAACATTTGTATTGGTAATGTCTCTGTATCTTCAAATGCAAAAGTGAATCCTTCCATGTGTATATCATGAACATCTGATTGAATTTCCTGTGTTTCATTACTCAATAAAAATATTAAAAACCTTTTGTCATTTATGTTCAATTTAAGCCTCATTTTCTCAAAATCCAAGATCACTTTACCTTTTGAAGCCATGGTTGTCCTAAAATCACTTTTTCAGCCATCAAATAATCTGGCCATTCTTCACAGTCTATTTTCATATATTCTTCATTGAACTTTACTTCAATAGACAGTGAAGACATGCTCTGTACTATTTGACCTTCCAAAGTTTTGATTAGGGTTCTGCTTTTAGTTCTTTTTATGTTGAATTTACTTACCAAAGCTGAACTAATTAGATTTACTTGTGCTCCAGAATCTATCAAAATCCTAATGCTTTCATTTTGAAAATCCATTATCATCACAGGAACATGTTCCTTTGGTTTGAGAGGAGTTTCACACAGACAGACTTCCCTAAGCTCTTTGATTTTTCTTATCCTTTCCATAGCTTCCTGTTGAGCTTCTTTTCTAATGTCTTCCTCTTCTCTTTTCCTGTTTTGAGCTTGTTGCAACCTTCTCCATTCATCAACAGTTAATGGGCAATCATACCTCTTAACTCTACATCCACTTATGAAGTTTGGCATAATTTCTCCGTCTATGTTAGCTAGTTGAATAGCTCCACTGTTGCTTATTTGATGTATAATATATGGTCCATGTCCTTTTTTCTGGAACTTTTTCTGATGTTCTCTGACTGTGTAAGCCAACACTAGATCTCCTACCTGTAGATCTTTCTCTTTTATGTGAACATCATGATAAGCTTTTTGCCTTTTCTTGTCCACATATAAACTCATAATGGCTTGGAGTCTAGATGCTCCCAATTTTTGCAATTCTATTATTCTCTCTGATAGTTCATGTCCAGTCCAATTGTAGTGACTTCCTACTTTTAATGTTGGAATGAGGAATTCCATGGGTAAAACTGCATTTTGTCCATATACTAGATTGAATGGTGTGTTTCCTATTGCAGTTTTATAAGCCACTCTATAAGCCCATAGGACATGATTCAGTTGTAAATCCCAATCATTCCTGTTTGTGTTTACTAGTTTTGATAATACAGTACAAAGCACTTTATTGGTACTTTCTGCTAACCCATTGGCTTGTGGGTGATATGGGGCTGACTTTCTCAGGAAATATTCAGTGATGTTTTCTATGATTTGGTTTACAAAATGGGTCCCCCTATCACTTACTAGTTCAATTGGAAGTCCAAATCTGGTGATAATGTTTTCATATAGGAATTTGGCAGTAGTATGAGCATCATTTCTTCTTGTGGCTTTGGCCTCAGCCCACTTTGTCAGGTAGTCTGTAGCCACTATGATGTATTCAGCATGGGTTTGCTTTGCTGGAGGATGTATAGATCCAATGAAATCCAACCCCCATTTACTAAAGGCTCTGGCTGAAATTAATGGAACTAATGGCATATCATTTCTTCTATTTGGTTGACTCACCCTTTGACAGACATCACATCTTTTTACATAGGTTCTTGCATCAGGAAATAGCGTTGGCCACCAAAAGCCGGAATATAAAATGAGTTTAGCACTTTTGTCACTTGAGAAGTGTCCTCCTGCCACTCCAGAGTGTGCCATTTCCAACATTTCCAGATATTTATTCTCAGGAACACAAATTCTTAAGTATCCATCCATTCCCCTCTTATACAACTGTTCTCCTATCAATTGATATTCTTCAGAAATTTCTTGTAAATTTTTTGAATCTGTACCAGTTGTCACTTGTTTTCCTTTCTTTTTCCTTCTCAATTCCTCAATGATATTTTCACTCCACTCTGGATTTTTCTGGAACCAATATAGAGTTATGAATTCTGAATCTTGCAATATGTGGCATTTCCTGCAATTAGCAATGTACTTTGTTACATCTTGAATTTTATTAGGCCAATGTACCCCCATCCTATTGAGATTACTTAGGGTGACTACCCTAGCAGCATGAGTGCAAGGGTTCCAATGATGAGCTCTCGTCAGATATTCTTGTTGCTCTTCCTCAGGAGTGCAATATTCCAATATGCCTGTGTGGTTGAGATGGTACAAATGCCCAGCTAGTAACATAAAGTTCCTGCTTTGTAACAATAAGTGTGCATTGAATCCAACTGTTCTGCAAGGTCCCATGGTTAATAATGGTACTAAAGTCATGGCCCACTCAAGAACACTCTCTACCTTAAACAGATAGGTGTCTGGCAGATTGTCATCTAAAGGTGAACTGGGTTCTTTAGACTGAATTCGAGATAAATGATCTGCTCTCAAGTGTGTTTTCCCTTGTCTGACCACCACTTCAAACTCAAATTCCATTAGCAAAAGAAACCATCTGACTATTCTCCCTGTGTGACAAGGTTTATTTACCAAGTATAACAAAGCTTGATGGTCTACAAAGAACTTCAACTTGTTGGCCAAAAGGTAATGTCTGTATTTTTTTACAGCAAATACCATGCCCAATCCCTCTCTTTCAGTGGTTGTGTAATTTTTCTCTGCTAGATTCAATTGTCTACTAGCATAGGCCACTGGAAAATCTAACTTGCTTCCTTCTATTGGTTGTGCTAACACACATCCCAAAGCATAATTTGAAGCATCCACATGGACATGAAAAATTTTATCCCATTGAGGTGTTTTCAAAATTGGGGTTGTTACCAAACAAGTTTTTAGAGTTTCAAAAGCTTGGTCACACTCCTTAGTCCACTCAAACTTTGTAATTAGGGCATATAAGGGTTTAGCTATGTCAACAAATTTGTGTACAAATTTCCTATAGTACCCACAATGTCCCATGAAAGTTTGAAGTTCCTTTACACTTGTTGGTCTTGGAAGCTCTATTATGGCCTTTATTTTCTTCTCATCAGTTGAAATTCCATTTTTAGAGACTATATGACCCAACATTCTTCCTTGTCTTACAAAGAATACACATTTTTCTGGATTTAAACATACTCTGTAGGTTCTGCATTTCCTGAATATATTTTCTAAATCCTGCAAGTGATCTTGTCTTTTTAATGAAAAAGTACAAAGATCATCTACATAGATTTCCATTACCTTTCTCAGGAACTCTTTGAAGATATGACACATTAATCTCTGAAAAGTTGCTGGAGCATTGGTTAACCCAAAGGGCATAACCCTAAAAGCATAAATTCCCCATTCTGTGGAGAAGGCAGTTTTATGTTGGTCTTCCAATGCTATGGGAACCTGGTTGTATCCTGAAAAACCATCTAAAAAACTATAAACCTCCTTCCCTGCAACTCTTTCTAGAAGATGATCTGTTATAGGCATTGGATAGTTATCCCTTATAGGAAATTGGCAGCTAGTAGCTTGTCAATTTCCTCCTTTATTTTAGCAGAGTATTTATCATTGAATGTGTAATGTCTCTGTTTACTAGGTTTTGCTTCAGGTGTAATAGGAATCTTATGCTCACAGATTAGGATCAATACCTTTCAAATCCTTATAGCTATAAGCAAACACATCCCTATAGTTTCTTGCTAAGTTTCTTAGTGCCTCCTCTTCTTGAGTGGTCATGTCATCAGCCACTACAATGTGTCTTTCTTCTCCCTCCTCCTGAGTGATCATGATCTTTTTGGTTTCTTCCTCATTATCATAAGCCTCTCCTTTCTTCTTTTCCCTCTTTGGTTTCCTCTTGAGAAGTAGTCTCTTTTCTACTTCATAAGTCTTGAAATTTTCTGGTACATCAAACTATTGATCTTTGTTCATTTCCCTTGTCTTCTTCTCATCCTCCTGATTTTCTTCTAATTCCTTGTGTTTGTTTTTCTTGTATTTGCCTGAGATTTTATCCTTAATAGCATCTTCAGCTTTTACTTCCTCCAAAAATTGTGCCTTCCCTTTTTCTAATATCATTTCTTCTTCTATGTCCTCTTCTGTTCTGGATACCTTTATCATTTGTATTCCAATGTGAAAAACATCATATCCTTCTTCATTTTGAAATTCCACTCCTACATATTCATCACTGGCTAGATCCATGGTAGCCAAGATTTGATTCCACCCATAAGGCTCAAATTCCTCATCCTTAAATTGTTGTGGTACATAGTTCTCATCTTGTAACTTCCTTCCTTCCACACAATCCTCTCTTCTTAATCTCCTTTTCCTGCTGGTCAGATTTCTTATCATATTGCACTTCCATACTGATGATTTAGTCTCATCGTGGTCTTCTATTTCCGATTCCTCACTCAACTCTTGATTTTGATGAATTTTATACCATTCTTGAGGAGATATGTCACAGTAGTGCCCATTTCTTAGATTTACTTTGGTTATTCTTCCTTTGCTCTGCAGGTATAAACAATCATTACCCCAATCTTGCACAATTTGCATTTGTCTCATGAATGGTCTTCCTAGGATAATTTCATATGAAGTGGATTGTGGGAATTCAACTATAGCAAAGGTATGTTCTATCTCTATTCCACATATGTCCACAATCACTTTTTCCCATATTCCTAGGGGTTTTTCTATGTGTCCATCTGCAAGTTGCAATCTCATTTTTGCGGGTATTAATTCATTTTTTCCCCATTTCTCCCAAGTTTGTTTAGTCATGATGGCCACTCCTGATCCACTATCCAGAATAGCTTTGGCCTGGTTTTTACCAAATTGTATTTTTAAGGTTGAGTTTCCCTCTTTTCCTTCACAATATCCTCCTATCTTATCAATGGGAATATACCACAACTCCTCCATTTCCTGTAGTTGTGGGTGAAGATTTTCTGGTGTTGTTTCCCATTTCTTCATTTGGTTCTGTAAGTGAGGATTTTGTTTCATTAACTCTTCCCATGTGGTATGATACAGAATTGTGCATCGTTTATCTATATTCACCTGGAGTGTTACTTGTGGGTTTTCTTCCTTGATACTATTTCCTCTTGTTTTTGTTATCTCAGATTCCTCAACTGTTTTTTGAGAATTGTCTTCTTTCCCCATTTTGAGTTGTACTTCCCATATGATCTGTTTACACTTCTGCATTCTTTCATGTTCTAAGTCTGGCATAGGATAAGCCATTGTATGATCAGCAGGGCTTGGTCCCTCTCGAATTCTTCCTTTGTATGCTTTTATCAAAGTATCTAGACTTTGTGAATTTCCTATTTCCAACTGGGTTTGTGTCTTTTGAGGAGAAGTATTGTTTGATTGTTCCCTATTTTCTTCTTCAATATTTTTACTCATTTTTGTTTCCTCTCCCATTTCCCTTTTTGTCTATTTTTCTTTACCTTTGAGATTGATCCTTCATTTTGTTCCTTAGTTGTTCTTTGTTGTTTTGTTTGTGACCTTGTTATAGCATTTACATTTACTTGGTCAATGTCACTCAATTCTTCCTGTTCCATGATACTGACTGCTTTTAGTGGTATGTTATTAGGTGTGTTTTGTTGTTTTTGAGGATTCTTTGGGCAATCCTTAATCAAATGCTCCCTGCCACAATCCTTGCAATATGCTCCTTCTATTCTTAATGTAGGAGGTTGTGGACAGTCTCTAATGAAATGATCTCCCCCACACCTATAACAAGTTATCTTTGGTCCTCCTTTGAATTGAGGTTTTTGATTGGACATATAATTATTGGTTATATACATGAAAGTGGCAGTGTCCATCTCAATTCTTCCATTTCCCAAGTCTAGGGCTTGTAATTCTTGTTCTCTTGATTCATAACCTTCCCATTCTTCTTGATATCCTTCATTCCATTGATAATCTTCCTTGTATGGTGACTTTGTTCTTGAGTTTCCTTCCTTTATTGGTGTGTATTTGATTGGTACCACATTTGTTGGTATAGGAGGTTGTTGCCCAAGCACAGGTCTTGGTTGCTCAATATACACTGATTCTCTTTGGCTCCCATAGTCTCTCTCCTTTATGGGTTGTTTATTATAGAAGCATTCCTCCCTGGTATGATTTGTCCATTTTCTCTCTAGTGTACAATATTTGAGTGTTTTTCTATCTTGCAAATGTGGAGGTTTTTGATATGGGCAATGTTGTACCAGATGACTTTCTCCACAATTGTAGCATTTTTTATTTGTGTTTATCCTGGAGTTTATCAAATTGGTTTTAGTGCTTACCTCTAGGGCTTTAGCAATGGCTTGAGCCAATTCTTCTGCTGGAGGAATTTTATCTTCATTTGATCTGGGTTGATCAAATGCTAACAGATCTTGGCCTCTATTATCTTCCAAATCTATTGCTTCTTTTACACAAGCTCCTAGGTCAAGACATCTCCTGTAGTACACTAGGGTTCTTAATTGAGCACTTCTTAACCCTTCTATGAATAGGGATACTTGTCTAGCCATGGAAGGTACTTCTTCTCTAGGACATCTGTCAATATATTGCTTAAATCTCCTGGCTGCTTCTCTGACATTTTCATCTTTTTGTTGTTTAAAACTGTGTATCAGAGTGGTTGTGCTATGTTTTATTCCGGTCTTTGAGAATTCCCCAATAAAGGCTTCTAGGAAGGATTCAATAGGTACATTTCTTTTCTCAAAGGGATGAACCAAGATAATGCTGGTCCTGTTAAGGTTAGACCAAATGCTTCAAATTGAAATTTGTAATCTTCCACCTCCTCAACTCTAATTAATTGTCTAAACTCTGCAGCATGAGCATGAGGATCAGAATACCCTTCATATTGATTCTTCATACATTTGGCTACTTGATATGGTCTAAGCATTCTACCCTGAGGTTGCCAATGATGTCTTCTTCTGAGTGAAAATTCATTATATCCTTCTGGTTCCTTATCAAAGGGATTTGGGGAAGCATGTGTCCTCCTCCCTTGTTGTTGCTCAGTACTAGTGTAGTTTTCATGTGGTCTAGGTAAATCTGGTTGTCCCATGTTATGTTCCCAAGGTCCTTTGTCAGCACATTGCCCTAAGTCATTTGAATTTTCTGGGTCTTGGGAGAAGATGTACACACACCCTTGCCTATCCTCATATCTACCATCTTTGAACTGAGCTACTGGTGTTATGTTTAGGGGAGCTTCTAAGTTTCTCAATCTAATGAGAAACTTATGCATTCCATCCTGATATACATAGGTGCCAAACCTATTTGTATACATGTATTTGAGGATATTTCTATAATCCCCAATTTCAATGGGCTCATTTGTTTCGTTTAAATTTTCCATGTTGTTTCCTTGCCCTAAATTTCTTTTTTGTACTTCCCCTACTACTGACTCTATCGCCTTCCTACCTAGGTCTTGCTTAGTATGTGAATTTAGTTTGTTCCCAGACCTAAGGATCATTCACCTAATTTTCACGATTCTGAGGTCAGAATCGTGTTTTTCACGATTTTGTGCTCAAAATTGTGTTTTTCACGATTCTATGCTCAAAATCGTGTTTTTCACGATTTTCTAACTAAGTGTTTTTCATGATTTTGTGCTCAAAATCGTGTTTTTCACGATTTTCTAACTAAGCTAGTGTTTTTTCACAATTTTATGACTCAAATCGTGTTTTTCACGATTTTCTACTCAACATCGTGTTTCTCACGATTTTGTGTCCAAAATCGCATTTTTCACGATTCTGTGCTCAAAATCGTGTTTTTCACGATTTTGTTCTCAAAATCGTGTTTTTCAGGATTTTGTGCTCAAAATCGTGTTTTTCACGATTTTCTAACTAAGCTAGTGTTTTTTCACGATTTTATGATTGAAATCGTGTTTTTCACGATTCTGTTTTCAAAATCGTGTTTTTCACGATTTTGTTCTCAAAATCGTGTTTTTCACGATTTTGTTCTCAAAATCGTGTTTTTCACGATTTTGTGCTCAAAATCGCGTTTTTCACGATTTTCTAACTAAGCTAGTGTTTTTTCATGATTTTATGACTGAAATCGTGTTTTTCACGATTTTGTGCTCAAAATCGCGTTTTTCACGATTCTGTGCTCAAAATCGCGTTTTTCACGATTCTGTGTTCAAAATTGCGTTTTTCACGATTCTGTGCTCAAAATCGCGTTTTTCACGATTCTGTGTTCAAAATCGTGTTTTTCACGATTTTGTGCTCAAAATCGTGTTTTTTGCGATTTTGTTCCCAGACAATCGTGATTGCTCACAATCGTAAATAACACAATTTTCTTATGAAAATCGTGTTCTGGGAATCGCGATGTTGTCCTTAGTTCAGAGAATCGCGATTTTGTGTTTGACTACAGAATCGCGATTCTGAACACTTTTTTGAAGTTTTTAAAGTATTGATTTTCAAATTTTTCTTTCTTCTAATAGAATCGCCCTATCAAGTTTTTAACATGCAATGAAAAACCTTAACTAAAAAATAATATTTTCTTACTGAAAATTAAAAACTCAGAAAATCGTGATTTCATGATTTTGATTATTTCCTACTTTTCTGTGCTTAATGATCATGAAAATTTAAAGGCATGTAATTGAAATGATATAGAAACCACGTACCTTGCTTGCTTGACTCAAAAACTCTTCAAGACCTGAATTTGCAGAAGATCGCGATTTTTTCCTTGCTCTCTCTCTCTCACACTCACTCAAATTAATTTTTCTTTCAATTCCAGGTTTTTATAGTGACTACAGAATCGCAATTTTGTGTGCTTTCCACTTTTCTTCACTTTTTCATTTGTCCAACTTTACTTACCCAATCTTGATGACATCTCTTGCAATTATCTTTCTCCAAAAACCCAAATATGCTAGAAATTCCAGAAAATTTCCCTTACAGAAAATCACGATTTTGTGCAGAAAGTCGTGTTTTTTCTGTAGATCTTATCTTGTGCAAATTTGAATATTCTTTTCTCTTGTTCTCTTTCAATACCCTCTACCAACTCCAATTCCACAATCACCTGCAATTTTATCTCATAGTCACAACATTAATCAGAAAATTGCGATGTTGTACAGAAAATCGTGTTTTTCAAATCTGCTAATTTTTTGACAAATTGTTTGCTTTTCTTTTACTTGATCCCTATTACTCTTATCCACAAGGCTTCAGTCCAACTTCCTAAGAAGAAAAGAAATTTGTTTGATTGTTTTTTATGAATTTTATGAATTGTTTTAGTATTTTGCCCTAAATAAAGGTAAACACTTTACTTAGGGTTTCTTGTTTGGTGATCTACTGATCCTATGTTCCTTGATTGGTTATGATCTCTTATGGCTTAGCTATCAAAATAGTTCATGAGAAAAACTTTCCAAAGAAAATGTGCTATGAAGTGCAAGTATCAATTTTTGCAAAGATAAACTCAATCACACATTTCTTTTCAAAATGCAGTCAGCTTTGTTTCTCAAGATTTATGCTTTGATTTGGTTAACAAATGAATCTTTTCTACTTGCATCTAACTACTTTACCTGACTTTTCCTTAGTGCAACCATGTTATCTTCCCAAGATCAACAATATTGCCTAGTACTTGGTCAAAAAGAACTCTAAAAATGCAAGAATAGACACATGTTACCTCATCTTCAGCTTTCTTGATTCAAGTTTTTCACACACCTGCACTTTTACTTCAAAAAATGAAATGAGCAACTATCAATTTACAAAAATTTTAGCACTTCCAACTCTAAAAGATGATCTATTGCTTTCTTTTCCCAAAAGACAAACAAAGACATCTACCTTTTCATGTTCACATTTCTTGATTAAAGAGTGTTACCTTTTCCATGTGTTTGTTACCATCATCAATAGAAGATCCAGCAAGGTCCAACTTCAATGAAGCTTTTGAAATATTCCCCGGCAACGGCACCAAAAAATGTTTGTTATTGATCTTTGGAGTTGTCCTCTCCAATCATTTAGCATAAAGAATCAACAATACATCTTTATTTTGTCAATCCTGGAAGTATTCATAAGACCACAGCCCCTTCAAGATGATAGAATCCAAGAAATAAGAGAATAATGGCTGGATTTCTGAGAATGGTGAAAATGAAGAGGAATTTCTAGGGTTTAGATTATCTTGAGCAAATCTCCACCATTTTCCACAATCTTGGTGTCTAATACATGCTATTTCATCAGCAGAACACAATTATGAAGTCAAAATCAAAAAATATCACCTGCACCATATAGACGAGACAATCGCGATTCTGTGAAAACAGACGATTTTCATCTCCAGCACCATTCTTCATCAACTTATCACTCAACACATCAGTATTCAGCTCTCTTCATACACATTCAATCAGAATCACACAATAGAAGCTCACAAATCTCCATAGATACACAAGAATTAGACTCACAAATCAAAGAAACCACACAAAGAGGAGAAAACACGATTTTCAACAGAAAACTCCTTCTCTATTCACTTGGATAGCATGTAAACAAATGATTAACCAACCACCTCATAATAGAGGAAATTATCTTATATACATTTTCAAGTGTCCCTTTTCACACTTGAATTTTGGTCCTTTCCTCTATTATTCTAAAAATATGCTATCTAGGAGTTTCCAAAAATTCTAGAAAAATAACATAAGATTCTATCCTACATAAGGAAGACTCTTCCCTATTTTTACAACAGTTGCATAAATATTTTTACAAGTTTTTGTCATTTTACAATTTTTTTCCTTCAAAAAAGGCTTTCAAAAATACATCTTCTAACAATGGTGAAATTCTGCATTTTCTCACTTTTGGAAAATTCCCTGAGAACATAAAACCATTAGAAAAGAGGAGATTAATTTTTAAAGCCAAAGCATATTCACTTATAAATGACCATTTGTATAAATATTGTCATGATGGTATCTTGAGAAAATATGTTTATCTGGAGGAGGTGAATTTTTTGCTTGAAGCAGCACACAGTGAAGGGCATCTCAAGGGAGAGGAGTTGGCTCACAAAATTATCCACAGGGGATTATGGTGGCCTCATGTTTACAAAGATGCTATCAAGTTTAACAAAGGATGTGATATCTGCCAGAGATATGCTCCCAAGCATAGTACACTAAATTTTCAACCATTAGTAATCTCCATTGGATGGCTACCTTTCGAACGATGGGGTCTTGATTTCATTGGACCAATGAGCCCAACTGGTCAACCTGGTGGTAAGAAGTATATCTTGGTGGCCACATGTTATTCTACTAAGTGGGTAGAAGCTAAGGCTACTGTTCATTGTACTTCCACTCTAGTAGCCAATTTTATGTATAAAAGAATATTCTCAAGATTTGGCTGCCCACTTGAAGTCACCGGTGATAGAGGCACGTACGTTGTAAACCAATTGTTGCAAATAACCTTTGACAGGTACAAGATCTTCCATAAGAAATCTTGTGCATACTACCCGAGAGAAAATGGGCAGGCAGAAACTTCTAACAAAATTTTGATTGATTACTATGCAAGTTAGCCTTTGACCATCACAGTTCATGGCCACAAGCCCTCATTGGTGCAATATGGGCTTTCCGAACAACCAGAAGGGGCACCATGGGAGAGAGCCCATTTCTTCTAGTCTATGGGAAAGAGGCATTAGCCCCTTTCGAATTCATCATCAGAAAAGAAATTGAAGCAAAAAGAATTGATGTTGACCCTCACATTAGAAGATTGGTAGCATTGGAGGAATATAGGGAAGCAGCTATGAAGAGGCTACAGGAAAAACAGGAAGAAAGGAAACACATTCGTGACAGACACTTAAGGACCAATAAGGTGGAAGAGGGAGCTCTAGTGTTGGTATATCAGATTCCATCTATACCTACTAAATTGGCACCAAAATGGTCAGGACCCTACAAAGTGCTGAGGATATTTCAACAAGGAGCAGTACAAGTAGAGGACTTACAGGGTGAGAAATTGCCTCTGGTCAACATTTCCAGGGTGAAGGCTTATCTAAATTGAAACATTTCGAGAAAAATCAATCATTGTATATACCCTAGTTCTCATTTCATATTGTTTTTCCCATAGACAGTTCTAATTTTGTTCTTAGAAATTTAGCCAATATTGAAGAATTGCACTGAGACGGTGCAACATCTTGATGTGGGGGACTGTAATTGAGCAAGATTTCATGTTGATTGTATGCCAGCCCAAAAAAAAAATCATCATAGCGCCACTTCTTTTCGTCCTTGAGATTTCATCGCTCGAGATTCGCCCTCATTTCATCTTTGTCGGTCGAAAAAAAATTCATTCTTCAAATTTTGTCCTTCAAAATTCATCCTCGGCTCATTTTTCATCCCTCAAAATTCAGCCCTAAACATTTGTCCCTCAAAATTCAGCCCTCAAAATTTGTCCCTCAAAATTCAACCCTCAAAATTTGTCCCTCAAAATTTGTCCATTTGTCCCTCAAAATTTGTCCCTCAAAATTTAGCCCTCAAAATTTGTCCCTAAAAATTCAGCCCTCAAAATTTGTCCCTCAAAATTCAGCCCTCAAAATTTGTCCCTCAAAATTCAGCCCTCAAAATTTGTCCCTCAAAATTTGTCCCTCAAAATTCATCCTTCAAAATTTAGCCTTCAAAATGCACCCCTCAAAATTCGGCCTTCAAAATTCATCCTTCAAAATTTATCCTCGGTGCTAGAATCAAGTTGGCTATCAGATTTGTGGAGATACTGAACATTCTTAAATGAAGTGTTGATTCATGATAAGAAAGAATCTTGCATTCAAAGCCATATTCCAAAGTCTTCAACCGCTTTTGAGTTAGTTGGTTGTCAATACCAGGATTAGACTACTTACCCAATATTAGCCAGCTCTCCCTCCATTTTTGTCAGATGGGCGCGAATAGTGATGGTGCAGTAAATGAGGGGATCAAATGATGGTGTAGTAAATGATGGGATCCGGTGGAAGCCACTCTCTTGGCCGCGCGTGTGCAGTGAATAGTGATGGTGCCTTAAATGATGGAATCCAGCTGAAGTCACTCTCTTGGCCTGGAGCTCTATTTAAGTAGCAGTTTGCACTAGTTTAAGGGACACAGACGGTCAGAGAGATATGTTAGTGAAGGGTCCATTCGGAAGGATATACAAAGATTTAGGAAGCTGAGGGATACACTCACTGTCGTCTCTCTGTGATTCTAGCTTTTGTCAATTTGGGTCTACTTGTGTTACTATGGTATTTTTAAGAGTGTTCTAATCAGGCTTCTCTTTAATTATTCTCTGCTCACTGATGTGATTTTTCCCACTGTAGAAGAGGTAGAATATACAGAGTGAGAGCTTCAGCATTGGGGGCAGTTTGCATGACAGTGAGATTGGATATACTGGGTTAGTCACTTGTAAGCTGGAGTTCATAGCATTGTATACCACACTTGTATACCTTCTCTGTGTTTGTATACTTTCTCTATGTTGAGATGTCCTAGTTCATCTTTCGAATGATCATACCTTTTGTACTGTTAACAATTTTATCTTTTGTGTGCTAGCGCAATTTTTTTCAATCTTGGTCGGATTGGCCTTTTTAGCATCTTTGTAACACTCTGACTGTTTCTTGGTTTATCTTCTCAAGTAGTACCTCACACAATGATGTTACAGGGTACACTTCCCTAAGGAGAACCTCCCTCGAGTAGAAGGAGTACTGGAAGTATAGACCCAGTTACCCCCTCTACAAATAGCTACTCCAAATCAACATTGAAAACCTCTTTGGAGCAACTAGCAATTTTTGGGTTAGCTCATAAATACACCATCATGCAGGAATCCAAGGCAGAAGTACATATAAAGGGACTAAACCTTACAGAGCTAGCAGTGACAAAAATGAAGAACCATACAACAGACATTGATACATTTGAAAGAGAGACGAACTTGTTGATACATAATGGACACTACCTCTCAAAGTACTACATGGAACAACCACTCCAACAAGGGTCTATGAGGGATTACAAACTTGAGAGGGGGGAGTGTTGACAGTAAAGGTCAAGCACAAGGTGTGAGAATGCATCAAAGAAGCAGACACACAAGAAGAAGGAGCCTGTAGGGAGCTTCAAGAAGCACATGTCAAAATCTCAAAAGAAATCCCTATACAAACAGTGATTTTCATCACTAAAAACCATTGTAAATACCATTTCACATTTTTGTAACTCTATTTTGTTCAAGCCAATGAGTCCTTGAGCTTGATGAATGTTAGAAGTATCTATCTACCAATCTTCATAATTTTTAGACTCAGTTTGAGCCCTCAAATAAGCCCTGGAACCTAATTTTTAACTAGGCAAGACACTAGGTCTGGACATGGCCAAAATTACTCAAAAAACTATAAAAAGAGCTAGAGAGCTCATTTTTGGGGTTAGCTTGTTAGAGATTTGAGCTTTTGTAAGAGGTTTCTTTTGTAATAGAAGCTTTCCATTGTTCCTTTCTTTGTTCTTGCCTTGTGCTCATGTGTGCATATGTGTGTACATGCTTGTGTGCTTCTCACTCACGCACTTGTGCCATCACTTGCTCAAGGTCTTCATACCAGTCCTCACGTCTCCACGGATTGACATTTATGAGGTGGATCTCCTCACGTTGGTACTTACCATTGTGCTAAAGTGATAATTGCCCTTCAAGTTTTTCTAAGTATAATAACCCTAAACCACCTTCTACTCTTTCCATGTTGTAGGACATCTCTGACTCTCTTGTTTCTGAGCTTAGTTCATATAGATATACACTCAACTATTGAGCCCAAGAGCATGTTGTGCTTCTAACACTAGCTTCAAAGGAACTAATGGTAAGTCAATCCACCTTTCCTATGTGCTTTTGTGATCTGAGGTTCATTAATTGTCACTCATTTAGGCAGTATGTCACTCTAGCACAACAGAAAGTACCAACGCGAGTAGCTTCACCTTCTAATTGTCAATCCGTAGAGAGGTTAGGCCAATATGAAGATCAAGAGCAAATGATGCATTTGAAGAAGATGGTGAGACATGCAAGAGCATACACACACATGCATACACACACACAAGGAAAGTCATGATGGAGATCAATGGAAGGCAAGAAAAGAACTCTTAATCATATTCATCATCATCTAGTTACAATAGCTCTTCTAGCTCTAGCTCATAGGTTCAATCATAAACTAACAACAACCTCAAAATGAGCTCTCTAGCTCTATTTATAGATTTTGCCTAGTTTTGACCTGTTTCACATCTAGTGACCTGCATAGTTAAAATATAAGTTCTACCTCTAATTTGAACTATCTAACGACTTCCAAAAAGTACAAAAATTGGTGTGAGCTTTCTACTTAGACTCCTCAAGCTTGACGAATCCTCAGATTCCACAAAATGGAGTGGCATTCACGATAATTGGATGTATATACATATAATACATTGGTTTAGTGATAAAAATCACTGTTGTCATGATGAAGTCTTTTGAGTAGCTTTAAGTGCTTCCTCCTCTTTTATGAGGAGAACTAGTACTCCAACCTTTTCCTTGAACACTCCCATCCTCCTCATTTCTATCGTCCTTGACAGAACCTGATTTAGCATGAGTAATGTAGTTTGTGAGCACGTTTGTTGCCAAGGTGTGTTCGGTGATGCAAAGTTCCCGGATAAGATCATGTTCAAGTTTCTCCCAATCAATAGGCTGGAATTCATCTGGAGATGGGCACATATAATATTATGAATACATGATTTGTTCACAAGCAAACAGGTGTAGCAAATGCATTGGATGACAGATAAACACTTTGGAGTGATATTCCCAGAAGCCAGTGGTGAACATCTCTTCAAATTTCTACTTGTAGTAGGTGGGCATATACTTCAATCTGCAGTGCCAAGCATAGAATACCTTGAGAGATGGTGTCATACTCATGTCATAAATGAGGTCCAAGTTCCCATATTCAAAGCTTGGTGTATTTACAGTGGGAGCTTTGATGCATCGAAAGGTCTTGAAAACAATCTACATCATATAAAAAATTTTAACAGTCATTTGAGTAGTGATATCTGTCATTTTGTGTAAACGAGGCAATCAATGACGAATGGTGGCCATCATATAGCGGAGAGTCAGAGTATTATTCGTGGGAGGCATGAGATAGGGATAATTGAGCCGATCCTTACATTGATGATTATTCTAAACCTTAATAGCGAATGCCTTCCAAGTACATCTACATGGAACCGGTCCATAACATGGGTTGTACTTTAAATGCATTGATGCACGCATCCCGATATGCATCATTTCAGGGGACTTTTGTAGTAGGTCTACATGCCAGGTGGGTTGATATATGTTTCCTTGCTCTGCTTCTAGTGGAACATCCTTGGGCTCAAATTGTGTAGCATCGTGGGTCGCCTTTGAGTCTCTTTCTCCACTTGAAAAGTATATTCCTCTAGTAAAAGGAAATATGGATTATACTGTACTTCACTAGACATTATATGTCTGCGGGGGGCGATAGCGGCAAAATAAGGTGACTTCAAAATAACTTCTTCGAGATTGGCCATCATGTGAAGTTGCACATCTACACGAGTAGAGTGTGTCTTACCGAATTCTTCGATGGTCTTTAACCAAGCTAGCGGCACTAATTCGTAGGTGTCCTATCCTTCCGGGGATGAGCGGCTGCCAACAAGAGGTAAGGGTACATATTCTTCTTTGAATGCCTCCTCGACAGGGATAGGTATTATTTCCTCTGGTTCCGATAGATCAAGTGGTGACTCTAGTCAAGGGGGTTCCATCATATTAGATACTTAAGTTTGTAACTCCTGTACTTTCGTTGGTAGTGCAGTCAATTCCTCCAAGAGGGCTGGTGGTGCCACTTCCTATACAATAGTGGCTCCCAAAGAATCTTTAAGCAATAGATTTTTATTGGTGTCCTTGAGGGTTCGACATTCTTCCTGTAAACGGTCATAGTCTTCAAGCACACGTGGATGGTCTTCCAGGAGGATCTGCATCGATTCGGGGGGAACGGCTTGAAAGCAAGACGGACTATAATAAAGTAAGTCTATGATCCAAGGGTCTGGCCGGTTCAGACATATCTGAAATCGGACACCGTTTGGTCATCCGTGTGTATGACCAAAGATCTCGAGTTTAGAATTACTCGGAGGTTTTGTGCTCTTGTGAACAAGTGATCCACTTAGCTTAGTGGTTAAGTCTCAAGGATGTGAAGGAGTAGGTCTTGGGTTCAATCCCCATAGGGAACATGGGGATAGTATTTTGCCCAAAGAGATCTAGAGTCTTCTAGAAGCAGCGACTTGAGTTAACTCGAGTTGACTAGGATTCTTGGCGCACATGCAGTTACATGGCCGACACATGGCTGGCTAGTATCCACTTGCCCAAGAAGGTAGTCCCCTGGAGAGAGCTATATATAGAGGCATTTGGTTGGGAGGGGAGTCATCTCTCTAGCATGTGCTGGTTGTAATGGTCATTCTCTTGCATTGGTATCAGAGCTAGAGTTTCAATGGAGACCTTGGTGGATTCATGCGCATTCTCCTCATGAGCATGTTTGAAATTCTTAAAGAATTTTTTTTCCCCATCATCTTCTTTATGCGGTATATTTTTTCCATCTTCTCCACGCGGGTGCTATGCCCATTCACTTGTACAGTTGCAATTTCAAAGTTAAAGTCCGGGGGAGTAGGCTTCGGCTGAACCTCCATTTTGAAAAAAAAAAAGACAAAAAAAGATGAGCCTTATACAGAGTGGCGGCAGGCGGGATTCCACCCCATAACATGCTCGATCCAAACGCGTTGATCTATTCAACTCACCATGGTGGTCGCGTGACTATGTTCTCTGTAAAATCATATAGAATCTTATTTTGGACGTTGTAGAAGCATCTAGATCACGCCAAAAGGAGTATTTGTTGTTGCAATCGTGCACGCGATTCGAACCAGGGCCTATGGCCTCTTATCCACATAACTATGCACTGTCATGCTTTTTTCTTCTGCAGATTTGATGATGATGGCGTAGTTGTGGCTGAAAGCTTCTTCAGCAGACAAAAAAGAGGAAAGTAGTCAGAATGAGGTTCGAACCCGTGACTTTGAGGCAGACAGACAGTTGTCTCATCCAAGAATGTAGGCATGTCAGCTGAAAAAGTCCAAGTAATCATTCTATAGCTTCATTTTAAGTGCTGCAAAAGTCTACCATAAGCAAAAAGGGGATATTTCTACAGCAGCTAGTAGGTGGGATTCGAACATGACATCTAGGAGGACATCACATTCTTCTATGCACCTGTGCTATGCTACTTCTTGTCTACTTCTCCTACAAGATTATATATGATCGAGTATCTTTTTGGGCCGCAGAACCTTCAGAACAGAGAGAAAAAGGAGTTCTCTTAAGTGACGTCAATGGGGCTCAATATTCCATACTTTAGTCTAGAGCCACATCGTCAAGCCATCGTTGCATGGGGCTGTTCGAGTGTTTCTGACCGCGTGATTTGTTCACAAATAAGCAAACATTCTTTGCTTTATAACATAGGTAGACTATGCATGAATGGTTTTGGACCTGTGATCGCTTGGGTTATGAATCATTTCAACCACAAATATCACAGCATCGTTCTTGTGTACTGTTATTTATATGAAATTATTATGTGCATCCAACCTTCACAAGGCAACCCCATTCGATGACAGTGGTTCTCTTCGGAGTATTACTTGAGGGAACTTTGTAGCAAAACTCTAGAAACCACAAAAAAAAGCTCTCTTCAAGGTTTTAGAGAGAAGTGAGCATGGCTATGAAGGTTGGCTCCTGGCAAGGATCAGCGGATGGACGAAGCTATCATCAAAGCTAAGTATTTTCCAGTTTCTACTTGGCCTTAATGCTTGATTTATCTTGTTTTCATTATTCTACACTTAATCCTAGATACACATTGAAATATCCAAGATTTCAATCGATTAAGTCTAGATTCATTTGCATGATAGAACGGGATTTTGTTTGCAAGTAGATATAAAAATGTACTCTCTTAGTATTTAGCTTACTTTATAAAGCTCACAGCTTGACATTAGGGAAGAACACTGAGTCACAACAAAGGAGAACAAAGACATGTTCTCTTTTTCTTTTTACCTAAATACCATTATATGAAGCAAAAAAGTGGGCATTTTACAATATCTAGAAAGCATCACGAGTCTTGCTTGTAAATATTGTCTTTAGAAGCTTGATCTCATATCCCAAGTAGTCAAGATAGATATACTAAAATTCTTGCTGCCATGAAAACTAGTTGTTGAGCATGACCAAGAATCCCACATCATGATCTTGGACAATAGATTAGAGTTGAAAAGGTACAAGTAAGAATTCGCGAAGCTCCTTCATTACATCTATAACCTCAACAAGCACAGAAGATAGCTAATTAAAAGTTACTCGAAAATTAGAGTACATGTGTTGTAAAAATCAGAGCATTTTAACAAGGCAATTAAGATCATCCCCTTTGTATGGTTAAGATCCCCATTGAATGCCTGTCCATATTAACAGAATATGAAATACACTTCACAAAAGCATTCCCAAGAGAAGATAATATTCAACAAAATTATACTAAGAAACATTCACACATGATCAGAGAAATGCTCAAGATAAATCAAGCCGAACACCAAGTGGAAGCAGAACTCCAAATTATATTTCCATTAAAATGATCTTTTACATTTCATGTGTTTTACAAGAGTTATGTGAATCTACAATAGAAGCTGATCATAGCTTTCCTCAGGCTCAAGGGTATTGGTATCCTCTGGCACATTAGAACACCTATCTTGCCTCTCTTGCTCCAAGATTGGCTCTTCAAGGTCAGCCATGTCCCCAGGTTCATCTGCAAGTGGGGGAACAGGCTCCCTTGAAGCTGGTTGGAATCTCTCCGTATCTGCAATGTGCTTCCTTCCAACCTCTTGGTCTTCATCTGGGCATTCATTCAGCCCATTGATTCTCATTCTAATGAAGCTCACTTGAGCATCATCCTTCTCCACAGCTATGCAGTGCCTGAACATCTTTAAGGAGCAAGCCAGAGTCGTTCCTGAAACAACAGAAAACCTCTTAGAGGCTTCAATCAACAATGACTAATGAAAATTGTGAAAATTGAAATTACCTGTGCCCGAAAAAAGGTCTAGGACCCAGTCATCATCATTGGAAAATAGCTGAAGCAATCTCATTATGAGTTTTTGTGGCTTCTGACAAGGGTTAACCAATGTCATGTCCCCAGCTACATGACGAAGTTTCTTGGTAACGGCTGGGAACATGAGCACATTTGAGATCCCATTCTCATTGCAATGCTCCCTGACTCTCCTTTTGCTTACTTGATCATAATAGCCAACTATAATGCATTCAGTGGCGCTCACAAACCGATGCAAAGGAGTGTGATTTACGTTTGTCTTCACCCTGCAAAAAAGAACTATGAGTCACATAGGGCATCATTAAAGCCATGGAGATAGAAAGAAGATTACTTACCAAGTGAGGCACTCCACAGCATGAAATCTTGCCTTCAGAGCAGTTGAAACAGAGAAAGACTGGTCTCTGCTATGGAAAATTACTATCCTCCAAAGAGGAGACATAGTCAACTCTGCAAAATCAGTGACCATCTTCCGAATCTGAGGGTGTTTGAAGGGTTCATCATCATTAACTGATCCTAACATCCTAAATCCATAGGGTATGTCCGCTATGAGAAGGGAGAAATGTTTTCTAGGCACAACAGAACAAATATTATTTACATCACTACAGAACACATTGTAATATACAGGCCTAAGGGGGTCTAGGGGATTGGAGAAACATTTAAGATCGGGTTCATCATCAAAATCCATCTCCTTCGCTTTCAGTCTAGATTTCTCATGCCTTGCTCTTTGAATGTGAGCAAGGAATGCAGGGGGGCAATCATCTAGTACCTCTGTAGACTTACTTTTCCTTGGTTTCTGCAGAACAAATTGGAAAGACAATTAGAAGAGCTCTTCAGTACAGCAAACAGAACATAAAGAACGGATGTATGGCATCGATTTCTTGTTGGGGTAGATGCTAGGCATCGACCTTCTACTGAAAATCGATGCTTGGCATCGACCTTGGGACCTAAGTCGATGCCTGGCATCGACTTTTGCCACGAGGTCGATGCCAGGCATCGACTTTTGTTGCAAGTCGATGCCAGGCATCGACTTATGCTGCAAGTCGATGCCAGGCATCGACTTATGCCCCCAAGTCGATGCCAGGCATCGACTTATGCCCCCAAGTCGATGCCATGCAATGCATCAAATTGGTTAGGATGAAATATTCTGATAAGAGAACCTACCCAATCACGAAACAGGATGAAATATTCTGATAAGGCTTTGTAGGATGATGTGGTTGGATATTCTGCTTGGACCTCTGTCCAAGAAAAGCAACCCAGCCTCTTCATCATCACCTCCTGAATCTTCATGTACACTTTATGACTACAGACACATAAATATAAAAGAGACTAGGTTAGACAAGAAGCATGGGAGGAGGGAAAAAGGATCTGAGAATAACATACATACTTATTGAGCTCAGTCACCATCTCCTCGAGGCTTAACTCCTTCGAGATTACCCTTGACAAAGTTGATGTGATCAATGTATCATCCTTGATTCCTTGAAGGGCCCTCCATGGGGTCAGCTTCATGTCCTCAGGAGCCTCTTCAATTGAAAGGTCAACTTTCCTTCCCTTTCCCTTCAGATCAACTTGTGGGTCTGGCCTCGACTTTCGTTGCTTCTGGCCCTTGACCTCCTTGTGCTCCCACATTGTGAAAATTCTATCCTGAAGATCCCAGATCTCACCTGATCTGAATGCCAGTTGAAACCATGGATCATATTTCCTCAAAGCATCTGACTTTCTATTCTCATCCAATGCAATTCCAACCTCAATAAGGCATTGCTTTCGTAGATTGGGATGTATTCTCCCAGCTTCCTTCACAAGACAATCTTCGTATTCATGGTGGAAGAACCGAATTCTCTCTATGGAGGACATTTTCTGCCTGTAGTCATTGTCATTGTTGTGATCCCAAGCAAGAAGCTTGGCTTCCTCAGTTGTAAGACCAGCATATATCTTACACTCTGCATACCTAAAGAAAAATGTAGTAGGGTGCTCCTTCACTAACTGTCTACGAGCCTCTGCAGAGTGTGAACCTCCAATCACATAATAAGTGTAATCCTCAAACAAACCCTCATTGAAATCCTCCACACAGCTGCACTCATTCGGATCCACCATGACAAGGAATGGCACAACAGTAGCATGAGGATTTATTTTCATTTTCTTCTTAAGATTCTGGACGTGCAAATTATGTGGCTCCCTGATCTCAAGGGGCCTCCTCCCTGTGACTGGATCCACTGGTGGCATGTGGATAATATTAATCGGCAGGTGGAACAACTGCCCCTTCTTCACAACTTTTCTTCTAGCTATGTCCTCCCTCATCTTATTCTGCTCAGTGCCAAGCACACCAGATGCAAGCTCTCCACCAGGTGCAACAATTATGTCCCCAGAGCTAGAGCTTGAGTCAGAAAAGTCCTCTTCTGAAATTATCTTCTTTTTCTTTTGGGGCTTTTTCTGCACACTCTGCTTACCCCTTGCCTTTACAGGGGTCGTCTTCTTGTGCTGTGTTGGCATGATATTGCCCTGGATCCATGGCATCAGGTCCTTGATGAAATTCACTGAGTCTCTGCATATCTGAGCTAGCCCTTCTGGAACACAGCACTCTGGGCACAAGAAATCCATCTTGCATATGACATTTCTTAATCCTTTCGATGTCTCCACCAAGAAAAGCAGGTTGTCAGAATCTTCATCTTCATAATCCAATTTGTAAACAAGTCCATACTGAAAACCTTGTGTTGTCGTGATCTTTCCTCTGCCATAGGCCCCTGCGAACACAAGGAGGACTGCATTCTTCTCTTCAACGTACTGAAGGCACCATTCGAGATTTCTCATGTCCCGAAGTGGACGATCTGTCCTCATGACCTCGGTCTCCCTAGACCTTTCCTTCATATTTGGATCCTCCACAAGAATTTTTATGCTACTCTGTCCACCTGAGGATATTCCTAGTGGGTTGCTGGCCTTCTCAGAGGATAATGGTGCAATAATTTTCTTTGGCTTTGCTTGGTGACCACTGCCTTTGTCACGTTGCTGGTCAGCAGAGCCCATGGTGACTCTGAGCTTCTTGATGGGCCTTTCATCCTTGTACTCCGCATCCCTGAAGGCACTTGGAAATATCAGATCAAACGTAAATGTGGTTTCAAAGGCCCAAGTCCATGCAAGGCATCGATTTTGAGCTTCAGGTCGATGCCAGGCATCGATGTTTAAGTGCATGTCGATGCCAGGCATCGACTTTGTGTGCAAGTCGATGCCAGGCATCGACTTGAGGGTGAAAGTCGATGCCAGGCATCGAGTTGGGGGTGCAAGAGTCGATGCTTGGCATCCACTTTTGGGCCCAAGTCGATGCTTGGCATCGACTTTTGGGCCAAGTCGATGCCTGGCATCGACTTTTACCCTCAAGTCGATGCCTGGCATCGACTTGCACACAAAGTCGATGTCTGGCATCGACTTGGGCACAAAAGTCGATGCCAAGCATCGACTTGGGCCCAAAAGCCGATGCCAAGCATTTACTTTGCACCCAAAAGTCGATGCCTGGCATCGACTTTTCAGTGCATGTTGATGCCGGCAAGTCGATGCTTGGCATCGACTTTTGGGCCCAAGTCGATGCCTGGCATCGACTTGTAGGTGCATGTCGATGCCAGGCATCGACTTGTCGGTGCAAGTCGATGCCTGGCATCGACTTGCACCCCCAAGTCGATGCCAGGCATCGACTTGGGGCTGCAAGTCGATGCCAGGCATCGACTTGCACCGACAAGTCGATGCCTGGCATCAACTTGCACCTGCAAGTCGATGCCTGGCATCGACTTGCAATCCTAAGTCAATGCCTGGCATCGACTTACACCTTAAAGTCGATGCCAGGCATCAAGCTGTACATGCTTTGGATCCATATTTCTAGAGGTAAGAAAAATAAATACCTAGAAATCAGATATTTACACAGACATACAGAGGGAATCTTTTTGGAATCTTTATTTATGTTATGATTTTGTCTACCTCTTGGTACTTTTGCCAACATTCTTCTTCTCCATCAGACTTGGCTTGCTGGTATGCTGACCTCTGTGCTCCATGGCTGTCTGTGCTCTGCTGCTCTCTCTTGCTCGTGGATTTTGAAAATGCGAATGATCTCCTCCTCTGGTATTTATAGGCAATTGGGTAACTTGAACCAGGAACTAACTGGATCTAACTGAATGAGTCCACTTGCTAACTAAATCTGTCAACTTATCTAACCAGGGAATAGCACCCACACAAATAGGCTGTTTCAGAGCCACTTTAATGAAATATTCATAGACCCTTGCAACTATTTATATACATTTGCATAGAAATTACATTTCAATGGCAAGAGTATGGTATGTCCATGAGGATGTCTAAACTCATGTAGAGATTTGTTTCTAAGAATCTCTTTCTTGGGAGAAAATCAAGTCAAAGTTGTGTTAAATGTGGGAGACTAATGACATCTTTATAGTATTACCCTCCTCACTTTAGTTCATATTCACATTTATCTTGTAACTCACTGTTGAAATGGAAAATCACTATGAATAAACATTCTAGTACAGAACCTTGCAACTATTTATATACATTTGCATGGAAATTAAACTTCAATGGCAACAGTATGGTATGTACATGAGGATTTCTAATCTCATGTAGAAGTTTTTTCTTAGAGTCTGTTGCTTGGGAGAAAATTAGGTCTAAGTTGTGAGATTAATGACATCTTTATAGTGTTATCCTCCACACTTTAGTTCATATTCACATTTATCTTGTAACACATTGTTGAAATGGAAAATCAATGTATGAATATACTTTCTGTGTGCCTCTTTTACACATAATTCTTTTTCAATATACTTTCATCTACCTCTTTGATATCTAGCCAAGACCACAATAAAACCTAATCCTTGAAATCTTAACCAAATGTAAAATTTCTTCTTGTATAGTGTTCAATGGCATAGCATATTCCAGTTGGAACTCAACTTGGATATATTCCAGTTGTAAAATTTCTTCTTGTAAAATTTCTCCAAACAATTTTATTATATATTCCTGTTGGAACTCAACTTGGATATATTTTGATTCATTCACAATGCTTAGACTGAATGACTCATATGTAGTTAGAAATCAACTGTGTTTCTCATTTGAATCAAAAGTGAATCAAATCTTTGGTTCCCTTATTAGTGTATATTTGAGTAATTAAGTGATTTGATGTAATTTGATGTTTTATGTTATTTAATGTACTTTAATAAGCTTTTGATTTCATATCTTCTTGATGTGACATTTGATGTGATATCTTCACTTGATCTCGGATTTCTACTTATTTAAAAAGGTCATTCATCTTCAGTCTTCTGTGAACTCAGTGAAGATGAGCTCAATCTTTTCAGTGGATGCTTGGGCATCAGCTTCCTCTGCTCATATTGATTCATTGTTCTCAGTTGAACCTTTCGAGAGAAGTGATGATCCCTATGATTTAGAACGTGCTGATGATTCCATGTTTTTTGTTGAGTCATTTAAGTTATCCAATTCACAGTGCAATGCTGCTCAACCAAATGCACCTCTTGATCTCCCATCTGATCCAACCATTGATCTCCCTTCTGACTCAAGTGCATGTGGAGCAACGAAAAAGCAAAGCAAGCTCAATCTACGATTTAAAAGAAGGTCTCGTGAAGTAAGTCGAAAAAGATTTAAATTTCTTACTTCAGATAGACAAATTGCATTGGATATTGTGAAGCATTGTTGTGGTTTGAAATGCTTGTATAATTTAGGGATGAAGAAACTAAAGCACATAAGAGAAAAATTCCTCCATTTAGATAGTGAAAGGCAAGATATATACCTTGTTTCTTGCATGCAAATGATTGAGGATAACATGTCAGTAACGCGTGTTGGTTTTGAATATTTCTTTACTCAAGGGATGCCATGCTGTAGGGCTGCATTTAAAATTGCAATGGGTGTAGGAAATTTTAGAATACATAGGGTTCAACAAGGGTTTTTGAATGGGGATCTCATTTTGGATACGTTCCATGTTGGGACCAAAGGATCTGTTGGACGTCATGCAATGAATTGGATGATGAACTATTTTAGCTTGCATTGTGAAGTTATGCCTACAACTGGAAGGTTGCACTTGTCAGATAACTTTACTCGTCGAGAGGTATTTCAAATATATAGAGAAGACATGGAAAATAGAAATGAGAAGTATGTGTTGTATCGTCACTTTACTCGATTATGGAAGGAAGAGTTTAACAATGTTTCTATTCTTCGTAAAGTTAGAATGGGTGAATGTTCAGTTTGTGCCACTTTGAAAAACATGGCAAAAGGGGCTACAACACCACAGGAAAAGCATAATTTTAAAAACCTTCTTAACAACCATCGTGACAGTCAAGCATTAGAGAGAAAGAAAGCAATTCATCATCGAAGTAAGGCACTCAGAAATCCGGAGCGTTATATGTGTTTGTTGATCGATGGTATGGATCAAAAAAAAACTTGTTTCCCACATTTTTATCGCATCCCTAAGGACATTGGAGATGAAGTCCTTGTGCAAATGCATTTGGTTGGCACTTTGGTATACAATGGAACTGTAATGTCCAAGGTTTTCTTCACATATCCGAATGTGCATAATGATCCAAACCTTACAGTTACTGTCATTCATCGTGTTTTGCAATCATGGAAGGGTCTTTTGCTACCAACTCTATATTTGCAACTAGATAATACTCCAAGAGAGAATAAAAATTCTACAGTCTTTGGATATTTAAGCATGCTTGTTGAAAAACAGGTATTTCAGAAGGTTAAGGTAAATTTTATTATGGTTGGCCACACTCATGATCACATTGATCAAATGTTCAGTACTTTCTCTAAGAAGTTGGCACGTAACAATGCTTTTAATCTTCCGATTTTATCTGAGCTGATTTCAGAAGCATATACTCCAAAACCAGAAGTTCAACACCTCACACAGATTTATGACTTTAAGCACTTTTGCTCAATGGGCCTTGATAACAGTGCTAAGGTTTTGGCTCCATTGCACAATATTAGTTTCAACCATGTATTCTTGATGAGGAGGGTTGATGAAATAACCCTTTTATTTGCAAAGCAGTATTCATCTTCTCTTGGGTGGGAGCCTAAAGAGGGATGCAGTTTCTTATTGCAGGTGCCTAATTTGTCTACTGTAACAGTGTATGGTGCAGAACAATCACCATATGAAGATAAAAACAATACAGAAAGATGTGGAAGTGTGGTTGATCAAAGTAAAAGCTGGATGCATGCACTCATTGAAAAGAAGAGACATATTGAGCGTGCAAAAAAATATGCTGGAGATCAAGATGTATCTTGGTGGGAGGACTTTTTCAATCATCAAGAAGAGATTATACAGTATACAATTGCAGGTCACTGGCCAGTTGATGTTCCATTCACATGGGATTTTTGTACACAAAGATCCGTGAATGTGGCCCAAGCATGTAATGCAGATGCACTTCAAAGTTTTATACATCCACCAGAAAGAAATATTTATGTAGGCCCAAGGATGACAAAACAGGCAGAAGCAAGATGGCAAGGAAATTTAATAGAGATAAATGTTGGAACGCTTATTGCAGTACTTGCTGATGGTGATGAGGCTACCAGACCATTTTGGATTGCAAAGGTTTTAGAGATAACTAAAGATATTGATCAGAGAAGAATAGAGGCTTTGGTGGTGCATTGGTATTACACTAAAAGTAGTAATGCATTCACAGGTAAATATAACCTAGAAATGGTGTGTGATACTAAACGAACAGGTTCAAAAAGGAAAAAGAATATTCGAAGCACATCCACTCTTAAAATGGATGATGTAGATATTCTTGTTTATGATTTTTCCTTGACAAAAACTGGTCACTTGAGGAAAGCAACCATCAACATGATAAAACAAAAGCTTCCAGATGTATGTGGTACAGGAAATCATAGGAAAACAAGAAGAGTTGTGCATGATCCTGCAGAATTTGGTATGTACGTGGATGAAGATAGAGCTCTTGTGGATATAGAAGAAGAAGAAGAGAGCTCTCAACAGTATGAGACTGAATCAAGTGCATCAGATGATGAGGGTGTAGACATAGATCGACAAAGTTGTGAGTTCTCAGACATTTTTAGTGTTTATGTAAATGCCTCAAAGTAGTTTGGTTAATGAAACCATGTTTTGTAGCAATTTTGAATAACAATCAGATATCCACCCATTAAAGATATGTCTAAAATGTTATTTTTGTGTAAAAACTATTGATTTCTACATTCTTATATATATTTTAGACATGTCAATGTCTTATCATATAGATTTTGGACATGTCAATGTCTTATCATATACAGTTTGGGACACGTCAATGCCTAATATAGTGAAATTTTTCATTTTGAGCTCATTTTTTTTTGAGAAAATGACAAAAAACGTCAAAAATTACTTGTTTTCACCTCATTTTTGTAATATATGTATACTGGTGTAAAGGAATTCCAAAAATGAGGTGAAAACATGTAATTTTTGACGAGAGTGTTCTCTTTTTACGACATAGTTCTCGTTTGTTACGACTCGCTGTTGAAGACAGAGTACTAGTTAGTTGCAAAGACATGCTAGTTCTAGTTTGCAGCTCAAGTATTAGTCAATTTCTTCCCAAGTTGATACTCCGTTATCAAAAATAAATACTTAATGAAAATTAATTATGTTTGATGTCTTACAAGGTATAAGTAGGCACTAGGAGAGAGTTAAGTATTAAATTCTCTTGATGACCAAGAAAAGTTAATTACTTGCAAACTTTTTGCAATGTATAAAGACTCTAAGTCCCAGATGTATGTACTTAGGGATTCATGAAGATAAGCTTATAATGATCACTCTAAGTATTGGTGATATTTAGAAAGTCATGCGGATAAGCTTTAGTTGATTAGTTACATAATTTATGTAACTTCTCAAGCATCCCAAGATTGGATGATAACTTCAGCTATATTTCCAAGTTCCATGAGCACTCTTTGATTCCATGGAACTTAGCAACCAAATCGATGAACTTAAATACAAATTGAACTTTGAAGTTCAATAGATTTGTGTTTCATTCATATTTTGCATCTCTGGTAATGATGCATAGGGCCATGGAAATATGGAAACTTTGGAAGCACTCTTCTATTTAGAAGATTTCAAAAGTTCTAAGAATTTTCTTTGTGGTTTCAAGATTCGTATCTCACAATGAAACCTCGGTAAGTGAATTTTAGGAATTAAGATATTTCCTAAAAGACAAACACTAAAATGAAATAGTCAAGCCTTCTATTCCACACGTGAGATCATTCTCCTACCATGTTTGAGATGAATTTATTTTTGGGAAGGCAGATGTTCCAAGAAGAGGATCTTAGTTGTTTCATGAACTCTTCCCAAAATACACATAAATTCATAATATATGATAGGACCAAGGAATGATGATGTTCTAAGAAAAGGTGTATAAAGAGATAAGCCATTGGAAAAATGATATCTTAGACCTCTTGTTAAGCACATCTTTCCAAAACCTCTTTCAAGTACTTACCAAAAGATGAAGAAAGCAAAATCTCTTTAAGATATAGATGTTTTGCCAAGATATAAAGTATTCTTGGTTTTGTTTAAGCTAATTCGAGCTTAAAGAAGAAACCCAAGTCAAATTAATTTTTAGGAATCAAGATATTTTCCTAGAAGATACATTAAATTAATCTTTAGTAATTATGCTACTTTCTAACGATAAGCCAACAAAGAAAATAGTGTGGTTAACTATTTCCTTGGATTAAAAAGAAATATCTTTTGGACAAATAATAAAGCCTTAATTCTTGGTCTTGTCTAGAAGTCAGGAATTTCTTTTGAAGATCATTGGAGTAAAGGAAAGGATTCCAAGATGAAACATTGGAATTGAAAGCAAAAGATTCCAAGATGAATCATCCAAACCATCAGTATTGGTACTTAAGTCCAAATATTGATATAACCTAAAGGTGTATCAAAGATTCTTAGCTTTGGAATTTGAGGGGTATCAGTGTATGCCTGGACTAAAGAGGGGGAGAGATCTCTAAAAGCCCATGGGACTGCAAATAAGCTTTTATAAGTTTGAGAGATCTTATAGATAAAGACTAAGTCTTTATTTTAGTCGCAAGGTCAACCATACATGCGATTGGAGCTACTATGAAGTTTGCCCAAGTTTTGGCAATAAAATTCCTTTTGGGAATTGATACTCAAGCTCCATCTATCCAATGGAAAATTGTGAAAAGAGTAAGCTATTCCAAGTCTGAACAGAGAGTAAAAATTCCAAGAATGTAATCTGTAACCGTGAAGACGGTACTTAAGTCTGTGGAAGGTAAAACATAATGTTTGCCTATCCTTAGGGATTTTAGTACAAATCTAGAAAGCATGAGTGGATGCTTAGACTTAAGCAGTAGAGAGATTCCTGTAAAGTCCCGGCCGAGGTAGGTACCTAAAGCTTCAGTAAGAAAGGAATCTAAAGACAAGAAGTCAAAAGCTCTTGTCACTACAAATTGGTCAAGGACAAACCAATTGAACTTGAATCTATGAAAATTCAAGTACTTGGAATTCTGATTGGTTTTCATTTAAAAACCCTAGCAAAGAAGGATGGATGCTCCATTAAAAGGTTTTTTGAGTTCCTCAAGGAAAGCACAAGATCATGACAGGATCATGTGAAGGGATAAAAAACCTAGAAAATCTAGTTAGAGGTAATGCCTGAAACTTCAAAATTCTTGTAAAGAATTGAAGCAAGAAGGTACTCTATCAAGAAATGTTTAGACTTTAGGATAAAATTCACTCACTCATCAATGTAAGTATAAAATAGGGTGGTATGGGACACCAGATTTTATACTCAGATTGATGTAGGAAAGATGGTATGGGACATCGAACCATGAGATGATGATTATCTTTTAGTCCTAGATCAGATCTTGAAGTTAGGTTTGATCCTCAAGAAAATTAAAACTTCAAAGAAAGATTTTAATTCAAGAAGGATGAAAGTAGCATCACAAGATACTTCAAGATAACTTCAAGATAACTTCAAGATCAAGGAAATTGAAGATATGAAGTAAGTAACTTCTAAGATCTTCTTAAGAACACTTCAAGCTTAAGTGTTGTCGATCAGAAATATTTGATATATTTCTGAAAAAGTTGGACTTTGACTTTGAGTTGATTTTTTCAACCAAGGATTTGATTGACTAAGTCAAGCACCAAGTTCCTAGTGTAACTTGGTAAATTCACTCGTTTGACCCAAAGAAATGCACAAGAATTGCATCCCCAGTAAGGAGTCAGAAACACTAAATATGACCTGAACTTAGTCTCAAGTGAAGCATTATATGAATATAAAACTCATCAACAGAACCTCAGTGGGTCGACACACTGATGTTGGTTACCACACCAGTATCTTGTGGTTGGATGATGTTTTTGGATTTTCTTTGAATCTTTTTGAGAATCCAGTTTAGTTCTCTTAAAAATAAAGAAAATGCTTCAATACCCTGTTGAAACAGATCTTTGAGAAGTTAAAGTCCTGAGTCATCTAGACTTTGACTCATAGCGAGCTTACGTATCTTCGAAGTTTGAATTGGTTGTACTGAGTTTCAATTATTTCTTTCCGATTTTCAAATCTTTTGGAATTGGCTCAGATATGGTATCTGATTCCTTTTGCAAAAGACCAGGGTTAGCTGGTTAGAACTTGATAACTAAATTAAAACATCCTAGATAGATGTTATGTACAAGAACCTTTTCAATCTTCAAAAGATAACAAGTCTAAGTGTACTAATTTATTTGAGTTTTCTTCAAGTTATAGCATAAATGATTTCCTAGAGTCCAATATACTCTAGAATAGAGAAGGTAGGAATTGCTCAACATATTGACAATTCCCAAGAACTTTTAGCTAAAAACTAGTCTTTGAGAAAAGTGTCCTAAGTTGGACAAATTTCATTGCAAATTTGTATTGGGAAAGTTATAGTATGGTTGACTCAAAGAAAATGGTAACTTTCTCTTATAGTTTACATAGGATTTTTAAACTCATTAGGACAAAGTAGTCCTCTAGTCGGGTGAAGTAACTGTTGGATCAAAGTAAACCATTGTTCAAACATCTAAGATAGATGTTTGGGACAACCAAACTTCAAGTCCTCCAAAACAAATTCAAGTGAATCAAGAGTTCTCAAAGTCTTGCAACGGATAAGAATCCCACCTTCATTTCTAAATCCATGCACCAGTTATGCTTAGAAATGGACTAGTAATTTGAATCCACCTAGTTCACATGTGTGTGCCTAGATCGCACATCCAAAAACTGTGAATTGGCCAGGGATGTGTTTAGACTCACCCTTATTATTCTTTCACTAGTTTGTACTTTGTCCAGTTCACCAAAGTGCAAAATGAGACAGTGTTTTGAATCATTTGGGCAGGGACGCCACAACAGAGATGAGACATGTTCTTCCAGTTTTAGAACATGAGGCTCGGGGGTTGCCTACAGTATGTATATAGCTCTATTTTCGAGGATGAAAATATTTTCTAAGGGGGGAAGAATGTAATGAAGTAAGTCTATGATCCAAGGGTCTCGCCGGTTCAAAGAGATCTGAAATATGACACCGTTTGGTCATCCGTGTGTATGACCAAAGATCTCGAGTTTAGGCTTACTAGGAGGTCTTGTGCTCTTGTGAACAAGTGATCCACTTAGCTTAGTGGTTAAGTCTCAAGGATGTGAAGGAGGAGGTCTTGGGTTCAATCCCCATGGGGAACATGGGGAGAGTATTTTGCCCAAAGAGATCTAGAGCCTTCTAGAAACATCCACTTGAGTTAACTCGAGTTGACTTGGACACTTGGCGCACATGCAATTACATGGCCGACACATGGTTGGCTAGTATCCACCTGCCCAAGAAGGCAGTCCCCTGGAGAGAGCTATATATAGAGGCATTTGGTTGGGAGGAGAGTCATCTCTCTAGCATGTGGTGGTCGTTCTCTTGCATGGACTAAGAGGCATGTCCAGATTGTCCAATGTAGCTTCAAAATTCTCGCGATTCTGCTGTTGCGGGTGTTGATTCTCCTCCTTTGCAACATTGAGGTGTTGGCGAAGAAGCACCATATTGCGTGATAGTTGGGCATTTGGCATCAGGTGAACATCTAATTGAGATTCAACACCCTTGACCCGTTCCTGTACTTGAGCATCAAAAGTTTGATGTTGCCTCTGATGTTCGGTTTCCAAGTTTTGATACTTTATGTTGAGCTCCTCATCCTGCACTGTGAGGGCATCTAAATGTACCTGTAGATCTTCTGTAGTCTGTTGTAGGGCGGAATGTTGTTTCCAAGCGATGAATATTCTTCATTAATTTGTTGTAGACATTGTATCATTTGCTAGATAGCAGCATCAACAGTGGCTGACCAAGATGATGCAAGGGTGGGGAATGCGATATGCAGTGTAGTGTGAAATGCGATGGGAGTGGGAGTAGGGATAGGGATAGTGGATGTAGTGGCGAGTGACAGAAGTGACGTGTGAATAGGTGACGTGTGAGATGTGTTACGTGGTTTGGTGGATGCATGTAATTGTGCATCCGATGAAGCAGTGGGTGAGATGTCCATGTCACTAGTGGAACTTTTAGTGATTGCAACATGAAAGAGTGATGTGAGTGCTATGGTGCATGCTGGTGGGTGCAATTGTGTGGTGAGAGGTGAGTGAGGAGGTGTGCTTGGTGGTCATAGAAAGGGGACTGGTGGGCAAAGCCCCTGAGAAGGTCTTACAAATGGAAAAGATGTAGAGCGGGGTTGCAAAAAGGAAGTAAAGAAGTATACAAGGAGGTTCGCTATGTGGAGATGGGAAAGGAGTACAACGGATTAGTGGTATATGAGGGGAAATGCGGGGGAGGGGAAATGATGGGTGGTGTCATGATAGGTGGAATGGAAACTAGGGGAACGGGAGCAGTAGTCAGAATGGGGCTAGATTCACGGGGCCACACAAAAACGAGGGACAGAATGAAAACTTCATGGCTATCTACAACATCAGGGGAGGTCGGGGTTGGGACTGATTGAGAGGGGAGGGTTTTGCTAAGGGTATATACAGGGAAAGTGTCTTCATCGATCAAGTCGATTGTGGAGGAACCCATGAGGGGTGTTGATGTGATGGGACCAGTAGGAACGCGAATATATGTACCTGGCTATTTGAGAATATGAACCCATCGAGGGTCGAACTTGGGTAATGGCTTCCGTAACAAAAATTGTAACGCTTCCGACAAGCCAACAATTTTAACCAACTCATGCATAGCAGAGATAAAAGTCTCTTCAAAGTTGTCGCTGACCAGTTCATGTTGTAAGATGGCTTCACTTTGTTCTTTCGTTAATCTAGTTCATGCCAAAACTTTATGCATGTTATTGTAGAGCCATCGGATGGCGATGGTCTAAGCTACTACTTCAGCCGTTTCTTCTTCGTATGTGCTAGCTTCTCTTAAAATTTTAGCATGTGCTTCTGATTGGTGTACTTCTTCCTCGCTAGCTTCAGTATCAATGTCGCCTTTGTTGGTCACTGTGCAATCGTTTTCTTCTTCGTCAGAATCAGCATTGGCTCCCTCTGATGGCGTAGTGGGGTAAGCCAAGCATTCAAATTCTTGAGAGACAACATAGGTATTTGGAAACTAAAAATCACTAGATAATACATTGGGGATCTCAAAATCAAATGTAGTATTGATGTCTTCCATGCCCAAGCTTGTAATTGGGACGGTGAAAGAATCAGAGACGAATGTAGAAGTTTCAACGGGAGCGTCTATAGTCATGGTGGCCATAGTCGTGATGGTAGTAGGCACGGTGGTCTTTGCTTGTGAAACTTCACGGAGTGTCGCTGAGCGACTCAGGTGAACAAGGAGGGGGAATCCTTTGTTGTGGTTGAACTGGGGATTGTTAGGGCAAGGTTTGAGGTGTAGGCTGAGGTGATGGTGACACCCATATTTGTAGGCATGGAATGGTGCCACACATGCGCTTGACTCGATGAGGTTTGGGGGTCTCATAGTCTTCTTGGAACCTTTATATTGTTTTAATTTCTCAATCGATAGTGCTCTCTCTATAGTAATATCATAGGCTAGACACATGTATATGATGCGTGTGAGAGCACAACATCCATGAACAACCTTCTTCTTCTCCCATCGGTGTCTGGCCAATACAAGTTGATCCTAAATATAGGTGGCAATATCAATTGTCTAAGGCCCTGTGGTGGCCAAATACAAACAAAACCAAAGGCACTTGTGTGGGTCATGAATTGCTCCTATGGTGGGAAGGCAAAGTGCTGTAGATAGATTCTGAGCAAAGTGGTTAACTGAGGGGTGATGGTTGAACTGGCGGGCCATTTATGAACATAGCTTTGCTTCATTGGTTCTAGGATGAGACGCTCCTTCTCTAAGGGCATATGAGTGCCATGAATCTTAAGTGCAATCTTGATCAAGTCCAGAGATAATGTAAACTTCTTGAAAGGTGGGTCATTCACCAAGGATGGTAATATGAAGACATGGTCCAATTCTTTGTGCTTCTGTTCTCTAATAGAAGCCACTAAATAGTAGCACTGATAAAAATCTGGTTTCGGGAGTTTCACACTGAACTAATTGGCAAATCCTGCCCTCTACCATATAGGTTGAAGATCTTCACTATTCTGGATATTCTGGAATTCTTGTGAGAAGAATTGGTAACATCTCCAAACATTGGCACTGTACATTAGGTTAGCTTCATATATGAATTCTGCCTCTCCCAGGAGTCTTGCAAGCCCTTGGAACTAGTGTGCCTTGCTGCTTACCCTTTCTATCTGTCCTTGAGGAGGGTCTTCAATGGGCATTGGTCGTGTAAAACCTTGGAATTCCTCCAAGATGGCCTTAGGCAAGCTCTCAAATGGAAGAGCCGAGAAATCCACAACTGGCCCCTCGAGCGTTGTGCTTGTGGAACCTTCTGCTTGCATGCTGGAAAGCTAGTGTGATCGACCTAAGCTGAAGTGAAGAGGAAAACACATTAGTCATGGAAAATAATTAAGATCCCAAGAAGATGAGACCTCCATTCCTTTCCACCACCAACATGCTTCCTATGCAGTATGTGATTTTGACGATGTGAGCAGTGCATGCTTGACTGTGAGTGGGAGTGTGTGAGATGCGTGGCTTTACAATTGATTTCGAATGAGTACTACCTATAGAGTTAGTGTATGTTACAAGGACAGTGATGATATGAAGTTGTCTAATTGGGTCTGCATGCAGTGGTTAATGAGAGATTCACTAAATCGATGGTCAGAATGGGCTAGGTCAAGAGTCATCGTGATTATGGAAGACTCAGGGATCCATTTTTGTGTCACATGGGAGGTTCGAAGAGATGAAGTGTTATTTACAAAAAAAAGTGTGTAGGGTTTTCTAGTAGTCTCAGAAATGGTCTTCTTATAGGTACCCAGAGCTGGCAAGACTTGGACTGAGCGGTTAGCACGGACTTGGGCACCCAAATTTGCCGAATGTGTTGCCTCGATCGAAATAGAGAGGGCTGCTAAAGATATAGAGTGTTTGACTTACTGGGTTCAGTCGCCTTGCGTACCCACCTCGGTTGAGGGTATGCCTAAGTGGACTGTCTAATGAAACACTCTGATGGGTTGTGCCCATGAGTATGTGAATGATGTGACCAAGTGGCTTGTCGATGGTGAGATATCGTATCCACACGATGTTTTGGAAAAGAAGGGAGATCCACTGCACTCTTGCATGGAAATGGTGATTGTTGACATTCTTCTGAAGATTGAGACTTATGCCACCATACTTGTCGGATTCGTGTCTGTCTATCCAATTTCCGCTCACGGATGGGTCATAATTCTTGTGTGGGTCCAGTAGGGTGTGCTGATGTGCACAAGGTTGGGGGAACTTTTGTCACATCCAACACCTCTCTGTGTCGGCTTTGGAGGGGCAGTTCATGATACTATCCTGCAAGTTCCAATCGAAGCACACTTCTGCGAGGATTTAAACTCATTGAGTAATGATATAACCAGTCTTGGCCTAGGATCATAGGTTCTATTAGATCGTCATCATGAAAAACTAATAGCTTTACCATCAAGGTCACGTTTTCTATGGAGATGGGTGACTCAACCTCACCTATGCAAGGGGTTTCTAATCCACCTATTCCAATGAGATAGGCTTCAAGAGGCTTAATTTCATATTCCTTACAAAAGAGAGTCGAATTGCATTCCTGGCTGCACCTAAGTCAATTAAAGCCTTACACTTCATGCGCATGGGTTCTTGGCCTAGAGTGACATTAATGAATGGTCTCCTATCAACGATACTAGGGACTTCTCTTCCGCCAAGTTGGCACATAGCTATGGGATATCATGGGATGTCCACCAATTGAGGTTCTCTCTCTAGTCCTCTCCTTCGTAGTTTCATTCACCTAATGTGATCCAACGCTTCTGCTCGAGCTTCAACTCTGATTCGTTCCTCTTCTTCCTTTTGCTTCTTGGCAACAATTAGTCATTTAAGCATATCTACTATTAGAGGTTCCTAATATAGCTTAACACGGCATCTGCTGATATAATTAGGCAATACTTCTACTTCAAGGGTTGCTAACTGAACTGCACCACTGGTCGATATCCTATTGATGATCATGGGTCCGTAACCTCGTTTCTCTAACTTGCGAGCATGTTGTTTCAGGGCGTCAACTACCATGAAATCTCCTACTCATAAACCCTTGCCTTTAATATGAGCATCAAAGTAGGCTTTCTGCCTCTTCTTGGTAGCATAAATCCCGGCTATCGCTTGCAGTCTTGTCTCTCCCAAACGCTCTAAGGCAAGTATTCTTGAGGAAAGCTCATGACCTGTCCATTCATACTCTTGAGCGATCTTGAGTGTAGGTATCAAAAAAATCTAAAGGTAATACCACATTCTAGCCAAACACCATTTGGAATGATGTAGCATGAAGCACTATTTTGTAGAATACACGATAAGCCACAAAGCATGGTGTAATTGTTGATCCCAATCCGAACGTTGATTATTCACTATTTTGGTGAGAATGTTGCACAAAATTTTATTAGTACTCTCAGTCTATATGTTAGCTTGGGGATGGTATGGGGCTGATTTCTTGTGTAAAATCATAAAGTCCCATAATAGATATTCAATAACCTTGTTTAAGAAATGAGTACCCCTATCACTTACAAGCTTGATAGGAAGCTCGTATCTTGTGAAGACATTCTCAAACAAGAACTTAGTAGTGGTTCGTGCATCGTTTCTTGGTGGCCTAAGCTTCTACCCACTTTGTAAGATAGTTGGTGGAAACTATGATGTACTCAGCATGGGAACTCCTTACAAGGGGACTAATAGGTCCCACAAAATCTATTCCCCATTTTGAGAATGCACGCCCTCCCATCATGGGCTGTACTGGCATCTCATCCTTGCATATGGGATACTGGGTCCTTTGACATACATCACATCGTTTGACATAGGTGTGGGCATCCATATACAGAGTGGGCCACCATAATCCTGAAAATAATATGGCATTGATAACGCGATCGGGTTCAAAATGGCCTCCTACTGCACCCTAGTGTGCAACTTCCAATAGGTTAAGATATTCACTTTTGTGCACACATATCCTCAGATAACCATCTCGTTCTTGCTTATACAAGCTATCACCAATGAGCTTGTATTGTAAGGCCTCTTGTTCTAATTTGTGTCTATGGGCTATAATCATGTCCTCTAGAAAGGTCTGTGTCTTTAGGTAAGTCACTAAAGGGTCACTCCAATCTGGTGTTACGGTCAACTAGTACAAAGTGGCATGTTCTATTGGGGGTCTATTACCGCATTTAGGACATTTGTCACAGAGTCATCGGACATCTTTTTCCATTGACGGCTAATACACACCTAACCTTTTTAAGTTTGATAGTGTGGCTTGTCTAGAATGGTGTTGCTCCAATGCACCTACATGTGCTAATTGCAATCGTACTCCTGTTCTTCTACACAATAGGGGGATATTGTGATGATCTTGCTTATAAATACTTCCTGCAAGAAGCTGATATCTATGTGCTCTCACTACCTCTTTTTCTTGGGTTTTCACTTGAGAGATCTTAAGTCCGTATGTTAGTACTAGAACTAATGACTCGGCCCATTCAGGGACAATCTCAACATTGAAGAGATATGCATCTGGTACCTCATCTGCTACCCCTGTAGTGCTCCTCTTGAAGTTATCCTAGAGAGGTGGTCCACTCTTAAATGTGTTTTCCATTGCTTTATATAAGATTACAAGGTATATGTGTAACAACTTTTTGTACTTGTGCAGGGATATAAAAAGATTCTTGATTTTACAACTCCCAATCCGGTGGCCGACTAACATTCCTCTCTGGCCACTTTGATAGTTGTTGTTGTTGTAATTGTTGTTGTAATTGTTGTTGTAGTAGTTGTTGTTGTAGCCTCCATTGTATCTGCCTTTATTTGATCCATAGACACCTCTATTGAATCCTCTTCCTCTTGAGTTCCTTGGGTTCCTGAAACATTCTTTAGTAGTATGATTATATAAGCCACATATATTGCAAGGTTGAGATGATTGGAATCTCCCCCTGCCTTGCTTTCCACTTCTGCCTCTTCCTCTAGCTCTTCCTCTACTTGCAAAGTTTGCTTGGAAAGAGCTACCTTCATCTTCATTCTTCCTATTCTTTGACTTGTCCTTGACCTTAGCTTTATCAAAATATAAGGAAGAAGTTTGATTACCTCTTGAGGACTCACCACCTTTGCTAACCTTTGCTTCATGAGTGAAGAATTGGCCCATGAGTGTGTTGAGGTCAGGTACATGCATATCCATGTATAAATCCATGGCTGCTGTGAATGACTCCCACTTGTCGTCTGCTTTGATTCCATTTATGATTTGTCTAATGATTTGCTCCTCTTCAATTATCTCTCCAATGCTCCCAAGCTGGTCGGAAATCTCCTTCATCTTTGTGACATAATCAGTCACACTTTGCTTCGGGCTTTTCTTCATTGTTGTGAACTCCATCCACAATTGGTTCTTCCTTGCTCGAGTGTTGGAAGAGAAGAAAGAAGCAAGTGCATTCCAAGTCTCTCTTCATGTCTTGCATCCCTTGACATGAGGTAAAAGAAAATCAGAGATTGAGTTTAGAATATAGGACCTTGCAAGTGCATCCTTCGAACACCGATTTGAAAGTCCTTCCACTTCTTCATGTGATGGTTGCCCTTTGTTCCTCATGGTTGGCATTGCTTCATCTCCGGATATGAATCCATATAGATTCCTCCCTTGAAGGTAAGCCTCCATCCTTAGAGACCATGCTGGGTAGTTGTTTCGATCCAATTTGTCAATTGTTGATGGAAATCCATCTCCCATGTTTCTTGACTATGCTCTGATACCACCATGAAGAGAGATGGTGGATGCAATCCAAAGATGAGTTGGTGCTGCCACAACCGGCTTCACACCAGCCAACTGAGACTTCAGAGTTGATTACTAGACCCTTTGAGCTTCCTAAATCCACCAAAATATCAGCCAAGTACTTTGGAATATGTATCCCAAAAGTTTAAGTCAAGACAGACTAGTTGCAAAATGACTAGCTCCCCAAAACTTGCTATTTTTGGACATACACCTGCTAGAAAAACTGAACAGTGCTCTCAACCTGGTAAGAATTAGATAAATTGCTTTTGGACATAGCAAATAGACTTAGCAAGCTTCCCTATCCAAGTTAAAACACTTCAAATGATGGACTGAGCATTGAGAACAACATTCATCAATTTCTAGAATATGCCCACCATTCTCGAGGCTCTGCAGAGATAGACCAGTGAGCAGTAAAATGTAGATATCTCCAAAACTGTAAATCCAATGACCATGAAGATTGATTGATAGAAACTAGACAGTAAGAGCTATCCAAAACACGTTAAAACACTGAAAAAGATTGCGTAGAACTCGAGATATGACCTTCTGAAGTTACTGCTCTGAGTGAGTATAGCAGAGAACAAAACAGAGAAGTAGATAATGACAAATGTATAGATTCACATATGATTACAACCACATTGGCAATGAATGTTTGCACAATGGGAGTAGAATGATAGAGCTATGGAGTAAGCTCTTCAATCTCTACAAAATGACATGAAGTGGTCACGTACAAGGCTTGCTAATCACCTCTTCCTTCTTGCTCTTTTTATAGCTATTCTTGGAGGGAGTTTTGAATTCGAATTCGAATGGCTCCACCTAAAAGTGATCCCCAAAGTTAGGAGATATTCCCTCAGCTCAAAAATTCGTGGTTTTAAGTAGTTAAAGCCACGAATTTTCTTTTACATCATGGATGAGGTAAGCCATCCTTTTCCTTTTTTCTTTTTCCATTTACAATAGATAAAAATGAACTCTTTTACAAGAGGTGTTCACATGACTACACATGTGACTTACAAATGATCATAATATCAAGCCTATCAAGCATGTAGGCTTGGGTAAAATGCACCAACAAAACGTCCCTATGCGAATAGTTTGTGAGGTTCACTTTCGTGGTTACGCCTAGGTGTTGTAGGTACAAAGAGTTGGTTCCCCAATCTTGTACAACCTGCAAATGTCGCATAAAGGGTCTACCTAAGAGCATCTCATATGCTTGGTTCTTTTCAAAATCACATATTGCAAAGGTGTGATCAAATTCTACTCCGCAAGTGGATAGAGTAACTCCTTCCAACCATCCTAAGGGTCTTTCTATGTGTCTGTCTGCCATCTGTAGTTTCATCCTAGTAGGTCCAAGGGCTGGTTTTCCCCAACGTTTCCACAGTGAAGTGGTTGCGATGGCCACACCTGCACTTGTATCTAGAATGGCTTTGGTAGTGTGACCCTTGTATGTAATGGGCAAATAAGCGTTACCTTCCTCGCCTTCACTCGCATCACCCACTTTATCTAGGGGTATCTCAAGCACCTTTCCTCATGCACCTGATTTAGCGGAGGTTGTGGCTATTTCTTGGAGCTAGTTTGCTACATGTTTCCATAGTTCAGGTTTGATCTTCAACATATCATCCAAGGTTAATTGGCATTGCACTTTGGTGTTCCTCATAGCTTCTGTATTTCCTAGGAAGAACTGAGTTCTCTCCCCTTACTCGAATAGTGGAGGCTTACACCTGAACTGAACAGTCTTCCCAAGGGCCCGTAAAGTGAGGTAACTCTTGCAAAGAGATGGATTCAAAATTGGTGTGCTCACTTGGCCAATCATCCACTTGATCTCCATAGATTGATGGGATATCTACAGGGAACTGTTCCCCTGAGTCATCAATCTCAAGTATGGGTGGTCGAGACTCTTGTTCCTATCTCCATCTTTCTTCTTGAATCTCTTTCAAGATGGCGTGTGAGTCCATATACCTCGTTTGATGATTTTCTAAAAGTTGACCTAGCCTGTTCCAATAGAATGGACTTGAAGGGTTTCGTTGGGCTAGTTTGTGTGCAAGAGCTGACTTTCATCGGATATAAAATTGTTACAAATAACGAAGAAATCGCTGCGACACCCCCAATTCGAAAATAGTTATGCATCATGCGCATACCAGTAGCAGCCTCAAATAAATCGTAAATCATTTCCCGTTCTCGAAATATATAAAAAAAGGGAGTTTGTGCGCCAATATCAGCTAGAATAGATATGACTTTCCCTAGTTTCTCTAGGAGTCCTTGAAAATATAGCTCAGGCATGGCCATAATTTCCCAATTGAGGTATTGTGAGGCTTCAAACATTGCCTGAGCTAATTCCACCATTTTCATGCACACTTTGGTTCTCTCAATTTCTAAGTCAGCTTGGGGGTAATTCTTGCTAGATTCTTCTACTTGGGGTCCTTCTTGTATTCTTGCTTGATAGGCTTTGAACATCATATCAAGGTTTTCTAGGGTGGGGTCTTCTAGTATTGATCCTGGTTTAGAGGTGATTATTTGTGGTTTAGCCTCTTGTGATGTCATTTCTAAGATTTTGGTTCTGGTTTCCCTTAGGCTTTCCTCTAACTCACTGATCTTTTTACCCCATTTGCTCTTGTGTAGCTCTTGTGACTCTTTCTAGGTTCTATTTTTCTTTCCTATTGATTCTCCTACCTCACTGGCTTCAACTATTTTTCCTTGGTTTTTTGGTTGTGTTTGCCTTTGTGCTTGGGCTCTAGTAACTGCCTGGATGGGTATGTACTGAGGTATGGAACCTTTGGAATGCTGTAATATGCCTATCACATTGATGGGCATCACTTTCGTAGAAGTGTTTGCAAGGTTCTTGGGGAAATCTCTTATGAACTGATCCTTTCTGCATTCATGGCAAAAGCCTTGAATATTGAAATATTACGATTGCACTATAGTTGCTACATGTGGACAATCTCATATGACGTGGTCTCCTTGGCACTTAAAACATGGTCCTTTAGGTGCTTGTGGTCTTAGTTGTCTAGCCTGCAGTCTCGAGTTGGGGTTTGTGTACATGATCTAAGCATAATCTGGTTCCCAGTTTTGCTCATGCACAGGGTTCTCATAGTACGGGTTTGAGTTTTTTGGTGACTCAGTGTAATACGTTGGTGGGCTATCCACATGAGTGGAGTCAAAACTGTTTGCATTAGGGTCATTATCCATGATTAATGGGGTCATAGGTACTAATGCCATGTTGAAATTCTCCTTTGGTGTAGCATACTTTGCCTAAACTACATTAGAAAGGGGTGGAGGTTGTTGTCCTCGGACTGGTTGCGGTCTTGGCTGTGCTTGATATGGAGCCTGATACTGAGGGGGGGACTTGATAATATCACTGTGGCTAGTACTACCCTTGGTATCTACCTGGTTGATATTGCTGAGGGTATTTTTGCCTAACCACTTTTTTGTTATATGGACAATCTTGAGAAGTGTGATTTGTGTACCTTTGCTCTATATTACAATACACTCCATTGGAGTTCCCTATGGGTTGCAATGTATGTGGACACATTTTTGCAATATGGTCACCTCCACAGGTATAACACCTTCGAGGGGGGGCTAATTGGATGCGTGGTTTACTAGACACTCCCAATCGTTTGGCCACTTGTTCCACTAAGTCCTCAATTGAATTGGAATGCCTCGATGAAGTTTCTGTGGTGCTATCCAAGTCTCTACGGACCTTAGGAAGTTCTAGCTCATCTCCTAAGTTATCTTCTATGTTTACACAGATTTGTAAACATTGATCCAATGTTCTTGGTTCCTTCAAGAAGACACATGATCTCAGCTTAGCACTTATTAGGCCATCTATGAACAGTTGGAGTGGGTACTTCCAAAGGGGGACATCTTTCTATGTACTGTCTGAATCTTCGAATGGCCATCCTCACTGTCTCTTGAGGGGTTTGTTGGAATGTGTGTATCAAAGAAGATGTGTGTGTCTGATTCCACTATTGGAAAAGTCCATAATGAAGGACTCCATCATGTGGTGGATGTCTCCAAATTGATGTTGGAGCAATGGTCGGAACCAATCCAACACATCACCCTTTAGAGTAAGTCCAAAGGCATTAAATTGTGTAAACATGTCTTCAACTTGTTCAACCTGTAGCACCTACTTGAATTCTGCTACATGCTCATAAGGATCTCCCGATCCGTCACAACAATTCATCGTAGCCTTCACTAATTGGGTAGGCCTCAAGGTTCTAGGGTGGTCTCTTGGTCTAGGTAGGGGAAATCCATCCACACCCCTATGCGCCATATGATCACTGAGAGGTTCTCATTCAGATCTTCCGCTTTCGGTAGGGGCCCTCTCCCTTCCTACATAATGGATGAAAATACTCTCTACACCTTCCTTGTTCTTTTCTCTATGTCCTTGAGATGTGCTATCACCCAAACTATCCTTAGGTGCTTGTGATTTCACTAGAGGAAAAACTGATTCTCCTCTCCATGTATACGCATGTCTTCCATGTTTTGTGACCTTATACATTCGTTCTGAGGTGTCATTTAAGTATACTACCTTTCATGGAATCTCTGGGTCTTTTAGCTCAGAAATCATGTTTGATCCTACCATAGTATGATGCTCTAGCCTATATCTCCAAAAGGCTTCGTCAGTCTCCTTATTCTAGAACAATTCTATACTCCTATTGTCTTGGGGCATCCACTTAGGAGTTATCACCCTTGTCAGTACATATTTTCCTCTTGGTGTTCTGGGTTCCTCAATATGTTTACCATGTCCTTCCACATCTATGTCTGCATTCTCTACCATCTCTCCTAGGTCATTGGTTGAGTTCACCCTACTTACAACGATATACATGGTCCCTTCCTTGTCTATGTAAACCTCATCTTCAAACTTAATCGTTGGATGTTCCAATCCCCTAGGTTGATCGGGATTATGTAGTTGGATCATTGACTTGTGAAGGCCATCCTCATATACTCCAGCACCTAATCTATTTGTGGGAATATACTCCAATTGAGTTTTGTAGGGTCGCTTCCTCTTTTCTAGGTGGGCTACATTAAACGATACCCCTGGTCTACTCATGTTAAAAGACATATCTGAGTCACTTGTATTTGAGCTAACCTCGTATGGATAGCTACCTAGCTGTCATGCCCATGATCGTGCTGTAGTTCTTAATATGCTAGCCTCAGAAGATTGGACACTTCGTTTATCACTTTTTCCTAAGTATTTTCCAGACCTCAGGTTCATTAATCCTAATCTCACCTTACCGCGCTCACCCATTTAATTCGGTCAATCACTTAGTTCTTTTTTATTTTTCTTTAGAGTTTCTTGTCTTGTTTACATTTGTCACAAGGAATCGTTTTGATATGTTTCGATTTTAATTCATTTTGAGTGTTACATATTCAATTGACAAAAATTCCTTTAGGCTTGGTCCCTTTACCTACTTACGTCTTCTCTCATCAGCTACTTACCACTTAATGAGCTAGGTCGATTCCTGGTTACCCTAGGAGTCCTAAGACACTCCGTTGATCACAAGATAACTATACTCAAAGAAATCGTCCACAATTCAAGAAATGAAAATTCCGCTTACATAGTTTTCCTGGACTTAAAAAGTGGTTGTTTTGACTTTGCCTGAGAACTCAAGGTACTTGCCCACTTCTTCCTTTGCTCTATGCTACACACAAGAGTTCACAATTAATGTCCAAAAATTGGCCCAAAAAATTTGAAATTTTGTGCAAAAATCCTAATTTTGCATTTTGTCTGATAGTCACGATGGTCAGACACAATGGCAATGATCAGTCACAGTCGTGATGGTGAGACACCCATGATGGTCAGAAGTCACGATGGTCAAGCCTTATGATGGTTAGCCACAATCACGATTGTCAAGTCATGACGATCACTTAGGATCGCGATGATCAAGTCATGACGGTCAAGCGACAATGATGAGTGAGGATCGTGATGGTCAGCACATGATGGTCAAGCGATGACAGTCGGTGAGGATCACGATTGTCAAGCACCATGGTGATGATGAGATGCAATTGCAATGGTGTGAGCCAATCGCCACGACAGTCAGTGACCATCACGATGGTCAAACGTAGTCGCGATGATGTGCCATCATTGCGATGGTTAGAAAATTATACAATTTCATAAAATCAAGCATAGATGTGTGCAAGTGCTTACCTACGCTCCTCCTTCATGCAAAAATTTTGCATAAATTCCTACCTTTCTTGATAGTCGTGATGGTCAACTTCAACAATGATTTTTTGAGAAAAAATGGAGTTTTTATCTATGTTTCCAACGAATTTGTTGTCTCCAGAGGCTGCCCTGCAAGATTAGTGCACCAGAAAACATGAACATACACCTGCAAATGCTCTCTCTCACTCTCGCATACACACAAATGAGGGAAAGAGAAGAGAAAGGGGGAATATGATTGATTTTTTGTGATTTTTTGGAGTTTGAGGTAATGATAGAGAATGATACTAGAAGAATAGAGGAGTAAAAGTGTGTAAAAACTAACTACAAACAACAAAACAACAAAGAAATTTTACCTTCCAACAATATTCTCCAATACCCTTACCATCACATGCTCAACCTAGAGCTCTTCCCCGGCAACAGTGCCAAATTTGGTTTCACTCTAGCACAATGGAAAGTACCAACGCGAGGAACTTCACCTCGTAATTGTCAATCCACGGAGAGGTTAGGCTGATATGAAGATCAAGAGCAAATTATGTGTATGAAGAAGATGGTGAGAAATGCAAGAGCATACACACACACAAGGAAAGTCATGATGGAGATCAATGGAAGGCAAGAAAAGAACTCTTAATCATATTCATCATCATCTAGTTACAATAGCTCTTCTAGCTCTAGCTCATAGGTTCAATCATAAACTAACAATAACCTCAAAATGAGCTCTCTAGCTCCATTTATAGTTTTTGCCTAGTTTTGACCGATTTCACATCTAGTGAATTGCATAGTTAAAAAATAGGTTCTGTCTCTAATTTGAACTATCTAACGACTTCCAAAAAATACAAAAATTGGTGTGAGCTTTCTACTTAGACTCCTCAAGCTTGAGAACTCCTCGGCTTACACAAAATGGAGTCGCATTTGCAATAATTGGATGTATATACATATAATACATTTGTTTAGTGATAAAAATCACTCTTGTCATGATTTCTGAGTAGCTTTAAGTGCTTCCTCTTCTTCTATGATGAGAACCAGTACTCGAACCTTTGCCTTGAACACACTAGCCTTGTCAAGAATCTAGGTTCAACTAAATCTTATTGGGTTAATCACTTCATTCATTGATTTGCCCTTAATTTTTGTCTTTTCAATATTCGATCATCAGGTATCATTTTTTGTGATGTGTTTAAGTTGTCACAATGTAACTTCTTTGTCACGGTACACTTACACTCTCAATAATCAAGACTTCTTCTTTTAAAAACGTCTGTTATCACTTAAATCCCACTCATCCCTATCCAATCAAAGGGTCTATCCCTTGCTACTAATTGAATTGAATAGGGCAAGTAGGGCACTTAATATCCTTGCTCTCACTTCTAAGAGACCTTGATTGGCCTTTGGTACAGATGTCATCGCTATACCCAACCACTTCTTTTCTGCTTGTCAATCACTAAAAATTCCCAATAAAGATGACCTCTAGTTGCCCTATATCAAGAGTTCAAAAATTAGGGGAAAATATGTCAAAATTTCAACAAAAACCCTAATTTGGCCATTTTTGGGAAACCATCATGATGGTTTGGCTAAGTTGTGATGGTCATGCACCGTCATGATGGTCTTACCCAATCATGATGATGAGTCATAATCACAAAGGTGTCGAGTGTCGTCACAATGGTTTGCAATAAATGTGATGTAATGGTCTGCAATAAGCACGATGGTCAATGGTCATTGCGATGGCCTGAGCCGATTGGGATGATCAATGCATGAGCCAATCACGGTGGCATGATCCCTCATCGTGATGGTTTGAACCAATCACGATGGTCAATGGTCATCACGATGGCATGAGATCAATAGCCATGATGGTCTGAAGGCGTCGTGATGGTATGAACCAATCATGATGCTATGGTCAAGGTGGTCATCGTGATGATTATCAATGAATTGATAAAAAAGATCTACGGTATGCAGGTTTTCCTTAATGAAACATCTTATAATTTGACTCAAGCATGACAAGGAAAAGATGTTATTTGCAACTTTCTCATTGACTCCCAACAACACAATCAGACCCTCTTTGCTGGAGTCACCGTCCTAAGTGCTACAACCACCACTGTTGAAAAACACCACCAGCACATGGCTTTCATCCTTACTAGTGTGCACGCTGAGTTTAAGACTACCAACCACACAAGCCATGCCACCATCTATCATGATTTCTATGCACATGAGGAAATTTTCCAGCACTTAATCGAGGTGCAAGCAAAGTAGTTTTGTTTCATGCACTAAATGTAGTTTTTCTTGATCAAAGTGCTCTCTAGTCCTTACTTGAGAGAGCACAAAAACATCTGCACACCACTTTTTTGCAAGCCTTCGATCTTTTCAAAGTTGTTGTATAGGACAACCTCACTCCCTTGAATAAAGATGATGTAGTACTACAAGTGATCCATAGTAAGGTTCAAGTCCTCTATGCATGCCAGTGTTAGGCCACTAGACTTTGGACATCGAATACTCATTGAAAGGATATACTAAACTTGTAAACAAGGATGCAACGGCTTCAAAGAAACTCAGTTTAATAGAATGAATCTAGATTACAACCCAAGGCAATGTGCTAGAAGTGCTAGGTGGTGCTTCACACACACAAATTCATTGCATAATGGCTGAGCATAAAAGTGCCCCTATTAAATGCAGTTTGTCCCCTTAAATAACAATAGAACTAAGCTTAATCCATAGAAATTAGGGGTCCTTACAAGACCTATGCAAGTTTCATTCTTTTCCCTAATGAGGCCATTGGGACTAAATGGGTATAAAAGCTAAAACCTAAACCTGATGGAACAATTGATTGGTATAAGGCTATGCTTGTTGCTAAAGGTTATGCTCAAGAGAGAGGCATTGATTTGATGAGACCTTTTGTCTCATATGTCAAAGGACCACTATTCATAGTATCTGTGCACTTGTAGTTCATCATGGTTGGAATGTACATCACTTGGACATTAAAACTACATTTCTATATGGCAAATTACATGAAGCAGTCTACATTTTGCATCCCTATGGTTTGGTGTAAAAAGGGCATGAAAATAAAGTGTATAGGTTGAAAAGGGCATTATATGGTTTGAATCAAGCACCACATTCTTGGTATGAAAATATACATGCGTACTTGATTACACATAGTTTTGAGATAGTCCAATAGAGAGCACATGAGAAGCATATCACTAAATTTGAGGTTGATTTTCATGTCTCTTTTGAGATGTCAGATTTGGGGCATTCACAGCATTATTTGGGAATTCAGTTTATGCAAGTCGAAGGAGAAATAGCTTTGTGTCAAACAAAATATATTACCACATTATTGTAGCATTTTAGCCCTGAAGATAGTAAATAGGTTTCCGATTTTGACATCCCACAAAAACATGTTTATGATTGAGTCTTCATGATGGTCCAAATGCATTCAATGTTTTTCTCTATCAATAGATTATTGGATGTTTGATTTACTTTTGCATAATGTGGCCTCATATTCAATGTTTCATCTCTCATATGAATAGAATTATGAATTGCACATGTGTCATGCACTATCAGTCAATTAAGCACATCTTTTGCTACTTGATTGGTACCCAATAGCTTGGATTGTTTTAGCCCAAGAAAGGATCATTACTACCAAATTTACATGGTTTTTTGACTGAACTTGGGCTAGTTGCTATGACACTCATGTGAGCAGTAGTGGTTTTTGCTTCATGCTTGGTAGTGTATGCATATCTTGGTTTAGCAAGAAGCTGCCTAGTATGGCCACTTCTAGTTGTGAGGTTGCATATAGGGTAGTTTTCATAGCAACTATTGCATGTAGTGGCTCAGAGTATTGATATATTTCAATAGTGTTTATTGTTGGGGCACTTAGGATTGTTGGGGCACTTTTTCCCTCTTTAGGAGTTTTTTTTCCCTATCTTGTATACATGCCTATAACCCCAATGGGTCACTTATCATTGTACATTTACTTGGTCATACATTGTGTATTGTGTTGTGCTCCAAGATTCTTCTTCTTCCTCCTCTTCTTCTTCTTCTTCTTCTTCTTCTTCTTCTTCTTCTTCTTCTTCTTCTTCTTCTTCTTTGTGTTGTTTGTGTGCTTCCATAGACCTCAAACTTCAAGAATTGGTATCAAAGTAGGTTTTTGCTTCATTTAAGGCATATTCACATCCGAAATTTGATTTGAGCACATTTCGACCTTAGAACATGCTATCACAACAACTCTATAGATAATTTTTCCTTTTGTGCCAAGCATATATATGGGTTTTGGCTCATTAATATAAGAACCTCAAAGTCTGCTATAGATTTAGTAGATCCCAACGAAGTGTTTTGTATTCATTTTTCTACATATAGGTATTTAATAATTGGCCATGGCTAAATGCAATGATGTATTCAGTATGTTGTTGTTGAGGATAAGTTGGATGGTACTAATTACCCATTGTGGGCATATATGATGCATCATGTATTGGTAGCAAAAGCATTATGCGATATTGTGGATCATGTTGAAAAAAATCATAATACACTTACAAATATAGTTATTAAAGATGATGCAGATGCCGATGAAGATGATGATCTTTAATTTCCTTGTCGTGCTATGGTTATTGCTTTACCTAATACAGAGAAACTTTGTTGGGATGGCACGAATGCTTAGGCACATGCATTGATAGCTTTGTCTATAAAATATGTCATTATCCCTCACATTCCCTCTTGCGAGACAATAAAGGATGATTGGGATACACTTACAACTTTATAGCCAAGTTTATTGCATTTTTCTTTAAGAAACAATCGGGTTAACTCATTTTTGGATTGACCATTTGAAGAAGTTTCCTTTCCCATAGAGGTTCAATCAAGTCATTGTTTTCTTTTTTTTAATATAAAGGAAGTTTGGCATTAGCCTACTCTCCCGGACTTGAATTAAATAAAGAAAAGTACAAGAGAAGGGGACTAGTGCCCACGAGACCCCCCAAATCCCACAAAGCAGGGGAAGATTTTACAGAGCTTAGATGGCATTACAAAGAAGGTTAATCACCCTCTCATCACCCTCATGAGGGGCCCACTTGGGTTTAAGCTTGTTATTGATCAAAAGGAGTACTTGGTGATGCCTGAAGGGGGGGGATTTCTTACAGTTGACAATCCTTTTACCAAGGAGGAACAACGACTTCTCAATTGACCACTCTTTGGGGGAGTCACCAAAGTTGAAAACACATCTTTCTCGCCAGATTTTCCGTAGGACCTCCCCTCTGATGGTGTTCCAGAGAGTCACGGAGCAGCCGATCGCTTCTCCCAGCAGGGCTTGCTGCCAACTGAGATGTTTCTACAGTCTAATTTTCTTTCCAACCGTCTGCCAGAGTCTGTTGGAGTTGGGGCAGGTAAAGACGATGTGTGAAACATCTTTCGATAGACTAGTAGCAGCGTTTGCACCAGGGAGGAATCTCACAAAATTTGCTAGCCTTAAGGTTGGTCTAGATTCCATGATGAAGAATTTGCCATAAGAGGACATACTTTTTGATTTCTATGAGGGGGTGCTAGATAGCCATGAACTTCATGTCCCACTGAAGCCGCGTCCAAGACAGGCACCACTTCTTGTTGAGGTTAACCTGATAGTCAATCGTTTCTTTGATGTTCGGGATTTTTGATAGGCTATTCCCACTGTGCCATTTGATGCACTGAGTTGCTGCTACAATGGGATAGAGGTTCTATTTATGCACACTCAAACATCTTTTTTGGCACCGTTGCCAAGGATGAGTAACCTAAATAGGTGGTGCCAAAATTACAAGTAAACTTCATTTTACATATCACAATTAGAGCATCATTGTCATGGAAATCAAAGTGAAAGGAAGATGTGCTAGGTATTCTATTTTCAAATAATGAGTAGGAAGACAAGACAAGGAGACCTATGTAAAGGTTCGATCAATTAAAGAGAAAGGATGTTCATGTGAGTAGTTTGAATCCTCGAAGTGATAGTCATTTGCTTGATTGTTTGAAGTTTTTCATTTTCTTTGTACATTCTAAGAGTATTGGATGTGAAAAGTTCAAAAGGAAAAAGGGTTTTAGGAGAAAGAACACTCTGAAACTGATGTTGAGTTTAAAAATTTCTCTTTTGGATTTTGTATTTTGGTTTTTTTAATTTTTTCAAAAATACATAAAAAGATACTAAAAACATTGAAAATATTAATTTTGTGTTTGAGAAGGAGAAGGAATCATGACTTTTTTGCACTGAATTGTCTAAAGAAATCACAATTTCTTAAGCTTCAAAAAAGGGGAAAATCATGACTTTTTACCATCAAATACTATATAAGAAAAAAAATCTACCAATCACTTAGTCATTGTGAGAATGAGAGAGAGAGAGAGTGAGTGAGAGCAAAGAATCATGAGATTTGAGTGAAGTTGCAAAGCAACCAAATTACAACCTATATTGCAACCTCAACGTCCTCAAGAGCAAGAGGTAAACTAATTGCACCTCTTGCCAATAGTTTTAAGGTTAAAAAGTTGATAATGAAGTGGTTTTAAACATTAATAGAAAATCATGACTTTCTTATTTTCATGATAACTCATGCAAGAAGTTTCACATTGATTAATTGATTTGAGAAAAAGAGTGATAGGGAAAAGGCGTCTCTTTGGGTATTGACAGGAGTGAAAAAAAATGGTTAGAGGGGCAAGAGAAAATTTTGATTCTCTGAGTTGATTGCAAGGGGATAAAAACATAATTTTTGATTAAAATAATTTGAAATTGATGAAAAATAAATTTAAAAAATCAAGAAAATAATAAAGAAAGAAAAAGAGAAAGAATCGTGACTTTTTGCAAGGAAAACAAGTGAAAAAATAATGAATTTTTTATAAAATTAAAAAAAAAGAACATAAAAAATTTTGGCGAATTCTGTAAGAAAATCACAACGTTTTGGAAGGAAAAAAGTTAAATAATGAAAAATTTTTTATAAAAACTTTTAGAAAAAGAATTAGAAAATTTTGGCAAATTTTGCAAGAAAATCATGATTTTTTGAAATTCTTTTCATAAAAATAAAGAAAATTTGGATAAAGGAAAAAGGAACAAAATGCAACTTTTTGGGAAACAACTTGAGAAAACAAGAAACTAAATAAATTTGTAGAGAAAATCACAACTTTCTAGAAAACTTTTAAGAAAATCATGACTTTTTAAAGAATTCTAACAATCAAGGGAATGGTGATTTCTTGAGAGTGGAATTTTTTTAAGAAGTTTCAAGCAAAAGCTGAACATAATAAAACAAAATACTTTAACTTTCTTTCAAAAAATCTCTTTTTAAAATTAGGCACATGAGAACAAATGACTTGGTGATACTCTATATTTTCTCATAAAGGAACTCATTCGAGCTAACATAGACTCGAAATTGTTTTGGAAATTTTTCCTTACATACACAAGGCCCAAACATTTTTTAAACAACATTTCACATATGAAATTGAGAGGAGAAAAAGTGATATTAGGATTAAAGACTAATCACACCCAAAACTAAGATTTGGAAAGTATGATATCACAAGGAACTAGAAATATGATGCAAGGACAACAATGCAATGAAGGTTTACGTGTTGGAGCAAGACAATCATAAATTGATGATTACAAAGAGGATTGAAGAATGAAGAATGAATAAAAGAAAGATGCATGAAGCATAAAGTGAAGCGAAGATTCAGAGAGAGGTGGTTTGCAAACTCATGTGTATTGACATTGTAAATAGTTCATAGATACTTTGTATTAGTGAAAAATTTTGATATATACACCTATATATACCTGTATAAAGATGTGTCATATAGAAGAGAAGAAGAATAGATGAATAAAGGATGAGTAGATGATGAGAGTCAATTTGAGTGTGAGAATTATCCATCATATGTAAGTTCAAGTGAATAGAAGTTTTTTCAAAGAATTGCACTTTGATCTTTCTCCAAATTCTCCTTTTGTGCTTAGCCAATTGAGAAATCCTTTTGTACATGTCTAAGTATATAGTTAATGCATCTATAGTCACTATTTGAGAGTCTAAGTGTAATCAAATTGAGAGAATTTCGAGTAGGAACATTCATATGTATAAAAGTGATGAGTGACTTTTGAAATAGGAACAATCTCGATGGTCAAAGATATGATCAAATTTCTATGTAGAGTGTAAATTTTAGATAGATGAGCACTCAAAATCTAAGTTGAAAGGTAAGCTATCTATTTCTAAAAGGATTTGATTAAACGGGTTGTAGATTGAGAGAACCAAGTGTTTAAAGTTGCATATGTGAAAGTCATCTGTAGAGAAAGCCTGTTTCAGACATAGGTTTACTTATTGAAGTAAATCTAAAGTTTTGTAAGTTATTTTGAAGGACTTCCACTTGAAATAGCTATGCAAACATTAGAAGAGTGGTGTATCAAAGTCTCATAGAAAATTTTAATGATTTCATCAGTCAATTAGTGAGTTTTGTGAAGCTGATTTTTTCGGGTGAAGCCATAACTCATAGAAATATTAAATGTTCATATTTTGGTAAAGACTGTTGGGTGTGTGTAGAAGTGCGCGAGTCACACAAGAATCACACACAAGGAGCACAAATGCAGCAAGACACACGGAGAGGATGATGGCTGGAATAGCTCTCTCTATTGATCGATGAACTGAACTGAAGTAAGAGCTGAATCATATCCCTAAGTACAAAGTACCACCACATATGAGAGTATCAAGTATGTGGTAACATGGGGAAAAAAACCTCTAGCCAACACTAGAGTAAAAAGTGCCCATGTATAGGGAAAAGGTTCACATCAAAGCTACTTGAGGAACACATAAGTGTAACAAACCCCCTTGGAGCGAATGATGTGAACACATACAGGGAGTGACAGATCAGCCACCACAAGGTAACAAGCCTAAAGCTTTGCGAAAAGCTTCAAACTTTTCCCATGGAAGAGCTTTGGTGAATATGTCTGCCACATTATCTTGTGTAGGCACATATACGAAATCAATATCTCCTACATGAAGGCGCTCTCTCACATAGTGATAATGCACCTCAATATGTTTGGTCTGTGCATGAAATACTAGGTTTCGTGCAACAGCCAAAGCACTCTGACTATTTGTGAGAATATTTGTAGCAGCATCAATCTCCATGCAAAGATCCATCAATAGGCATCTCAACCATATACACTCCACTGTCGCTGTGAAAACTTCCCTGTACTCAGCTTCACAACTCGATGTCGCCACTATAGGTTGCTTCTTACTCAACCAAGATATGCATGAGTCTCCAAGGAAAAAGAAATTACCACTAGTGGACATGCAAGTATCAACCAGCCCAATCACTATCTATAAAAGCATGCAAGCATGGCTGAACATCTCTGCCATAAAAGAGACCTAAACTCAAAGTGCCTCGGAGATATCTAAACACACGTTTCACCGCTTGCCAATGCTTAGTGCCAGGGCTATGCATGAATCGACTCAACTGGGAAACTGCATACTGTATATCCGGCCTTGTGTTGCATGCATATATAAGACATCCCACAACTTGTTGATAAAGAGAAGTGTCAAATGCATCACTGGAATCCTCAATTGAGAACCTGAATCCTGTCTCAACTGGTGTGGAAACTGGCTTACAATCCTCAAAATCAAAACGCTGAAGTAGTTTTTCAACATACTTTGTTTGATGCATAACAATTCCCCCCTCATCGGATACAAATTGGATGCCAAGATAGTAGCTCAAAAGACTAAGATAAGTGAGATAAAAAATATGCTGTAAATCAGCCATAAGAATGTCAAGTTTTGCATCACATGACCCAGTCAAGAGTATGTCATCGACATAAAGAACAAGCACTATAAGATCAGCCCCATTTTTGCATACATAGAGTGTGCTTTCAATCGGACTACATGTGAAGCCAAGAGCAATCAAGTGCTTATGTGTTTTGTCATACCATGCACGTGGAGCTTGCTTGAGACCATACAGGGCTTTATGCAAGCGACGAACCATATGCTCTTTCCCTTTCATAGCAAATCCGGGAGGTTGCTTCACATAGACCTCTTCTTGCAAATCACCATTCAAGAAGGCTGTTTTTATGTCCAAGTGATGCACTTTCCAACCTCGATGGGCAACCAATGCAACCACGGTACGAATGGTAGTCATGCGTGAAGTAGGTGCAAAAGTTTCCTCATAGTCAATGCCATATTGCTTTGCATATCCTTTGGCAACCAATCTAGCTTTGTAGCGATCAATGCTACCATCAGATTTTCTCTTAATCTTGTAAACCCATTTTGTGCCAATGGCATTCTTTCCTTTTGGCAATTCACATAACTCCCAAGTACCATTCCTATGTATGGAATCCATTTCTGATTGCATAGCACTCATCCATTGTGGATCCTCACATGCATCTTCAAAAAAAAGTGGCTCTTCATTACATGTTGTAGCAATAAGAGAATAATCCACAAAATTACTTAATGCATGGTGAGAGCTTGATCTTGTTCTACCAAGTAAAGGTGCACTCAATTTGTTGTCCTGCAAAGTTTGTTTCAGCCACTTTGGCATAGATTGTGAACTTTTGATAGACATGCATTCATTATGTAAAACATCTTCAATATGTACATCATGCGTGGGCTGAATTTCATGCTCAGTTTCAGCCATATTTTGATGCAAATGTTCAGCCATATGTGGCTAGAATTTTCCAACAGTTTGGACATTTTTTTATTGAAATTTTTCAGCCATGTTTGGCTGGAAATTCTTTGCATTTTCAGCCCTATTTGGTTGGAATTTTTTAGCCCTTTGAACCTCAGTTGGCTGGTCTACATGGCCATAGTCAAGTGCACCATTCTGGAACAAAGTTGTGATGGCACAAGAGCATATGCCAAACAACCAAACACACGCATATGACTAACCATAGGTGTATGACCATTCCAAGCCTCATAAGGAGTGATGACTCTCAATGCTTTTGTAGGGCAGCGATTCAACACATAATTTGCACACATGACCGCTTCCATCCAAAACTTATCAGGAAGATGCTTTCCTTTAACCATACATCGTGCCATTTCAAGTAGAGTTCTATTTTTACGCTCGGCAACACCATTTTGTTGAGGTGTATATGGCACTGTACATTGGTGTGAAATACCTCTTTCACGAAGAAAAGCATTAAACTCATTTGACATGTACTCATCACCATGATCCGTGCATAGAGTCAAAAGCTTTTGTGAAGAAAAATTTTCAGCCATAGCTAAAAATGCTTTGAAGCAAGAAAATACCTCATTTTTTGCTTTCATAGGATACACCCATGTATGGTGAGTAGCATCATCAATGAAGGTAACAAAATATACATGCTTCCCAAAAGATGGAGTCTTGACGGGACCACATACATCACTATGAACAAGCTGTAATTTTCTTGTAGTGTGTGTATGACCATCTTTTGGAAAAGAAGCACGATGCATTTTTCCAATGCAACCTTTACATGCATGCTTTTCAATGGACTCAAGTGTAGGCAAGCCAATAACCATGTTCTTCTTTTGCAAGTAGAGCAAACTATTGAAGTTTAAATGACCAAAATGAGCATGCCAAAGCTCCATTTCAGCCATGGAAGAAGTATGAGCAACTAAGGCGTTCGAGGCAACCCTCTTGTATGTATCCATGTGGTGGCACTCTAGCACAATGGTAAGTACCAACGTGAGGAGCTCCACCTCATAAATGTCAATCCCTGGAGACGTGAGGACCAGTATGAAGACCAAGAGCAAGTGAAGTGCACAAGTGCGTGAGTGAAAGCACACAAGCATGCACACACATACACAGACACGTGCACAAGGTAAGAGCAAAGAGTGGAACAATGGAAGATCTTCGATTGCAAGTGAACTCTCTTACAAAGCTGAAATCTACAACAAGCTGACCTCAAAAATGAGCTCTCCAGCCCTTTTTATAGTTTTTTGAGTGGTTTTGGCCCTGTCCAGACCTAGTGTCCGGCCTAGTTAAAAAATAGGTTCCAGGGCTTATTTGGGGGCTCAAACCGAGTCTAAAAATTATGAAAATTGGTAGGATGGTAGTTCTAATACTCCTCAAGCTCAAGGATTCCTCGGCTTGAACAAAATGGAGTTACAAAAATGGAAAATGGTATTTACAATGGCTTTTAGTGATGAAAATCACTATTTTTATAGGGATTTCTTCTGAAAATTTGACAGATGCTTCTTGGAGCTCCTTACTTGCTCCTTGTTCTTGTGTGTCCACTTCCTTGATGCACTTCCATGCTTTGTCCTTGACCTTGAGCTTCAACACTCCCCCCCTCTTGAGTCTGTCGTCCTTGACAGACCCTTGTTGTAGTGGTTGTTCCATGTAGTACGTTGAGAGGTAGTGTCCTTTACATCCAACAGGAGCGATCCATCTTCCCAATGTAGCCTAGTCGTTTGTCTGGTTCTTCACTTTACCACTGCTAGCTCTTGCAGTCTGTAGTCCCTTTGTATGTACTTCTTCCTTGTATTCCATCTTGATGGTGCATTTGTGAGCTGTCCAAAACTGCTAGTTGCTCAAAGGAGGTGGTCAATGTTGATTATGGGCAACTCTCGGTGGTGGATGGCTTCCTTGCTCTTGTAGTGGTCACCCTAATGTTCTCTGATTTTTCCAAAGATGGCTTTCATAGTTTTCATGCCAAGTACTTGTAACCCATAATGTACGATGGGTAAGTGCATTAGTGCATGGGTTGAACAAAATATGTGCCTTGTGCATGGCCTTGTAATGTGGCCCTACGTATGCATACTTGGAAAATGCGTGGCAAGAAGTATGGTGCAGGAGATTGGGTCTTGAGCTAAGTGCTCAAGGGTATGCTGACGAAGAGGTTTCCTAATCTATCATGGTTATAGTGTTGTTGAAGCATACACGTCTTACCATGGTGAAAGGTCCATTGATCTTCATCTCTTCGTGTTGTAGTTTCATCATGGTGTTTGACCATCGGCTTGTCTTTTTTGTTGATGGATGTCCTTGCTGATAGTTCGTTGATGAGCATTTTCAAGCACATAGTCCTCTTCTTTTCTTTTTTTTCTTTCTTTATTTTTTTTGGTTGGTGTCCACAATGGCATCAAACAAGAAGAAAGAGGTTAGTATCAATAAAATATTTTACATGTGAAAATTGTGTCTCATGTGCCTAGGATTTCTCAATTGTGTCTATGCACGGCCATGTAATGTGGCCCTATATTGATGCACACTTTGGAAATGCATGATGTGAATGGTGCAAAAGACAAGGTTATGCCAAAGGCACATGTTGCTGCACGTCGAGGTTTTCAATGCTGTTGGTGGACATTGATGCAGCCTTTGTTGGAGGGTGTCCGTGGATCTCAAAAGGACAACTAATTTTAGGGACCCATTTCAAAATAGTGTTGGGCTGCATGCAAGTCCTTGTTGACTTCTTCATCTTTGGTTGATTGCTTAAATTTTGTATCCAAAGTGGTTCGTTCTTTGTTGTTGTGGATGCTATTCATGCCTTAGGCTTCCAAACCCATATCCTTGATGACTGTCTTCTTACTTCTGTCGAAGGGTTGAGTTTATCTTCTTTTGGTCTTTGTACTGTATTCTTACCGTTTTCTCTCCTTGGCTTCTTTGTTGAGACCTTTTGCATGGTGGTGAGCATAGGCCGTTGTGTATGTAAGAGCTTCTTGGGTACCCACATCTGTAATTGCCCTTGTTGAGCTATAACTAATTTCTTAGGCACCCAGATTTGTCGGAGATCTTTTGGTGGAGGTGGGCCTAGTTGCTTGTTTCTTGTCTTCGCATGGTTGGCTTGCCTGAGTGGAAATCGTGTTGGCAAGGCTGGTGATTGCTCTCTTTTCCGTACCCAAATCTGCTTCATGCTCGGAGCTCCTTTGTTCTTGATTTCTCTTAGTCGATTTGGTATAGTGGTTGTCACGTACTGATTTACTTGCCTTTTTGGTTGATTGGTTGTGACGACATTAGTCTTTAGACAAGAGGAGTCAGATTGCCTTTGAGTCTGTTCTTTCGTGATCGAGTCCTTCTGGGTCATAGGGCTTTTGACACACACAGCATCTTGTTCATGAAGATTGGTCTTAGAGGAACTGAGTGAGTGTGTGGTGCCATGATCTCTGAGCATGCAATTGTCTAATTCTAATGTAATGCATTGTTCATGTACCCAAACTTGAAGAAGTCGACTTCTTAGGTTCAAGTTGACTGCATGGTCATAAATCCAATCTTGACCTAGGACAAGTGGCTCTGTAAGGTCCACATCGTGACACACTAGCATTTTGATTTTTATTGGAACATCTTGAAGGTAGATGGGAAGTTCCACTTCGCCCAAACAAGGGGTTTCCACACCTCCCAATCCTATGAGATATGCTTCTATGGGCTTGATGTCCACTTGCAGGTCTTGGCAGTATGAAAGTCTAACTGCACTAGTTACTGCACCTGAGTCAACCAATGCTCTCATAGTCCTTACACTCTTTCCTTGTCCTACCTCTATGGTCACAAAGGGGTGTCGGTCAATTATTCGAGAAGTAGTTAGGTCTGATTTTTGGCACATGTCCATGTGATATTTTGGAGCTTTTGTGTTGACATCTAGGCCTAGTCGCTGTAACTTATTTCTTCTGATGCGCTCTCTAGCCTCTGCTTGTGCTTCTTCTATAACCCTTAACTCCTCTTCTTTTCACTTCTTAGCAGTGTTGAGTCTCATTAGCATTTCCTCTGTAAGAGGTTCTTGATATAACTTGACTCGACAACCACTTATATAGTTCGGCAAGATATCACCTTTTAAAGTGGCCAATTGAACTGCACCACTAGTGGAGATTCTGTTAATGATCATGGGTCTATATCCTCGTTTCTCCAATTTGTGGGCATGTTGCTTTAGCGTATAAACTAGCACCAGATCTCCTTGTTTCAATCCTTTGTCCTTTACATGGGCATCAAAGTATGCCTTTTGTCTTTTCTTTGCAGCATAGATGCCTGCTGCTACTCATAGCCCCGTCTCACCTAAGCGTTCTAGATCAAAGATCCTGGAGGACAACTCGTGTCCATTCCACTCGTGCTCTTGTGCTACTTTCAAGGCTGGGATTAGGAAGTCCAATGGTAGCACAACATTCTATCCAAAAACCATCTGAAATGGGGTGGCATTGAGTACCGTTTTGTAGGCAACTCAGTATGCCCAAACAGCATGATGAAGTTGTTTGTCCCAATCAGAGCGTTTATTATTTACGAGTTTTGTCAATACGTTACATAGGATCTTATTCATGCTCTCGGCTTGTCCATTGGCTTGTGGATGATAAGGGGCAGACTTCTTGTGTATCACCATGAATTCTTGAAGGAGATTTTCAATGACCTCGTTCAAGAAGTGCGTACCTCTATCACTAACCAACTCTATTGGTAACCCATATCTAGTGAACACGTTTTTGAATAAGAACTTAGCCGTTGTTTGAGCATCATTCTTTGTTGTGGGTTTTACTTCTACCCACTTGGTAAGGTAATCATTGGCTACAATAATGTATTCCACATGGGAGTTTCTAGCTGGGGGGCTAACATTAGGAAAAAAGGTGAACCCTGCATGGGCCTTGTAAGGATTCCTAATTTTTAGGGATTAAGCCTAATTCTGTTGTTGTCTAAGACAAAGTGCATTTAATAGGGCACTTTTTAGTAGGCTAGAGTAGGCTTTTTATAAGGCTTACTAGGCTCCTCTCTCTCTCTTCTATTAGAGAGAGAGAAAGGGAATCTACTTTCCACATCATCAAACTCGAGCATGTATGGGAATAAAAAAATGATTTTTTTTTTAAAGTCTCAATTTCAGTGTTTATTTACTTGAAAGCGCTCATTTTTTAATATATAAGTCAGAAGTGACTTTTTTTTAGTTTAGTTTTTAATTTTCCTTTTGAAAAAGTAATATTTTTAAAATCCCTCCAAAAGTAGAGTGCCACATCATCAAATCCGTAACTACTCGTCACCCAAAAAATGACTTTTTCAAAATTTCAACATTTTTGGCTATTCTCAGTGGAAAAACACACTATGACCCATCCACATCCAAGAAAACAAACTTTTCTTGAGAAAATCATGCTCAAGCATCTCTTCCAAACAAATTTTTGGTCTCTTTCTCAGTATTGTTTAATTGTTGGAAAAGATGGTGTTGACACCTATTACAAACCTCACATTAGGACGTCCTCATGCCCCAGCATCAACAAGTATCCATGTTCGTGTGCCCAGAGAGTTTGCTCCAAATACACAGTGCAACAATGCTATGAACTCTCAAAATGAGCGTCGTGAAGCTGGAGAAAAGAATATTGATCTTTGGACTCATGGTTCATTATACCCTCCTAATCCAATGTCTTCTTACCATCCAACATTCCATAACCTCTCAACTTTACTTCAGTTCATCGGTGCCCGTAAAGCTGGGCTCTTAGGTTATTGTCAACGATTATCTACACATTCAACTGCCATTACTAAGTATTGGATTCAACAATATCAACTAAATCATACAAGGTTGGTCACTTTTGAAAGCACAATCATATCTTTACAAGAAAATCTTGCAGAACTTGAAAAGCATATGGAAGAAAAGGAGAGAACAATTGAGAAATTAAAAAACACTGTGCAACACTTGAGAGAGACTCCACTTGGGATGCGACGTAGGAGACGATCATTAACATCCTTTGACTCTCTTTCAATTGGTGGTGGAGCACGCAAACGATGAGTTTTTGCGATAAGGTTTGGCTTGTATTTGTTTCTCTTTTTGGAAGACTTTTATATTTTTTTTTCCTTGTTATGTAGGTCATTCGTTGAAGATGTTAGGTGCGTCATTAACAACAGAGGATCAATTCAAGTTATTAAATTCTTGTTTGACCAACAAGCAGGTGGTTAGTATTTTGGAGTCACGGATAGGAAACTTTATCAAGAGCAAGTGATTAAAGATTTCACAAAAAAGTTACAAGATATTATCACTCCTAGAGACGTGCAGATGGTATGTGATGAAGCTGGAATTAGTACTAAAGGATACAGTGCATTGTACAACCTTTTGAAGCATTCATTAGAAAGAGAAGGTATTTTGCATAATATGTTTCCATCTCCTTACAAGGTATTGCTAAAGAAGTCAATGTCCAATGAAGATATAACTAGTATTCTTGGAAACTACTTATACATAGAGGATATTATGCCTATGCCTATTTATCATTTATCTACATCCAAAAAAGAGTTGAAAAGCGCAGTTGGAAATGGATTTCCTTACACAAAGTACAACAACATATTCGTGGATTTGGAGAGTCTTCAACAGGCAATGGTTCGATTTTACAAATCTACTATACCAGGTATGTGCACTATTGTTACCTTGATATACATTGTATTTTGATGTTATAAACATTTTGCTAATTTATGCAGATTGTAATACCAAATTACAGTTTATATTGAAGTTAGATGAATGCCAGATCATAAAGGGACGACGAATGGAGAGATTGAGTTTGACACTCATGAATGAAGCTATGAGAAATGCCATATCTGATGAAAGTAGTAACTCTAGCTCTAAGTCTACATATAGTGTTCAATCCGAGAAAGAAATATGGTGGTTAGGTGCTATTGAAGTACCTAAAGAATCCAATGATGTTCTTTCATGGATTTTTAGTAGGACCCCATGGATCACTAAAGTAATAGTTTCTCAAATTCATGGTGCAAAGCTCCACATAGAAAAATTTGGTGATTTTGAGATAGATTGGCACTTGAGTGGGGATTTAAAAACTATCAAATGCATGTTAGGTTGCAAGCAAGGTGCATCTGCTCGTTATCCATGTCCATTTTGTACTCGAGGCTACAAAGTAACAAAGGGATAACAAAAAGTACTATCTAGCTTAGATGAATACATAGATGCACCTACTTCCACGGAATGGGATAGACCTTTGTTAAGGTGTCCAATGTTAGAAATACCTAACCGTGACACATAAGATAAAGCTTGGAATCCCATTATTCCATTTCCATTAGTTAATGTTCACTTTTGCACATTGCATGCTTTCATGAGAATATTTGATAGATTATTGAAGCTCCACATAGAATATGCATTTTCCATGAAGCCAATTGATAAATCTGTACAAGCAATCAAAAAATTGGAAGAGTTGCTTAATTCGATTGGTTTTCATGGTGTTAATGTAACTCTAGTTGTCAAAAAACCTGGTGAATCGCAAAATAGTTTGCAACAAGTGTCAATGACAGGGAAGAAGGCAAGAAAATTTTTCAGAAGAGGTGTAAGCCGTAAGAAAAATGAATGCAGGGAGCTATGGAAAGACTTGTGCATGATCACCACTGATAATGATTCTCAAATTGACCTTAGTAATAGGCGAAAGAAGGTTTGGTCATGCTTAGATAAGTTGGTAGGCTTAATGAGTCTTAATAGCTCCAACAAAAATGACCGTCAGTTGTTTCAAGATACATTAATGGAGTTTGCAAAGTGTTTCATCCTATCTTGGGGAGAGAGAAATATTACACATTACATTGTAAGTTTTCTTATTTTTTTAGTTTTCTTGTTGATAAGATTGTGTTATATGTACTTATATCATTTCAACATATTTTATTTGCACATGGAGCATTTTTTATGCATCGATATGGTTCACTGGAGATTTTTAGTACACAAGGAATGGAGAAGTCACATTACAAGGCTAGAGGTGTTTACTTCAAGAACACACGACATGGTGGTGGTGCAATGCAATCAAACTATATCGAAGAGCTGTTTAATTGGTTTTATCGTACTGCATTTTCAAGGACATATGCAATGGAACGAGCCAAGGAGTCGAAAGTTGCAAAACTTGCAAGATTTAATCAACACAACTTAGCTAGTGAAAAATGGAAGTCATCATTGGGACCCTTACGTCATGCTCAATGGCGGGCTACAAGAACACGACATGCTTCATCATGGAAGTGAAGTCATTTAATACATTCATGGCATTTTCTGAATAATTCATAAGGTTTGCTACACACTAATCTCTTGTTTGCAATTTTTTAAGGTAATTTCTAATTTTTAAACTATTTTTTGTCCATTCAGATGTGAACAGAACCTTTTTAAGTGAAACATTATAAAAGGAGACTCATTGTCTCATTTCAACATTCTAGCACTATAGAGGATGGCACGAACAAAGCAAACTGCAAGGAAGGATCCCATTAACTTTCCTACCTATGTGCAAGGCACTCAGAAGCCACCATGGATGAATCACCACAAACGGCGACGTAGTGTCTCGCACTCTGCATCCCATCGCGAAACAGGTGGTGGCCATACCTCTGGGAGTGAACAGTTGCATGAACAAGTGGAACATGGGCAATCGAGGGAAGAGGCCGTAAATCAACCCCAATCACCACCATCATCATATGATGAGCCTCCATCACTAAAGAGACCAACAAAGACAAGGGTGAAGGAGCGTGCTCATAGACAGGTAGTTTCTGATGATGATTTTGATGAATCGCATGAGGATGTGTCTCAACAACTTTCACAATCAAGTGATGAGAGTCAAACATTGCCACCATGGGGTAACGAAGAAATACCTATAAATCATAGGGTTACTGTAGCGTGAAAGACACTACCATCAAATTAGGGGGCCATATCCAATGATCAAGAGAGGGAGCAAAGCTAGCAACAACATCCTGAACAAGGAGAAAGCTCAAGACGCGTGCAACGGAAGAAGAAAGTCTTTCAACCTCGTCGTAGACCACCCCAACCAAGACCACAAGAAAATGTCCAACGAAGACCACCACCACCACAAGCTAGAGCACCACAACAAAGAAGAAGATATACGAAGGCATTTGCAGAGATAAGGCACTATCAAAAGACAACTGAGCTTCTCATACCTAGAAGACCCTTTGCAAGGGTGGTCAAAGAAGAGTTACAAAGGTATTGTGCAGGGTTAAGGATCCAAGCTCTAGCTTTAGAAGCTTTACAAGAGGTAGCTGAAGCATTTTTGATATCAATGCTAGAGGATTCCAACCTTTGCGCCATCCATGCTAAGCGAGTCACTATACAACCGAAGGACATATAGTTAGCTAGGAGAATTAGGGGTGATCATAGCTAAGTTTTGTAACTGATCTCTACAGACAAGAGATTTTTTGTAAATATTGCCATTTTCAATGAAACATTAGCACTTTTCCTCTATTCCCTTTATAATCTCATTATTTAGAATGAAACATGAGCAGTCATTTTACATTTCCATGTGTTTTTGTGATAATCTTTCATATATTAGTGATTGTTTTCTTATCTTGTCATTTTGATCTAGTGATAATATCCACCTAGTGAAATTTCTTTATAATTTAAGGTCATGTAGGGCATGTAGGGCATTGGGAGGCCAAATAAAGCCCTGCCACAGAAACGCGGGAGAAGGCCTTGCAAAACGTTTGTAGGGCCTTCTCCCGCGTTTCTGTGGTAGGTCTTTATTTGGCCTCCCAATGCCCTACAAGACCTTTGAAATATGAAAGAAGGATCATGAGTAGTAAATCTAGTTCATGAGTAGTTAATATGAACAAATTTTGACCTCTCTGTACCTTTGAAACATATGAGCATAGCATTTTGAAACTTAGAGAGCATTTTGAAACTTAGAACATTTGCATTCTTGAAAATATCCATCCAGTGAAGTTTCAGTCTCATGTAAGGTCACCTAGGGCATTTGCATTCTTGATAATATCCATCTAGTGAAATTTCTCTCATTAAAGGTCATGTAGGGCTTTGGGAGGCCAAATAAAGCCCTGCCACAGAAACGCGGGAGAAGGCCCTGCAAACGTTTTGCAGGGCCTTCTCCCGCGTTTCTGTGGCAGGGCTTTATTTGGCCTCCCAATGCCCTACAAGACCTTAAATGAGAGAAAGAAGGTCCAAAAGAATGAAACTAAAGATCCTCCCAATGCCCTACATGACCTCAATACATCACATGCAGGTCCAAAAGAATTTTAGATAATATACTCAAAAAGAAATACTTGAGACAATTGTAAATAAAGCAAAGTGAAAATTTGATATTAATTCAATTGTTTACATCAATTGGCTTTGAGTTTCTCAATGACTCTCTTTCGACGCTCCAAAGCCATGGGTAGGGTGTAAGTCAAAATTGAGTTTGCTATTTCATCAACATTTCTAACTCCTAGACCTAGAGATATACCTATTTACCTTTACACGGAAGTTGGAACCTAAGGTTGTAGTTAGAAGGGATTTCTTAACTAAAAAGATACAATTACTCCCCTATGTAATGGCTGATAAACAAAGCAATTTACTTAAGGCCTTTAGACACCATGTCATGAAGTCCTGAGGACTGAACTCTTTATGGATAATTACAAAATGTTCTTTGGGAAGTTTCCCAATGTAGTTTGCAAGGGATGAGCCACCTCCAAAAGCCACTCGATCACCTCCACTCCTTGCTGCAAACTTGTCGACTTCAATCACCTCCTTCACAAATTTTTATGATTAGTATCTGCATGTGTTTGTAAGAATGAATGACATGAATTGAAGATACTTACATCTTGAACTCTATCTTCTTCTTCTCCTCTCTCTTGAAAATGTAAATTAATGCTGGAGTGGGACATCCCACTCTGCTCGATTACTGGTGAGGCGAGAACTTTTGATTCCAATATCCTTTCTTGTGCATTACTAAATTGTTCTTCTGTGATATGTTGATGTTCACTTGTGAGTATGTCATTGCAAACCAATTTTATTGTGTCGGCCACTGAGTCACCGAATGGCAAACACTTTTTCTCCAACAAGTCAGAGGTACTATCCAAAGGAAACTCTAACAAAGTACAAAACAAACTTAGGCATTCATCCAGCCGTAGCCCAAATGCCTTCTCTACATCATGTAAAAACACATATTCTTGTCCCTCGACAAGAACCACTAAAAAAGTTTCAATCTCCACCTCTAGAATAGTTGCTTCTGGCTCCGAAGAGGTGGATGGCTTAGGCACTTCTTTCAAATTATCATCCACACCAAGAGGATAAGTTTTTCTCAATAGCTTCTCTCTCTAATAGGAGATTCAAGGGTTCTTGAGGTGGTTCCTTTTTATCCTCGACAAAACCACCTGTAAGAAGATGAGGGATCTCATGAGGAATTGGTTCTGGTTCCTCATTCACAAAGAAAATTGTGGCATCAATGAATGAAAGATATTTTGCACCCATCTTGCGTTTCCTATTCAATTTCCTTATAAGTGGCACAGTTTCATCAAGAAGGTGCCCTGCTTCCTCTGCAATTACCTGGAACCGTTTCAATCTTTTTGCAAATGCCTCATCACCTTTGTGAATGTAGGTGAGAAGGTCACATGGAGCCCAAGTTCCATCATATGGTGGTATTTCGATGGAGAAACGCAATATATGAACTTGCATATATTGAAGTAGCTCCTCCAAAGCATCGGCATTCATTTGCACGGTTCCATGGAGGTCAGGAACCTTGGAGAGAAGATCATATAGGTCATGTTGACCTTTATAATCTGAATCCTCCGAAAATTCTAGAAACTTGTGGCGTGCACTCTTAGTAGGTACATAGGTGGAAGCCATAGCTTGCAAATGCAGACTGCTCTAGCACTCAATGTAGTTGCAAAAGTGAGAAATGAGGAGAGAGGACTCCTATTTATAACTTTTCTAGAATTTTTAAGTGATGGGTCCCACTTTTTCATAGAAGTGACTTTTCCTTAAATTAAAACATAAAAGTCTTGGAAAGGAAAACTTTGACATTTGAGATCACATCAAAGAAAATAAACAATAAGAATGCTGTTTCAAGGAAAACCGTGAGAATGTACAGATACAAGTAGAATGTGGCCAAAATATCCTTGAAGCAAATGTGAAAAACTTTTCATTGCAAAAATAGGTTTGTTTACAGGTTTCACAGTATCTTTACAAAAAAGAGTTATGACAATGAAATTTCAGTTCCATCCATGCTCCAATCTGCAAGAACCTTGATTTTGTCTTCCAATCTCTTTCCAATCTGTGGACAATTCATAAAAGAGTAAAACATTTTCAAATCATGAACAATAGTGATAGAATAAGATATATATATATATATATATCTATATGTATATGTGGAATACAACTCGTACCTTGTTCCCTCGTATTCGAAATTTGAAATCATGAAGATCATCATATCCCATGATAAGTAAGTGCTCTCTCAAGTTGGCCAAGTTCCAATGTTGATTAACTAAAACCACCTCCAGATCATTGTTTGGTAACTTCACATTAATTTCAAATGAAGCTAAAGATCCCTCCGAGCTTTGCAAAGGTATCCACTCTCCTAGTTTACACATCCAACGATCATAATAAAATCTGATGTACAATGAGGTGCGATGTTTTAAATAGCGAAACCCTATACCTGTGTCACCAATTCTACAACAATATCTATCCCCTTTTGACAATCCTTCTACATAACCCCAGTTTTCCCCTAACAATCCTTCTATTGCTTCGTATGTAATATCTTTACATAGGAACATTGTAGGAGTTTCTACAAAAGGAATGCCTTGAAATATGAAAACAAAGCAATGGATTGGTAGAGTCCAATGAAGACCTATTGATCTAGACACTCGTGTGAATTTCAAAGAGTTATGTATGTCCATCACCATCTTACACTTGAAAGATGATATGGACCAAAAATCAGGTTTTGGCCACTCTAAACTAAGAAGAGAGTCAACTTTGATAATATCCAACCTTCCATATTCACCATCTGTGGAAGGAACAATGTACTTGTGAGTGTAAAAGAAGATCCTTTCACGAATAAGTTTAGCAGGAGGTACATCTGGAAACACTAATGCCCCAATGTCTGCATGTAATGCTTTGAAAGTTCCTGTAAGACTATGAAGTGGTTGCTCTTCCGCTAAACTAGAAGGAAATATGATTGTAGCAATGAAAAACATATGAGATGAGTAATTAAGACATTTAACACCATGAAGCATTGAAAAAATAGAAATACTCACAATGGACTGGATATCTAATTCTATTGGAGTTTTCTAACTTCATGGTTGAAACTGTGAAGACATGTTGTACAATAGCAACCATCCCACCATGTGTTTGTTGCTTGAAGCCTAAGAGCTTACCTTTCCAATGAAGATCCAAATTTCCACGATCTCGAACACGATGAGGACCAAGTCCAGATGGCTGCATGTACACCCATGCACCTTTGCAAAACTCTTGTGGTAGCCAACTTCCTTCCATTGTTTTGATGTTGTGGCACGTCATTGTGTGAACTTCATCTTTTGGTCTCCTATGAGCTCTGGAGCTTTCCATGGGAGTAAGAGTTGTTGTCATTGCTGCAGAAGTTGGGAGAATGGTAGGAGGAGAAACAACGCTTCTGTTGTATGGTATGGAGGGAATAGAGGTGAAAAATATGACTTTTTGGGTTTTGGGTATGAAAATGGGAGTCTGAAGAGGGAAAATAGAGTTTTTTGAGTTATTTTGAAGAAAGTCACTTTTTTAGTTCACAAACATGCACGGATTTTTAATTAGAAGTCAAAAATAGCACTTTTGACCCTGAAAAGTGATATGGAGGTCATTTAATGGTATTATGATGAGTTTTACAACTTTTAAAAAATTTTGAATTTTTGGGCCCAGCCTGATTACGAGATTTCTTCTCTCTCTAGAAGACAACCCTGAACATAGAGGAATCTTGTCCCCTCTTCCCCCTTTAGCCTAGTATTTTATAGGGTATAGACTGTGGCCACCACCCTCTTCTGATTGGTCCATCACTAATCACTCCTTAAGCTAAAAGGCCCATCCAGGGTTCACCTTTTTTCCTAATGATAGGACCAACAAAGTCTATACCCCACTTCGAGAATGCGCGTCCTCCCATCATTAGCCTCAAAGGCATCTCATCTTTTCTGATCGGATATTGTGCTCATTGATATGTGTCACATTTCTTCACATAGGTATGGGCATCCATATGAAGAGTGGGCCACCAAAGTCTTGAGAATAGGATGGTCTTGATTACTCTGTCAGACCCAAAGTGTCCACCTGCAACCCCGCTATGTGCCGTTTCTAAGACTTTCAAGTAGTCTGATTCATGAACGCATAGTCTTAGATAACCATCTTTGCCTCTTTGATATAGGTTCTCTCCTACTAAGGCATAGTCCTGAGCCTCTTGCTCCATGCTTCTTCTTTGTGCTAGGATAGCCTCATTGGGTAATGCTCCTGATCTCATGAATTCTACCAATGGAGCACTCCAATCTGGAATTAACAACACGTGATAAAGAGTGGCATGCTCCACTGGGGGTCTCTCTTTGCACGTTGGACAATTCTTAATCCACTCATGAATTTCCTTGTCCATGCTAGGCCAATACACTCCTAAACGTTGTCGATTCTGCAATGTTCGTTGTTTAGAATAGTGATTTCCTAGCAATCCTTCATGGGCTTGTTGCAACCAACTACTATGTTCATCATCCTCAACACAACAAGCTAATACACCATTTGTCTCTTGTTTGTACATGCTTCCTACCAATATTTGATATTTTTGTGATCTTACAATTTCTTCTTTGTTTGTTTTCACATTCTTGTTTGCAGGTCCGAAGGTTAGGACTGGTACTAACTTATTTGCCCATTTAGGAACAACTTCTAAATTGAACAAATAAGCGTCCGGTAATTCATCAGACACTCCTTGCGCTGGCTCTCCTGAAGTGATGTGAGAAAGATGGTCCGCCCTAAGGTGGGTCCTACCTTTCCTGACAATCACTTCAAAATCGTATTCCATTAGTAAGAGGAACCATCTTACTAAGCGACCTGTATTGCAAGGTTTATTGACCAAATATAGTAAAGCTTGATGATCAGTAAAAAAACTTCAACTTATTGGCCAATAGATAGTGTCTAAACTTCTTCACGACATATACCATGCCTAAGCCTTCTCTTTCTGTTGTCGTATAGTTTCGTTCAGCCGCATTTAATTGCCTACTAGCGTATGCTATTGGAAAATCTAGGTTTCCTTCACCTGTGGGTTGTGCTAGCACACATCTAATGGCATGATTGGAGGCATCTACATGAACATGAAAGGGTTTGCTCCAATCCGGAGTGGTCAGTATTGGTGCTGTGCACAAACGTCTTTTTGGCTCATTGAAGGAATTCTCACATTCCTCGTTCCACTCAAAATTTGTCAACAACCCATAAAGAGGTTTAGCTATGATGGCATACATGTGGATAAACCTACGGTAATATCCACAATGGCCCATAAAGGCTTGTACCTCTTTAACATTCCTTGGTCTTGGCAACTCTGCTATGGCTCTTACCTTGTCTTCATCTGTTGATATCCCATTTTTAGAAACAATTTGACCTAAGATCTTACCTTGTTGTACCAATCTGCAGTCATGGGGATCGTATGAGAGCAAGTTCGTGGATCTACTCCCTTCAAATTTTTATAGTGTCATGCAAACACATCCCTATATTCCCTTAATAGAGCTATAAGCTCTGCTTCTTCTTTTGCACTTAGGTCATCTCCTATGTATGTACATCGTTCTTCATTCTCTTCAATAGTTACAACAATTTTTTTGATCTTTTCTTTATTATCATATGATTCTCCTATGATGGCCTCTCTCTTAGGCATTCGTACCAAAATTTTCTGATCTTCAACTTCATATTTCTTGAAATTTTCTGGTACCTTGAACAATGATTCCTCCTCTTCTTGCTTCATTGCTTTTCTTTTCTTTTTCTTTTGACTACCCTCACTTCCATCCTTTGAATTCACAGTTTTAATACTTGTGAGAGGTTCTTCTTCTTTTTGGGTTAACACTCCTATGTCTTCTAAATAGTGCTCCTCTGAGTCAAAGTAAGTATCCATCACAATGGATTCTAGATCATCATCATTCTCTTCTTCTTCTATGACCTCACTAGGATCACACTCTTCCAATAAGGGCTGACACATGAACACTGAAATATCGTAACCCTCCTCATCACAATGAGGTGTCCATTGTTCTTCATTGACTGCAATGTCCATGGTAGCTAAGATTTCTGCCCAACCATGAGGCTCGAATTCCTCATCTAGAAATATCATTGGTGTATAGGTTGGGTCTTTTATTGGTCTATCTCCTGGGGAAGTTCCTTCTTCTCTTGCTTTTAGGCGCTTTTCCTCTTCCTCTGGGAGCTTGCACATCCACAAGTGAGTATCTTCATGCAGCCAGGATGGATCAGGTGAACTTCCAGAATGCACAAAGATAGAATCTTCTTTCGCTTTGTGGATAGGATTCCACTGTAGGGGTGGTACATCTTCGAAGGTGTAATCCTTCAAATCGACCTTGGTTGTGACCCCTAAGTGTTGTAAGTACAAGGAGTTGGTTCCCCAATCCTGTACTATTTGCAATTGTCGTAGGAAGGGTCTTCCTAGGATCATCTCATAGACATTATTTTTTTCAAAGTCACATATAGAAAATGTATGTTCAAACTCTACACCACAAGTGGTTAGAGTTATCCCTTCGAGCAATCCTAGAGGTCTTTCAAAATGACCATCTGCCATTTGAAGCTTCATTCTAGTTGGTCTCAATGTGGGTTTGCCCCATCGCTTCCACAAGGAAGTGGTCACAATAGCAACACTAGCACCTGAATCTACGATTGCTTTGGTTGTGTAACCTTGATAGGTGATTGGAAGATAAGTATTACCTTCTTCACCTTCGCTCATGTCTCCTATTTTATCAAGAGGTATTTCTGGAACTTTTTGCTTAGAGCCCACTTTTGGCATATTGGAATCAAGTTCTGGAACCTGATCCTTCACATGATTCCATAGCTCTGGTTTTGCTTTGAGCAGCTCTTCCATAGTGAGATGGCACTGAACCTTAGTGTTCTTCACGACATCAGTGTTCCATGGAACCACTGAGTCTTCGTTTCTTATCAATATTGTGGGAGCTCTGATCTGAAGAGATTCAGATTCCCATGGGCCTGTGAATTGTGGCAACTCTTGTAAAGAATTAGATTCAAAATCTAATCTCTCATCCTCTTGTTGCTCTGTTTGGTCTCCATAGATAGACAGAATGTCTTGGGGAAATTGATCATGAAGATCATCAATCTCAAGAATAGGAGGGGGATTACCCTTCTCCTTGGCCCATTTCTCTTCTTGTATTTCCCGCAAGAACTCTTGAGAGTACTGTTGATATGAAAGAGGTGCTCCCTCGTCCACGGAATCAGGAACATAGGCTTTCCTTGGTGGTGAGCTTTCTCTTTCAGTAACTGGTTGAGCCTGTGGAGGTAAAGAAACCCGCGGCTTGTTTACCAACTGCTCTAATCTTTCTAGTAAGCCTTGGAAATGCAAATCTGGCTTGACAGAGTTTGTCTGATTAAACTTTTGACTAGTATCAAGCATAGCTTGAGCTACTTCTACCATTTTCATGCACATTTTTGTTTGTTCAATCTCTAAGTCTGCTCTAGGGTAACTCTTGTCCAGGTTCGCAACGGTTGGCCCTTCTTGAAGACGAGCCTGATAGGCCTTGAACATCATGTCCAAGCCTTCTGGAGTTGGATCTGCAAGAACAGACCCTGACTGCGGTCTATTTACAATGGGCGGGTGGGTGGAATGAGGTGGTGTGGATGGAGGTTCGGCATGCAAGGGGCTTTGAGATGCAATGTCTTCTATTTCTGTTTTGGCATCTTTCAAGCTTTCTTCTATTTCATATAACTTTTTATTCCACTTACGATTGGTTCTTTCCCTAGTATCCTTCCAAGTTCTTGTTTTCCTCTTACTAAGCTCTCTTGATTCACTTAACTCCGATTGTTCAGATGGCTTTGCTTGTTGTGCCACTTGTGCCCTAGTAACTGCTTGTACAGGAGCCACATCACTACTACTTGAACTTGAATCTGCCACTAAGCCTACCACATTGATGGGTGTAACCTTGGGTGCACTAGAGGGGTTTTTGGGAAACTCTCTCGAGAGATGTTCCTTGCCACATTCAGAACAAAAGCCTTGTTTGGTGATGTTTTGTCCTTGTTCCGGAGTTGGTTGGTGGGGACATTCACGAATGAAATGGTCACCCTGACATCTAAAGCATGGTCCTCTAGGGGCTTGTGGTCTTACTTGTCTCAATTGGGGCCTAGGATTTGGGTTCGTATACATGACATTGGAGTATTCTAGCTCCCAATTTTGTTCCATCGGTGGTGTCTCATATTGATATGAACAAGTCTCACTTTGCTCAGGTGACTCTATGTAATATGCTTGTGAAGTATCTTCATGGAAATAGTCTAAACCTTGAGCGTGAGAGTCATTTTCTAAGACCAATGGGGTTAGTGGCACCAATGCTCTATTAGGGTTCTCCTCCGCCATCATATATTTAACTGGGATCACATTGACAGGAGCTGGTGGTTGGTTTCCTAGGACTGGTTGTGGCCTATATGGTGCCTGATATTGTTGTTGTGGTCTATAATATGGTTATTGGTATTGATTCTGATACCTACCCTGCTGGTAAGGTTGATGATAATTTTGTCTAACAGCCTGCCTGTTATAGGGACAATCTTGAGCCATATGGTTCGTGTATTTTCTCTCAATGGTGCAATATAGAGCATTAGGGTTTCCTTGGGGCTGAGCCATCATTGGGCGAACATTAGCCATGTGGTCTTCTCCACAGTTGTAACATCGTTTCAATGAGGTGACCCTTGGCATTTGTCTATTTTGAACTCCTAGCCTCTTGGCAACCTGCTCCGCTATCTCATCTATCTCATTGGAGACTCTAGAGGTATGACTAGTAGAGCTGTCAGAATCTTTATAGAGTTTGGAAAATTCAAGCTCCTCACCCAAGTTGTCTTCTATGTCTATGCACATCCGCACACACTCTTCTATGGATCTAGGCTCTTTCAAGTACACATATGATCTCAATTTTGTGCTCACTAAGCCATCTAAAAACAAGGCCACTTGTTTGGCTGCTGTGGATAATTCTGGCACAGGGCATCTTTCTAAGTACTGTCTAAACCTTCTTCCTGTAAGTCACATTGTTTCTTGGGGTGTTTGCTTAAAGCTGTGGATCAAGGATGATGTGTTATGCCTGATACCACTCTTGGAAAATTCTACAATGAATTCTTTCGACAGTTGACCTATCTCTCGATAGTTGCTACTATTCAGGGGCTGAAACCAAGCTAAGGTAGTACCCTTAAGAGTCAAACCAAATGCCTCGAACTAGGTGAACAAGTCCTTGACCTGTTCAACTCTTAATACTTGTTTGAACTCGGCCACATGATCATAAGGATCTCTTGACCCATCAAAATAGTTCTTCATTGTCTTAACCACTTGAGAGGGTCTAAGGGTTCTTGAGTGCTCTCGTGGTCTAGGCAATGGGAAATCATGTTCATCTCTTTGATGCCTATGTATGCGATGTCTCTATCTTTCAGGTCTTTCATTTTCAATTCGTGATCGGTCTCTACCCACTGTGTGTGCAAAGCTTACCTCAGGTCTCTCTCTGGTTCTTTCCCTCTGGGTTTCATGAGCCTTGGATGATCCTGCTCCTTGGAGTCCTTGCGAAACATTAGATCTTGATGGAAGGAAAATTGACTCACCTTGCCAAGTGTATGCATGCCTATCCTGCTATGTTACTAAGAACATTTTCTCTGACATGTGATCTAGATAGACAACTTTACCTGGTATCTCTGGATCCTTGAACTCATAGATGGTGACCATTGGGCTTGGTTGATCTGGCTTAAATCTCCAAAAGGCTTCCTCCGTTTCTCTATTCAAGAATAGCTCTATGCTTTTGTTGTCTTCGGAAATCCATTATGGAGTGATCACTCTGGTCAAAACCGACTTACCTCTAGGAGTCTTGGGTTCTCCTCCTAGGTCCCCTTGCTCTAGGTCTCCTATCTCATTCTCAAGAATAACATTTCCAAACTCATCTGTCCCATCTGGGAGGTTGGTTACCACATACATGGTTCCTTCCTTATCAATGTATGCACCCTCTTCGAAGTTGACCACTGGGTGTTCCAGTCCAAAGGGTTGGTCACGATTTTTTAGTTAGACCACTAATCATCTCAGACCATCCTCATAGATGCGAGTACCTAATTGGTTGGTCCTGATATACTCCAATTGGGTCTTATAGGGACCTTCTGGTGTCTGTAAATAAGCAGTTCCTGAGGTACGTGTGGGTCTTTCCATGCTAAAAGACATTTCTGAATCACTTGTGTCAGAACTTAGTGTGTAGGGATAACCACTTAGTTGTTGTGCCCAAGACTTAGCTGTATAATTGACACTAGCCTCAGATGATCTAATGCTTTGCCTATCCTTGCCTAAGTGTCTGCCAGATCTTAGGTTCATAAGCTTTGTCTACAAGTCCAGAATTTCCCCTTGTATTGCTCAAAATCCTTTGGAACTCCTTGGTTCCCTAGTCCACCCGAGGGTCAACTTCAAAATACTATATCTAATAATCCGCGTAACCGTAACCAGTGGAAGCTTTTGTTGTACTCCCCACGAGCTTTCCAACAAACCCAAAATCACAGCAAACGGATTTCGTATGAGAAAGTTATGCCAATTCAGGGTTCTGGGGGTTAAAACAGGGAAACAGGACCTCTCTGGGATTATTGCAGAACAGGCGATACACGATACTTATCAAGTATCGCGATACTTGGAAGTAGACGATACACGATACTTGCCTTGCCACAATACACGATATCTCCACTAAACGATACACGACACTTGACACAGAAGTAAGTCCATGATACTCGATACTTAGGCCACATGATACACGATACTCAACCAACTAGACATATCACAATACTCGATATCGAGCAAGTATCGCAGAAGGACCCTCACGATATTCGATATTGCACAGGTATCGCCAAGAGGAATCCCATGATACATGATACTCGATATCAGGTGAGAGTTAGACTCACGATACTTGACACTGCAGGTCACGATACACGATATTGGGTGGGTATCGCAAAAAAATCACGACACACGATACTTGGAATTCCCACGATATTCGATATTCCTCAAGTATCATTTTCAGGTCTCTACGATACTCGATACGTGACCAATATCGTGAGAAATTTTCTGACGATACTCGATATCTACCAGGTATCGTGAAAGTTAACTCCATGATACACGATACATGATATTTGTCTAGTATCGTGAATGTTTCTGAGTGATAAACGATACTCGATATGTGACCACTGCAAGTATCACGATACTCGACCACAGGAGTTTCACGATATCCAGATATCGCGATACTTCAACCGCGGGAGAACACGATACTTGGATTTTTTGGAGTCCAAATTCAAAAATTTTTGCAAATATGAGTACCTTGTGTCCTCCTTATCACTCCTATATGTGTGTAGATGCCAAATCTCCCTTCAAACCCGCGATATTGCGCTCACGATACTTGGCGCAGGTTATGTCTCGTTCGGGATAGATCACTCCGATTTTCGGCTATTTTGGTACTATTTCTTCAACGTTTCAGTTCTGCACCCTCTCTAAGGCTCTTTCTCATAACCACAAGTGAAAAGCGAGGTGAATGTACTCTAAAAACTAGAAAAAACTGAGAAGATGAAGGTGGATGGAGATGGTGATGATGATGAAGATGGAGAAAAAAAACTCAAAAACTGAACTGAGAATGGTGATTTTTTTACCTTCCAATGTCGCTACTCTACGTCTTACCGTCACACGCTCATCCTCCAAGCTCTCTCCCTGGCAACGGTGCCAAATTTGATGGCACTCTAGCACAATGGTAAGTACCAACGTGAGACCTGAGGACCGGTATGGCACTCTAGCACAATGTCAATCCGTGGAGACGTGAGGACCGGTATGAAGAACAAGAGCAAGTGAAGTGCACAAGTGCGTGAGTGAAAGCACACAAGCATGCACACACATACACACACATGCGCACAAGGTAAGAGCAAAATAGACATGCCAGATTCCTTCTTCTTTTCATTGCGTTTAGCAAGCTTTCTACACTCATCAATAGTATGACCAGCCTTCCGGCAATATTTGTATCTCTTCTTCTTTTGGAAATCACCATCATTAGAGGAATGAGTGGAAGAGGAAGCTTGAGGCTTTGGTTTTGATGAACCCAAAGCTGAACCATACTTGCTTTTCCCCTTTTGTGAGATAGCAAGTGCTTGTGTTCCCTCAATCAAACCACTCCTATTCACTCTAGATTGCTCTTCTTGCAAAAGAAGAGACACAACCTCATCAAATGCATACATATTAGGATTTACTTTTGCAACCAAACAAAGTGTAGTAGCAAAGCTTTGAAAAGATTCCAATAATCCTTTCAACAATGTAGAAATGAGTGATGCATATAGAATGATCTCATCTATGTTTGCCAATTGCTCTTTCAAGTCCTTGGTGCGTGTCACATACACATCCACTGACTCATTTTCAGCCATACATACATCCTCAAGTTGCTTCCTCAAGTATGCAACACATGCTTCATTACGCACGGCATACAAGAAGCAAGAGTGTCCCATGCCTGTCGTGATGTAGAACATGACCGAATGTGTGGAACTATATGATGCTTCACTGAAAGCACAATCAAAGCATGAGCTTGAGCATCTTTTCCATCCCATCTAAGCTACTCTTGTGTAGGTGGAGAAGGAGAAACCATTGTACTCGAAGAAGAAGCTCCATCTGTGACAGTAGACATAGAGTCCATTGTGATGGATAGTTGCTTTAACTCAGAGCAGCACTATCTAGAAGATATAGGAGTGTTCACCCAAAAAGAAGAAGAACCTCTCACAAGTATTAAAACGGTAAATTCAAAGGATGGAAGTGAGAGCAGTCAAAAGAAAAAGAAAAGAAAAGCAGTGAAACAAGAAGAGGAGGAATCATTGTTTGAAGTACCAGAAAACTTCAAGAAATATGAAGTTGATGACCACAAAATTTTGGTACGAATGCCTAAGAGAGAGGCCATCATTGGAGAATCATATGATAATAAAGAAAAGACTAAGAAGATTGTAGTGACCATCAAAGAGAACGAAGAGAGATGCACATATATAGGAGATGACCTAAGTGCAAGAGAAGAAATGGAGCTTGTAGCTCTATTAAGGGAATATAGGGATGTGTTTGCGTGGCACTATAGAGACTTGAAAGGGGTAGATCCAAGAATTTGCTCTCATACTATCCCCATGACTGCTGATGCCAAGCCCACCAAACAGAAGCCCTACACATATAATGACACTTATGCAACCAAGATAAAAGAAGAAATTGATAGGCTGATTGAAGCTGGATTCATCTATGAGATTGAGCATACTGAATGGGTGTCCCCCATTGTAGTGGTGCCCAAGAAGAACGGGAAGTTGCGAGTGTGTATTAACCTTAAAAAAGTTAATGCCGCTACGATCAGAGATAGTTATCCACTTCCAATCACGGAACACCCATTGGAGCGTGTTGCAGGCAAGGAAGTTTATGGCTTCCTTGATGGATTTTCAGGTTACAATCAAGTAGCCATTGCCCTAGAAGATCAACACAAAACGGCTTTTGCCACAGAGTGGGGAATCTTTGCATTTCGTGTGATGCCATCTGGGCTCACCAATGCACCTGCAATGTTCCAGAGGCTCATGTGTCATGTCTTCAAAGAGTTCTTGCGAAAGAGCTTAGAAGTGTATGTGGATGATTTCTGTGCTCATTCCCAAGAAAGAAGATTCCACATCCCTGAGCTCAGACAAATCTTCAACAAGTGTAGAGAATATCGAGTGTGTCTGAACCCAGTAAAGTGTGTGTTCATGGTGCGGCAAGGTAAAATCTTTATAAGAATGGAATCTCAACAGATGAAGATAAGGTACGAGCCATAGCGGAACTACCAAGGCCAAGGAATGTTAAAGAGCTACAAGCCTTTATGGGCCATTGTGGATATTACCGTAGGTTTATCCACATGTACGCAATCATAGCTAGACCCCTTTATGCCTTGTTGTCTAATTTTGAGTGGAACGACGAATGCGAGAATTCTTTCAATGAACTGAAGAAACGTTTGTGCACAGCACTAATACTGAAGACTCCTGATTGGAATAAACCATTCCATGTCCATGTGGATGCATCCAATCACGCCATAGGATGTGTGCTAGCACAACCCACAAGTGAAGGAAACTTAAACTTGCCCATAGCATACGCTAGTAGACAGCTCACCGCAGCTGAACGAAACTATACCACAACTGAGCGAGAGGGCTTAGGCATGGTATATGCTGTGAAGAAGTTTAGACACTATTTATTGGCCAACAAGTTCAAGTTTTTCACTGATCATCAAGCTTTGTTATATTTGGTCAATAAACCTTGCAATACTGGATGCTTGTAAGATGGTTCCTCTTACTAATGGAGTATGACTTTGAAGTTGTTGTCAGGAAAGGTAGAACCCACCTTCGGGCAGATCACCTTTCTCGCATCACTTCAGGAGAGTCACCGCAAGGAGTGTCTGACGAACTACCCGATGCTTATCTTTTCAATTTAGAAGTTGTTCCTAAATGGGCAAATAAGTTGGTACCAGTCCTAACCTTCGGCCCTGCAAATAAGAATGTGAAAACATCACAAGAAGAAATTGTAAAATCACAAAAATATCACATATTAGCAGGAAGCATGTACAAACAAGATACTGAGGGTGTATTAGCTTGTTGTGTTGCGGACGATGAACATAGTAGTTGGTTGCAACAAGCCCATGAAGGAATGCTAGGAAATCACTATTCTAAACAACGAACATTGTAGAATTTGAAACGTTTAGGAGTGTATTGGCCTAGCATGGACAAAGAAATACATGAGTGGATCAAGAATTTTCCAATGTGCAGAGAGAGACCACCAGTGGAGCATGTGACCCTTTATCAAGTATCATTAATTCCAGATTGGAGTGCTCCATTGGTAGAGTTTATGAGATCGGGAAGATTACCCAAAGAGGCTAGTCTAGCAAGAAGATGAAACATGGAGCAAGAAGCTCAAGGCTATGCCTTAGTAGGAGACAACTTATACCGAAGAGGCAAAGATGGTTACTTAAGACTGTGCGTTCATGAATCAGACTATTTGAAAGTCTTAGAAACTGCACACAGCGGTGTTGCAGGTGGACACTTCGGCCCTGAGTGAGTAATCAAGACCATTCTATTCTCAGGACTTTGGTGGCCCAGTCTTCATATGGATGCTCATACCTATGTGAAGAAATGTGACACATGCCAACGTGCACAATATCTAGTTAGAAAAGATGAGTGCCTTTGACGTCAATGATGGGAGGACGTGCATTCTCGAAATGGGGTATAGACTTTGTAGGTCCTATTAACCCCCCAGCTAGAAACTCCCATGCAGAGTAGATTATTGTAGCCATAGATTACCTTACCAAGTGGGTAGAAGTGAAAGCCACAACAAAGAATGATGCTCAGACTACGGCTAAGTTCTTATTCGAGAATGTGTTCACGAGATATGGACTACCAATAGAGTTGGTGAGCGATAGAGGCACACACTTCTTGAATGAATTCATTGAAAATCTTCTCCAAGAATTCTTGGTGATACATAAGAAGTCTGCCCCCTATCACCCACAAGCTAATGGACAAGCCGAAAGCACCAATAAGATCCTCTATAACGTATTGAAAAAACTGGTAAATAATAAACGCTCTGATTGGGACAAACAACTTCATCATGCTGTTTGGGCTTATCGAGTTGCCTACAAAATGGTACTCAACGCCACCCCATTTCAGATGGTCTTCGGACAGAACGCTGTGCTACCATTAGATTTCTTAATCCCTGCCTTAAAAGTAGCACAAGAGTATGAGTGGAATGGGCATGAATTGTCCTCTAGGATCTTTGATCTCGAACGCTTAGGTGAGACGAGGCTACGAGCGGCAGCAGGCATCTACGCTGCAAAGAAGAGGCAAAAGGCATACTTTGATGCACACATCAAGGATAGGGATTGAAAGAGGGAGATCTAGTGTTGGTTTACACACTAAAACAACATGCCCGTAAGTTGGAAAAAAGAGGATACGGACCCATGATCATTAATAGAATTTCCACTAGTGGTGCAGTTCAGTTGGCCACTCTAGAAGGAGATATCTTGCCAAACTATATTAGTGGATGTAGAGTCAAGTTATATCAAGAACCTCTTACAGAGGGCATGCTAATGAGAGTCAACACTGCTAAGAAACGAAAAGAAGAAGAGATGAGAGTCAGAGAAGAAGCACAAGCAGAGGCTAGAGAGCGCATAAGGCGAAATAAGTTAAGGCGATTAGGCCTAGAGGTCAACTCAAAAGCCCCAAAATATCACATGGATATGTGCCAAAAATCGGGCATAACTACTTCTCAAGTCATTGACCGACGTCCCTTTGTGACCATAGAGATAGGACAAGGGAAGGGTGCAAGGACGGTGAAAGCATTGATTGACTCAGGTGCAGCAAGTAGTGCACTTAGACTTTCCTACTGCCAAGACTTGCAGTTGAACATCAATCCCATAGAAGCTTATCTCATAGGATTGGGAGGTGTGGAAACCCCTTGTTTGGGCAAGGTGGAACTTCCCATCTACCTTCAAGATGTTCCAATGAAAGTCAAAGCGCTATTATGTCAAGATGAGAACCTTACAGAACCATTTGTCTTAGGACAAGATTGGATTTATGACAATGCAGTCAACTTAAACCTAAGAAGTCAAATTCTTCAAGTTTGGGTGCATGAACAATGCATCACATTAGAATTAGAGAACTGCATGCTCCTAGATCATGGCACCACACACTCTCTTAATTCTTCTAAGACTAGTCATATGGAAGAAGATGTTGTATGTGTCAAAAGCTTTATGATGCAGAAGGAGTCAATCGTGGAAGAACAGGTTCGAAGGCGGGTGGATCTTTCTTCTTCTCCAAAGAATCAAGTAGCCACAGTAGTGAGTCCACCACACAGGGAAACACAATTGTTCACGACAATGGCTACATCAAAGAGAAAGACACCATTCGACAGGAAAGCAGTTCCGAGCTTGAAACAGATCTGGGTACGCAAAGGAGAGCAACCACCAGCCTTGCTCCCACAAATCCCATCCAGGCAAGCCTACCAGGCTAAAAGACGAAGGAAGCAGCTCGGACAAGCTCAATCACAAGGTATCCAACAAGTTTGGGTGCCTAAGAAATCAGCTGCAGCTCAACAAGGGCGATTACAGATGTGGGTACCTAAGAAGCTCTTGCATCCACAACAACCTATGTTCTCCCACATGCGAAAGGTCTCAACAAAGAAGCCAATAAGAGAAAAGGGTAAGAACCGCATACAGAGACCGAAAGAAGATCAAATCACCTCTTCAATAGTAGTAGGAAGATGTGCAAAAAGCGTATGGGTTTGGAAGCCAAAAGTACAAGTAGCCTCCACCAAATCAAAGCGCCAACCACACTGGATACCACAGTTCAGGAAGTATCCAAAGATAAAGACGCCTGAAGTGATCTCTGTAGTGCCAAATGTTGTTCTAAAATGGACCCCAATAAGGAGGATTACATCATTTCGAGATCCAATGGATACCTCCACCAAAGCCGACATCAACAACTACAAGTAACATCAAAAGCCTCGACCAGCGACAACCATGTGCTTCTTGCACAACCCTGTCTTTTGCACCATTCAGGTCATGCATTTCCAAAGTATGCATTGATATAGGGCCCTATTACATGGCCGTGCATAGACACATTTGAGAGTCGCAGGCACAAGAGCACATTGACACATGTCATTTAGTTTTACTGATACTAACGTCTATCTTCTTGTTTTGTGACATTGCTCTCAAAAAAAAAAGGGAAAAAAAAAAGGAAAATCGAGAGAGAGCTAGTTCCCAGGTTTGGCTTATGAAACATGAATGAGTCATGCTTAGTTGAAGGTGGAACATGAGTTTGGATAGAAGTGTGTCTCGGCCATCAGATGATATAATTGCTGCCTTATCTGGTAGATGTCAGGAACTTGGCATGAACATGGCATCCACAACTATGGTTTCCTCTTACCATGGTAGGAGTGAAGAGCTGGAAGGTCCGCAACTTGAGTGATGCATAAATATTGCATGTACGAGAGCATCCAGGGAGATATCTGCACGGGGTAGTTCTGGTACCCTGCAAATCTTTGTATGTATACTGGATGAGGAGATTCCTGCTTATGGTGAGCTAGAGAGAATATGTGAAACTAAGCTTGTTGTAGTTATGGAATGTTGGTGGTCAAGGAATATAAAGAAATTCAATTCTCTGTATTTGGCAAATGATGCTTTGAAAAGAGGAGACATGATTAGCCATTCAAAAGATCTCATCAGTGGACCATCAAGACGGACATTCATCAACAATGTTCCATCCCAAAGGCCTAGTGTACAACACGAAGAGATGAACATCGATCGACCTTCTTCATGGTACGAATCTTTACTTTGGAAACATCATAACCCTGATAGCTTAGGAAACCTCTTCGTCGGCATACTCTTGAGCACTTAGCTCAAGACCCCAATTTTTTGCACCATATTTCTTCCAATGCATTTTCCAAGTAAGCATGCATAGGGCTACATTACAAGGCCGTGCACAAGGCACATATTTTCCTTAACCCATGCACGAACACACTTACCCATCATCCATTATGGGTTATGAGTACTTGGCATGACTACTATGAACATCATCTTTGGAAGATCTGAGGTCATCAACGGAGACTCACAACGACACAGTCATGCTGGAATCCAAGGAAGAAGCACATACCAAGAGACTACAACGTGCAAAGACTCGCAGTGACAGATGAAGAACCAGCCAACCAACCTTGCCACATCTGGAAGTCAGACGACTTTTGTTCATACAGAAGGGACACTTCCTCTCAAGGCACTACTTGGAACAACCACTACAACAAGGGTCTGTCAGGGACGACAGACTCGAGAGGGGGGGAGTGTTGAAGCTGAAGGGCAAGGACAAAGCACAGGAGCACATCAAAGAGGTGGACACATAAGAAGAAGGAGCAGGTAGGGAGCTCCAAGAAGTGTATGTCAAATTTTCAGAAGAATCCCCTACAAAAATAGTGATTTTCATCACTAAAAACCATTGTAAATACCATTATCTATTTTTATAACTCCATTTTGTTTAAGCCGAGGAGTCCTCGAGCTTGAGGAGCATTAGAAGTATCATCCTACCAATTTTCATAATTTTTAGACTCCGTTTGAGCCCTCAAATAATCCCTGGAACCTAATTTTTAACTAGGCCGGACACTAGGTCTGGACAGGGCCAAAACTAGTCAAAAAACTATCAAAAGAGCTAGAGAGCTCATTTTTGGGGTTAGCTTGTTAGAGAATAGAGCTTTTGTAAGAGAACTCTTTTGCAATCTAAGCTTTGCATTGTTCCTCTCTTTGATCTTACTTTGTGTGCGTGTGTGTATGTGTGCATGTTTGTGTGCTTTCACTCACACACTTGTGCCTTCACTTGCTCGTGGTCTTCATACCGGTCCTCACGTCTCCGCGGATTGAAAAGTAAAGGAGGTGGTGCTTACGCTTGAGCTACAGTATCAGAGAAAGTTCTTTCAAAATTGAAGGAAAGAAGGACCCCGACTATTTCAAACATATAAAAGTCAACATTTGAAGATTCAAAAGGACAAAGTGTGAAGGAAAGGCTAAAGGAAGACACACGACATCAATCAATAGGATCAAAAGGAGTAAATCTCAAAGTAAAGGTACATTCATTACTCATAAGGTTGAAGGTTTGATAGTACAGATGAAGAAAGAATGGGAGGTAGTCTTCAAATTGAGAAATTGGATAGAGAAAAATATCGAGCTTAGTCAATGAGGATGGAAGCTCATCTTATGAGCAAAGATCTGATGGGATATTGTTGGTAGCAACCAGAGGCATAGAAGACGCGAAATCATGTAAAGACAAAGCAAGGAGTCAGTCGGATCTTTTTTCAAAAGAATTATGTTTTATAAATACTCTTCAAAACCTCCAACAATGATTTTCATCACTATTGTAACATATGTAACATAGAAAAACCCTTTTTTGTAATCCATAGCTCCATTTTGTGCAAGCCATGGAGTCCTCGAGCTTGAGGAGCTTAGGTAGAATGAGCGTATCAATTTTGGTTATTTTTAGACACCGTTTACCCCTTCAAATAGCACTTAGGACCTATTTTTTAACTATGCCGGTCACTAGATATGAAACCGGTCAAAACTAGTCTAGAAACTATAAAAAGAGCTAGAGAGCTCATTTTTGAGGATAGCTTGTGTGAGTAGAGAAGAGCTTAGAGCTATTTTGAGCTTGTAAGAGTGTTCTTGAGTAATAGAGTTGATTTCTCACCTTCCATTGTGTCTTGCTTGTCTCTTCGTAGTGTGTGTGTGTGTGTGCATCTCTATGCTTCTCACCTTCACTCTCACTTCATCTCACATTCACGACCTTCATATCACTCCTATCTCTTCCGCGGATTGACATTAAGGAGGTGGAGCTTCTTAACGTGGTTCTCACCATTGTGCTAGAGCAACACCAAATTTGGCATCGTTGCCGGGGATCGAGTCTAGGACGAATGTGTGATGGTAAGAGTATAGCAAGAAGTGGTGTTGGAAGGTAAAATTTCAGTTTTTGTTGTTGTTTTTAGTTATTTTTTAGTGTTTTTCACCTCCCCCACACTCTATGTTCATCACCGCATCATCGTCTCCAACTCCAAAAAAATCAAAAAATTCACCATATCCACCCATTCTCCTCATTTCCCCTCATTTGTGCATGTGCAAGAGAGAGAGAGAGAGAGAGAGAGAGAGAGCTTTTGTGCTTGTGTGTACTTGTGTGTTTTTGAGTTTTCTTGCAGGTACAGAGCTCCAGTGCATCAGGAAAGCTTGGAAAAGGTAAAAATTCACTTTCTGTCAGAAATCTTCCGAGTGTGTCAGACCATCGTGATGGTCTGCCAAGTTCGGAATTTGAGGTAAGCAAGTTCATGGGCGTGTTGGCGACCCTTGCGTCTCTAGGAATCCACAGACGCATTTCAAAAATTCACACTTTGGTGGACCATCGCGATTGGCTCAGACCATCCCGATTGTGTCACACCATCGCGATTGGCTCATGCCATCGCGACGGCTCGGACGGACCATCGCGACGGTCTCACGCCATCGTGATGGTTCACTTGAACCATCACGACGGTCCTTGACCATCGCGACGATCCCGTCGACCCCACGCCATCGCAATTGGCGCATGCCATCGCCTCGATAGTGCCACGTGGCAAGCTAGACCATCGGGATTGCTCACTAGCCACGCCATTGCGACGAGACCCTTACACCATCGCGACAGCTCAAATTTTGGACCATCGCGATTGGCTCACGCCATCGCATCTCTGACCATCATGACGGTTCATTTCGGACCATCGTGACGGTTCACGTTGACCGTTGACTGACGCCATCGCGATTGTTCATTCAGTCGGACCATCCGGACGCCTCACCCCGACCATCGCGATTGCTCACATTTAGACCATCGCGACCGTGCACTTCAGACCATCGCGACGGTTCGCGCATCACGCCATCGCGATGGTTCACCTAGACCATCGCGACAGTCCTAGACCATCGCGATCATCTCAGACCATCGCGATTGCTCACCCACACACAAATTTTAGGGTTTCAATTTTTGGCCAATTTTGGGGCTATTTTTGGGAAATTTTTGGGTGATTAGACTCATAGGAGACCCCTTAGCCCATATTTGAAGAGAAACCTGTTTGTCAGTTTTCACCCCCCAGGGCCTGAACAGTCATATCTTTTTCATTCGAAGTCCCTTTTTTGAGCTTAATAGCTCGTTAGAAAGCTCTTAACGAGTACAACGTGACCTCAACTGTTTTTTTCATAAAGAATATGTTGATTTTTAGATAAGCTAATTTGAGGTTGAACATCAGTGGGACTAGGAAAGGAAGGGGACCTTGGGAAGAAAATTTTTGCCAAAAGTTAAGGGACTTTCAAAGTGTATAAACTCAAGTGCTTGATCATCCATTTGTGATATTGGTCTAATATTGGATTTTTCGAGGTCTAGCAAGGGCAATCAAGGGCAACCAAAGCAAGGCAGAGAAGGGCATAAAGCTTGGGAAGCACAGCTTCTTGGGCATCAGAGCAACCAGAAAAGCTGACTTGAGGTTGGAAGATTACTCAACCCCCTCAGTCAATTCTTAGCTTAGGATAAACGTTAGCATTGTGGATTCAAGATGATAGGAACGCACCAAGTTCAAGAGATTAAATTTATCAAGTCTAAGACTAAAAGTAAAGGTGTGTGATACGAAAACCTAAAGAAAAGAACCTAAGTTTGACGGAACGAGAACTCAAAGTACCACAGAAAGTCGAATTCCTGACGCATACATCAAGACAAGAATCTAAAGAAAATTTAAAAAGAATCAAGAAAGTAATAACAAAGAATTTTTGACGATCTGAGCGTGTACTGAGCGTGCAAGGAAGAAAATTAATGAACCTTAGATCGGGCAAACATATAGGTAAGTCAGACCGACGAAGCCTTAGATCATCAGAGGCAAGTGTAGGAACTACCGCACGATCGTGGGCTCAACAATTGAATAGTAATTACCCCTACGAGAGCTCAGATACGAGTGAATCAGAAATGGCATTTAGCACAGAAAGACCAGAAGGAGGGTCGAATGTTGCATACTTAGAAAGACTAGAAGGACCCTATAGGACTCAATTGGAGTTTCTTCGAACCAACCGCTTAGGTGCCCACATCTATGAGGATGGTTTGCGAAGACAAGTAGTGCAAATGCACAACCCCGATCAACCCATTGGATTGGAACGTCCAGTGGTGAAATTCGAGAGAGACGCGTACATAGACAAGGAAGGAACGATGTATATCTTAAGTACGCAGCCAAACAATACGAATGAGTTTGGCGTGATTCAGTTAGAAACGGAAGCGAGAGCACAAGGAAAAGAGCCAATAGAAGAACCTAGAACACCTAGAGGGAAATCTGTACTGACACGAGTACTAGTTCCAAAATGGACCCCTCAAGACAACAGAAGCATAGAGTTGTTTGTAAATAAAGAAACAGACGAAGCATTTTGGAGATACAGAACAAAACAACCTAGCGACGTAGGCTCCATCATAATCTACGAATTTAAGGACCCGGATACACCTGGAAAGGTTGTATATCTGGATGAGACTTCAGAAAGAGTCTTTGTGGTGCCTGACCACGCTAGAAACACGTACACATGGAAAGGTGAATTAGTATTCCCTCCATCTCGAGCAAACGTAAATGCGAGCCACCAAGGGGCAGGAACATCCTCAGCCCATGGTAATCAAAGAGAGAAAAACAAAGATAGACCGGAAGTAAGTTTCAATCACCCCATAGGGAGAGATAGAGCAACCACGGACACTAATAGAGCGGATAGACAAAGGGAACATGGAATACTAGGTGGTAGAGATGATTTGCCTCTACCTAGACCACGTGAACATGCAAGAATATTGAGACCCACTCAGTTAGTAAAATCAATGAAAAATTATTTTGATGGGACAGGAGATCCCTATGACCATGTCGCAGAATTCAAGCAAGTACTAAGAGCAGAACAGGTCGAAGACATGTTCACGCAATACAACGCATTTGGGCTAACATTAAAGAACACAGCTTTAACTTGGTTCCAACCTTTGCAACAAAGGCAATTTAGAGACATCCATCACTTTTTAGAGTCATTCATCACTGAATTCTCTAAAAGTGGGATTAGACATGACACATCTTCGCTGATTCATAGCTTCAAACAGACCCCTCAGGAAACAGTAAGACTGGCAGGACGTAGGTTTAGACAATATGTTGAAAGATGTCCAATGCAAGAGTTACCCTCACAAGCCAAGCAAGTGTCATTGTTTCTAGACGGCTTGTTGAGCTCTAAACTACGCTCCTATGTGTACTTAAAAGAACCCAAAACGCTAGAGTAGTGTGTAAGAATATGTATAGACATTGAGGACAACTTAGGAGACGAGTTGGAACTCTCAAAGTTCTACAAGGACTCGGACTCTTCTTCTCTAGCATCCACAAAATTTTCTAACTCGATAGAGGACCTAGCAGAAAAAGTGGCCCAGAAACTAGGAGTTTCTAGTAAACAGATGCCTAAGTTAACAACTAATGTACGTTGTTACACTTGTGGTGGAAATCATGTGGCAAATGTGTGTCCCAATGCAACACAAACACAAGCCAACCCTAGTGGCCAATACTGTACAATTGAGAGAAGATACACAAATCATACAGCATAGGACTCCCCATACACCAAACAAGCAGTGAGACAGAACTACTCGCAAGCATACCCGCAACCAGGTAGGTATCAAGGCCAATACAATGCTCAACCATATTACTATAGGCCTCCACAGAACTACCCGTATCAGGCTCAACAAAGACCTCAACCTATCTTAGCTCAGCAGTCACCCCCACCAACGAACGTCATCTCAGTCAAATACGCGGCTGCAGAAGAGAACCTAAGTAGGGCCTTAGTGCCTTCTTCACCTTTGATCACAGAGAGTGACCCGAACTCAAACAGTTTTGACTCTACTCATGTAGACAGTCCACCCGCTTATTACACGGAGTCACCAGAACACGTGGAGACATATCATTATGATAGTCCACCAGTGGAACCTAGTTGGGAGCCAGACTATGCTAATGTGATGTACACAAACCCAAATCCACGGCCCCAATTGAGACAGCAAAGACCACAGGGCCCTAGAGGACCATGCTTTAGGTGCCAAGGAGACCACTTCATAAAGGATTGTCCACATCCTCCGATAGCAGGGCAATCACAGTACTATAACATACAAGGCTTTTGTGCCGATTGTGGTAAAGAACACATAATCAAAGATTGTCCTAAAAACCCAGTTAACGCTTCAAATGTGACACCGATCAACGTGATAGGTATTGTACACAATGCAGATGGATCCAACCCTACTTACGTGCCTATCCAAGCTATAACAAGAGCCCAGGCGCTCTTACAGAACCAACAGCTTAATCAAGAGAAAATAGCCGGAACTAGTGAAGTTGCAGCATCTAGTAGTAAAAAGACTAAATCTTGGAAAGATTCCAGAGAAAGAATTAAGAGAAAATGGAGTAAAAGGATAATTGAGTTGGAAGGAAGTCTCAAGGAATCTAGAGCCAAAATTCTAGAATTGACTTCACAGGAATTGAATCAAGAGAACCCAGCTTAGAAATCAGGATCAGTTTTAGCGGAACCCATACCAGAAAATCTAGACATGATGTTTCGCGCATATCAAGCAAGAATAAACGAAGGACCTCAAGTAGCTGAAATGAGTAAGAACTACCCTCGAGCAGATCTAGAAATAGAGAGGACTAAACTTTGCATGAAGATGGTAGAATTAGCACAAGCTTTGTTCGAAGCCTCTAGATATCTTAATTGGAATAACATGGCAAAACCTAAGCTACACTTTCAAGGACTAATGGAGAGGAATCCTATCATCCCAGAGACATAGGAAAGAAATGCACCATCCCTGTCTCAAGTACCCAACACAGAAGGGGAAGACAACCTGTCTTCCATACATAGGTACTCACATGAATTTTTGAGAGAAATCCAAGAAGAAAAGTGGAGAAAAGAACAAGGAACCCATCCTCCTATTCAAGAAATAGACGACTTGAAGGAACAATTTCCCCAAGATATCCCCTCTATTTACGATGATGTAGAGGAAGAACAATGGAGTGAACATACAGGTTTTGAATCTAATTCTTTGCATGAATTACCTCAGTTCACAGGACATTGGGAAGCAAAGTCTATTAGTATGAGAGCACCCATGATAATAGTGAGGAATGAAGAATCAGTAATCCCTAGAAACACAGAAGTAATCAAGAACACTAAAGTACAATGTAATCTCACTTTGGAGGAATTGTTAAAGGTAAAACCAGAATTGTGGAAGCACATAGCAAATCAATTCCCTGAGCTCGCTACAACTTCCTCTCAGATAGGATCACATAAGAAGGTACCAGAGATACCCATAGAAAAGATTGGAGATGTAAGTGAAGGAGAGGAAGGTAACACGTATCTTCCAATAACCCATCAGGGCTACACCACGAAAGCCATCTTAGATTCAGGAGCCGGAGTAGCCATTGCTACCACCGCTTTATGGAAACGTTGGGGTAAGCCAGCACTCAGACCTACCAGGATGAAGCTACAAATGGCTGATGGACACATAGAAAAACCATTGGGCTTACTAGAAGGCATATCTCTCACCACTTGTGGTGTGGAGTTTGAGCATACCTTTGCCATTTGTGACTTTGCGAAAAATCATGCTTATGAGATGATATTGGGACGACCATTCATGCGTCAGTTGCAAATTGTACAAGATTGGGGAACTAATTCTTTGTACTTGCAACATTTAGGAGTGACTACTAAAGTCAATCTTAAAGACTATTCACATCGAGATGTACCCCCAATACAATGGAATACCATCCATAAAACACAAGTAGAAACAGAATCAGTACACTCTTTAGAGTTAGACCCCTCATGGTTACACGAGGACACTCATTTATGGATGTGTAAGGTAGGAAAACAAGAGGAAGAAAGGTTAGAAGCAAGGACCTTAGGTGCAGAACAAAATCCACGAACCCTTCAAGACTTAGCATATGCACCGGTAGTATTTCCAGACGAAGAATTCGAACCCCATGGTTGGGCAGAAATCCTAGCAACCATGGACGTAGCCATCAGTGAGCAACAATGGACACCCCATTGTGACGAGGATGGCTATCACATCTCAGTTTTCACGATAGAGCCAATCATGAGTGATTCAATTTTAGAAGAATGTGAACCGAAGACTGATGCATTCGAGGACGTGACTGATTTTGATTTAGAGTCAATTATTATGGAACCACCATTTGCATCAGAGGAAGAATATTTTTACGAAGTAGAAACTCACCCTCAGAAACAGGAAGAAGTTATGAATGATGTGAGAATAGCCACTCAAGTGACTAGCAAGAGTGAAGGCAAGAAAAGAAAGAAGAAAGAAACCATGTCAGAAGAAGAAGAATCCTTGTTTGAAGTACCCGAGAACTTCAAGAAATATGAAATAGAAGATAGACGAATCATGGTACGAATGCCTAACAGAAAAGCTGACATTGGAGAAGTATATGATAACCGAGAGAAAACCAAGAAAATCATAGTTGCATAGAAGGAGAAGAAGAGAAATGTACATACATAGGGCATGATTTGACAGTTGAAGAAGAAGAAGAATTAGTGGCCCTATTGCGCGAATATAGAGATGTTTTTGCTTGGAGTTACAAAGATTTGAAAGGAGTAGATCCAGACATATCTTCTCATAGAATCCCTATGACGCCAGACGCAAAACCCACGAAACAGAAACCGTACACGTACAATGATAATTACGCTGCGAAAATTAAAGAGGAGATAGATCGCTTGATAGAAGCAGGATTCATTTACGAAATTGAGCATACCGAATGGGTATCCCCCATTGTGGTAGTGCCCAAGAAAAATGGAAAATTGCGTGTGTGTATTAACCTTAAAAAAGTTAATGCCGCCACGATTAGAGATAGTTATCCTCTTCCTATCACAGAACACTTATTGGAAAGAGTTGCGGGCAAGGAAGTTTATAGCTTCCTTGATGGATTCTCAGGCTATAATCAAGTAGCCATTGCTCCAGAAGATCAACACAAGACGGCTTTTGCCACTGAATGGGGCATATTTGCATTTTGTGTAATGCCATTTGGCTTAACAAATGCACCCGCTACTTTCCAGCGACTTATGTGTCATGTTTTTAAGGAATTCTTACGCAAGAATTTGGAAGTTTATGTCGATGACTTATGTGCACATTCAAATGTAAGACAGACACATATCCCTGAGTTAAGACAAATATTTGACAAATGTCGAGAATATCAGGTTTGTTTGAACCCAGAAAAATGCCTTTTCATGGTTAGACAAGGCAAAATTCTAGGACACATTGTGTCAAAGAATGGAATTTCTATAGATGAAGAAAAGGTGAAAGTAATTGCAGAATTACCTAGACCAACTAATGTGAAAGAGGTACAGGCATTTATGGGCCATTGTGGTTATTATAGGAGATTCATACACATGTATGCAATCATAGCCAAGCCATTGTACTCTCTTTTGACTCATTTTGAATGGACATATGAATGTGAGAATTCATTCAACAAACTCAAACGACGTTTGTGCTCAGCACCTATATTGACAACTCTAGATTGGAGTAAGCCATTCCATGTACATGTGGATGCATCCAATTACGCCATAGGATGTGTGTTATCACAACCCACGAGTGAAGGTAACATAGATCTCCCCATAGCTTACGCTAGCAGACAATTGAACGCAGCAGAAAGAAATTACACCACTACGGAACGAGAAGGATTAGGAATGATCTACGCGGTAAAGAAATTCAGACACTATTTTTTGGCAAACAAGTTCAAATTCTTTACAGATCATCAAGCCCTATTGTATTTAGTCAACAAACCATGTAACACGGGACGATTAATACGTTGGTTTCTATTACTCATGGAGTATGATTTTGAAGTCGTAGTTAGGAAAGGAAAGACACATCTCAGAGCTGACCACCTTTCAAGGTTAACCTCAGGAGAAGCTCCTCAAGGAGTAGTGGATGATTTACCAGATGCATATTTGTTTAACCTTGAGATAGCACCAGAATGGGCTAAGCCGATATTCCCTATTCTCACGTATGGACCCAAGAATCCTAGGATAAGGATCAAGGAAGGAGAGATTACCAAGTCTCAGAGATACCAAATCATAGCAGGAAGCATATATAAACAAGATAATCAAAAGATTCTTGCTTGTTGTGTAGATGAATCAGAACATGCAAATTGGTTGCAATTAGCACATATAGGTGCATTAAAGCAACATCATTCAAATCATCGTACACTACAGACTTTGCATAGGCTAGGAGTATATTGGCCTACGATGGAAGCAGATGTCTACAAGTTGTGTAAAGAATGCCATGTTTGTTGTGAAAGACCACCAGTAGAGCATGCTACATTATATCACGTGTCTCTCATACCAGACTGGAGTGAACCTCTAGTGACATACTTGAGGACGAAAACATTCCCTCAAGGAATGACCTTAGCACGACAACGCAGTCTAGAGCGGGAAGCTCAAGACTATTCACTTATTGGCGATAATCTTTACAAAAGAGGACGAGATGGATACCTAAGACAGTGTGTTCATGAAAGCGATTATCTGAGCGTACTAGAGACTGCACACCAAGGTGTTGCAGGAGGTCACTTTGGACCAGATAGGATAATCAAAGACATCCTCTTTGCAGGATTATGGTGGCCCACTCTTCACATGGATGCGCGTACCTATGTAAAGAGATGTGATGTGTGCCAAAGAACTCAATTTCCTACTCGCAGAGATGAAATGCCATTGAAACCCATGATGGGCGGACGTGCATTTTCCAAGTGGGGTATAGACTTTGTAGGACCCATTAACCCCCCTGCAAAAGGTACACATGCGGAATACATTATTGTTGCCATAGATTATCTCACCAAATGGGTAGAGGCAAAAGCCACGAAAAAGAATGATGCACACACGACTGCAAAATTCTTTTTTGAAAATGTCTTTAGAAGATATGGATTGCCTATAGAGTTAGTGAGCGATCGAGGAACTCACTTTCTAAACCAAGTCATTGAATATTTGTTACAGGATTTTATGGTGATTCACAAGAAATCCGCACCATATCATCCTCAGGCCAATGGTCAGGCTGAAAGCACTAACAAGATCCTTTGTAACGTAATGACGAAACTCGTGAACAACAAACGTTCAGATTGGGACAAACAATTACACCACGCTATTTGGGCATATCGAGTGGCCTACAAGACCGTACTCAATGCAACTCCCTTTCAGATGGTTTTCGGTTAGAATGTTGTGCTTCCTTTGGACTTCTTGATACCGACCCTTAAGGTTGCACAAGAACATCAGTGGACCGGCCATGAATTATCAACAAGAATAATGGACTTGGAACGATTAGGAGAAACCAGGCTAAAAGCAGCAACAAGAATATACGTGGCAAAGAAGCGACAGAAAGCATATTTTGATGCACATGTAAAAGATAAAGGCTTGAAAGAAGGAGATTTAGTTCTAGTATATACGCTGAAACAGCACGCACGAAAGTTAGAAAAGCGAGGTTATGGACCTATAATCATCAACTAGAGTTATGTTATACCAAGAACCTCTTACTGAGGATATGCTTAGACGACTCACGTTGGCAAAGAAGCGTAAGGAGGAAGAAAATAGAATACAAGCTGAAGCTCAGGTAGAAGCTATAGAACGCATTAAGCGCATGAAGTTAAGAAGACAAGGACTAGGGAGAGAACATTATAACCATCTGGAAACTACACCCAGATCCCCATGGCCATGTGTCAAGTAAAGTCAACCACTCATCCTAGCATAGTGGACAGGAGACCATTCATTACAGTCAAGCTAGAGCACGGCAACCCTTGCCAAGAGCTCAGGGCTTTAATTCATTCAGGTGCTGCAACTAGTGTGATTAGATGGTCCCACTATAAGGATTCAGGAATAGAAATGTGGCCAATTGAGGCATACCTCAGAGGGCTAGGAGGCATGGAAACCCCGTGCATGGGTGAGGTGGACCTTCCTATCCTCATAAACGATGTGACCTTGACAGTAAAGCTACTAGTGTGCCATGATGACGACCTGATAGAACCCCTAATCCTTGGCCAAGATTGGCTATACGATCACTCAGTGGACCTAAATCTTAGACAAGGCTCCTTGCAGATTGGAACCTTAGATCAGAAGCGAGTGATACCGCTTGACTTCCCTAATGGCATTCCGACTGAGGTTTGTAACCCTAGACCCTATGAAATGCATGCGACGGAAGACCGGAAGATCTTTGGTCAGATCAATCACGTTACGTCTACACCAACCCACTCGGGCTTGGCCATAGACAGTTGTTAGTCAGAAGGACGTCAAGAGATTTTCCCTGGGGCTTCCTGCAAACTAGAAGGTGTAATTGCCCAACAGATGGGGCAAATGGGCACAATCAGCAGACACATGGGAAAAACACCCTGCAGTGCCCATCCTTCCACACTTACTGCGGACTGGCCTAGATTAAAAGTACAAAACGGAGCACTTCCTAATGGGCAGGTTTTGCAAGTGTTGGACCTCCCTTCTTTTCCAAAGCAGAGTGTCCCTCCGACCTCTCAACCTCAACCACAAAGGAGTCAACCACTATGAAGGAACCCAGACCGACGGCAGTATCAGATGACGCAAAGAGGAAAGCAGTCTCAACAACACAAAGCAAGTGGCACAAGACAAATATGGGTGCCAAAAGGACAGAAAGCATCGACAGATTTCAACAATGCAGATAATGACAAGAAGAAGTCAAGGCAGAAGCAGAATCAGTATCCAACATTCCCTTCACCTTCTTCTGCAAGTTCGAACATTCGACAAATTTGGATCGCCAAGAAGTACCTTATGAATCGACCCACACCCATGCAAATTTGGGTACCCAAACCATGTATTATAGCTCAACCCTCAAGCCATGTAAAATACACCCTTCGGAAAGCTTTTCAGCCCTCCATATCACCAAATCCGATATCATCTTTTGTCCCTCCGCAGAGACCTATCACCCGATCACAAACTCTTAGGAAGTGGATACTGAAATGTATCCAGAAGTCTTCTCCTAACCCATTGTCTAACATAACTCCCACCCTGACTAATCTACAACCATGTAATAACTCATTCATGACTGAACCTTGTATAAATCCACACACTATAACCCAACATCACTTGTAATAATACCTCATCAAGAAAAGTATGTATCATCTGAACGCATGTAGGTGTCTAGAGACCTGCATTAGCTCTGCAAAAACTATTGCATCAATCACTTCACAACACTTGGCTACACGGGTTACACATCGGCTATGGAAAGGGATTGCGGTCTCACCTTAATGGGATCATAATTAATTTCCATACTAATGTGCTAATCTTTTGTAGCAGATCTTTTCCATTAGCACGTCAATCATCATGCAAACCGAAGAAGGACCATCAGAAGCAGGCCCCAGCGCACCTGTAGCACCTATCGGTATTTTACTCGCAGAGTCCCATCCGACGGCTCCACTGCCAGAATTTCAAGGTTTTCCAGGACCCATGCCTATCGACGACCCTCCTCGAGGCTATACTGAGAAGATTCAGCGCAATTCTCATTGGTTTCAAGGGCTGGCAGGACCATTGGCGGATGTTGAGTTTATATTGGAGGCTAATTTGACTTTTGATGACCGTACATGGGGAAAATATCAGTTCTTCTCAAGAGAGTTCAAAGGGCTACAGAACACACAAGACTTAACACATGTTTGGGCAAGAGCCGACTTCACAGAGTATTTCAGTGACCTTTTGCCTAAACCTGACTTCTACAGATGCTATTATTTAATCACCACTTTGATGGCTTCGGAGAACAAGGATCTGCTAGGAACTTTTATTTTGCCATCTTTAGTGAACGATCGATCCACCATATAAAAGATTTTATCTTTCTAAAGATCTGATTCGAGCTGCCATCAAGATTCATGGAACCCACACGCCCACAGAGCGAGAAAGGTTAGTTCCTGACCCTATGAAACGTGGGGACGTCACTAAGTGGGAGGAGATTTCAGTGATCACACCTGAGCTTTCAAAGCCACTGCGGATATGCATGCAGCATTTTGCTTTCCCCGCTCAGGACAGATTCACAATGCCTCACAAATGAATATGGTTTGGTTTGTATTTATCTTGTATGGGACCCCAGACAGTTGATCTAGCTAGCTCGATCATTGATCAGATGTATTTAGCACAACATAGATGGGAAAGAAAGAAAGTCATCAATGGATGTTGCACCCTTACGCGCATTGTATATATGTGCTTAGCATACGATTTACCTATCGAGCGAGCAATGACAAGTGAAGAGCTGAAAGCGTTTAAAGGAACCACAAAGAAAGCTAGGAAGCCTAGCAAAGGAAGAGCAGGAAAGCGAATGAGAGGAACTATCCCCTGCCTTCAAGTGCCAGAATCACCCTCACCACAACCATCTCCAGAGCAGTTTCCGACAGAAGCCACTCCCACAGTACAACCTATTCGTATACGGTTATCAAGACTAGTTGTAACGGAGGGCACTACCAGCACAGTCACTACTCAAGCAACCACAGTCCCAGGACCTACCACCACTACAGCAGAAGTTCCCACCACTATTGGTGCGGAAGCTTTCTCTTTCCCGATACCCCATTTAGAAACAGAACAAGCAGGCACCACATATGATTTTGAGATGCAGGACGTATTTTCAAGTGAGTTTCAGTTTTCGAAAGACCAGATCTTCTCTCAGGAATATGAAAGGCCCAGCTACCCTACCACACCCCGAGATCAACCACAAGGACAAATCGTATCGAGCTCAGATGACGAAAGAATAGCAACAGATGACGACGAAGGAGACGATGAAGCCAGCCAGGGTACACATGACTCCCAAGAACATGTACAGACGGACGAACAAGGACAACAAATCGACACCCAAGGTGACACGAGCACACACGAAGAAGAAACCTTCAAAGCTGCAGCTTATACGTTAGCCATAAAAAAATTATATCGTACTATGGAAAAAGTTTGGGCACGCAAGAAGTTGACTGACGAAGAAAGCCAAACAATCATCGAACAAGAACTCATCTCAGGAGGGTTTGAAGAAGTCTACATGAGAGGTTCCAGAGAGCTTGTCAAATCAGTCGGACCTACCGAAGCCTTAAGATATTTACAGAGGAAACCATTACCGCAGTATGACCCCCGACACATACGGCTATTATCAAAACCGGGTGAATACATTTGTGTCCCAATAGGAGCACAATCTTCAGAACAGGCCAGGGAAGCACGTCTTGTCCCTGAAAGCTCTTTGGCAGAGGACACCATTATTGTCGACTCCCCACCCCGTACTACCGATGTACATACCACCACAGTCGTCGAACACCACCCCAACCGCTCCCCCATCACCTCCCATCCATCCAATCTCTCCCATACATCCCCCTTCTCCCAGAACAACATCTTCCTTCTCCAATGGAGTAGCAAAAGTCTTCTTTACTCCCACTCAGCCCACAATTCCCGCACCCACTCAACCTAGTCTACCCCCTAACCTATCCACCTTTCTATCCAACCCATTTCTCCATCCATCTTTTTCATCCTTCCCCACACCTGCAAGACCCCTTTTCCCATTCCCACCTCCATTAACCTTCTCCCCAGTCTCACCTCCCCGACCCACCGTAACCCCTCTTTCCCCTTTCCACCAAGCTGTCCAAGACAACCCCTCTGTAAATTACTCCTCAACCTTTGTAAATCCTGTATTTACATCCACACACTTACCCACGATCACACCACTATTCATAGTCACCGCACTCGACACTACATCCAACGATATGGATATATCACCACCTACCGCACCACCACTCACGTCAATGGTGGCACCACAATATTTAAGCACACCACAATTTTCAACAATCACCACAGCATCCACTTTCCCACCCCCATTCCCCGTTCCCTTTGCATCTACACCCATTGCATCTTCACTTAGCACATCATTAATCTTATCACCCACCTTAGACACAGCATTTCGACAGATGTTCACGTGTATGACGCAAGTAAGAGATGAATTCACATCTCTTGGAAATAATTATCAGCAGATGCAGAGGACAACCAACGATTTGCAATCACAGCTTAACTCATTGTCTATTGAGAATGCCTCACTGAACACTCGATATCAAGAACTACGCGAGGCTTATCACAAGCTGGAACTAGAAAGTGAAGAGAAAGCCAAAGAGGCCACTGTTGATCTTGATAATTTGTTAAGGGCCCAGACAGTTCGCAATGCGACGCTTACACGAAACATGGGCTTACTCAAAAGACACCTAGCAGCAGCAAAGGAAGAGAACCAGCGGCTATAAGAGCAGAATAGAGAAAATTTAGAAGCTGCTCTCGATAACCCAGATCAACCATTAAGTCCTAGCCGGTTCAAAGCAGTGCCCTCCGAATCAATGAAAATGTTGCTCGATGATCACATCAGATTGCTCGCCGAATACGATCGAATGAATGAAGAGTATCAGAAGCTAAAGGAAGATCATAAACTACTCCAGCTTAGAGCACCTACAACACAAGGACTACCAGCAACCCAAGGATTACCAGCTCCTGCGGACCCTTCTCCTGACATCCTAGAGGAACTCAACGCATTACGGGCCCAGGTATCAACTCTTGAATCAAGGATAGCTATATATGAAGCACCACCACGGCCAGATTCCCCACCAGAGCTCCCAGCCAATGAAGAAAATGTAACCATCCCGGTGGAGGAAACATTTGAAGAAGCCTACGAACCACAACCCATCCCAGGCGGACGAGTCACGGCTGAAGGCCAGATGACGTATGAACTTCCAACCCCCGCATGGATGAAGACAGTGGAAGAACTTGGAACCACCCACTCAGCACGAGTAGAGGCGCAGCTGCACGCAATGGCAATGATTGAGGAAAGAATTTTAGAGTCGCCCTACTTCGCTCACTTGGCCCCTCGCAGATATATATCAGGGCACGAGCTACAGTACAAACCGTATTTTATGCTAATGGCCGAGTATTAGTTGGCAATAAAGAGAGAAACAGGTAAGACACCATCTCACGCTACTCAGTTTGAGCCTGATGATTTGCCACTGGATGCGCAACAAGGAGAGATTTATCAACCAGAGTGGTGTAAAGATCTTTTACAAGAATATCCTGAGATGATGAGTACTTGGGTAAAGGCACCACTACATTTGAAATACAACCCATGTTGGGGACCAGTGCCACGTCGCCGCTCCTGGACAACATTTGCCATTAAAGTACAAAACAACAAGCAGTGCCAGGATTGGTTAAATTACCCATATTTCAAGCCACCCATAGAACTACCGATAGTGGGATACATGATGGCCACGATTCTTCACTGGCTCCCTCGCTTGAAACACATGGACGATATAGCTGCGCACATGACTATCAAAATCTTTGACATGATGCAAATGGTTTTCAAAGTCTTCCGTCGTGTAAAGGCACCTCATGTAAACACCCCGGGCTTCGAGCATGGCAATTTGGATCTTGCATATGATATGAGTACAACACCATCGCTACGGGTGTGTTATGCCTGGCATTGCAGAATTAAATATTTATCGGCATGCTACAATCAGACTTTCAAAGAGATGTTCACAACCGGTTTTTGGGAATACCATTCAGAAGTGTTCATCAGCAGGCCCACCCACCTCTTACACTTATTCGCCTGTGAACAGATGGTATATTCCACACATTATCGACTCCCACCACCCGATGAACCGCAACCAATTGAGTGGGAGAAACTCGAGGCAGATTTGGCCCGAGGTTTCCGGTATGAAGACCACGAGCAAGTGAAGGCACAAGTGTGTGAGTGAAAGCACACAAACATGCACACACATACACACACACGCGCACAAAGTAAGATCAAAGAGAGGAACAATGGAAAGCTTAGATTGCAAAAGAGTTCTCTTACAAAAGCTCTATTCTCTAACAAGCTAACCCCAAAAATGAGCTCTCTAGCTCTTTTTATAGTTTTTTGACTAGTTTTGGCCCTGTCCAGACCTAGTGTCCGGCCTAGTTAAAAATTAGGTTCCAGGGCTTATTTGAGGGCTCAAACGGAGTCTAAAAATTATGAAAATTGGTAGGATGATACTTCTAATGCTCCTCAAGCTTGAGGACTCCTTGGCTTGAACAAAATGGAGTTATAAAGATAGATAATGGTATTTACAATGGTTTTTAGTGATGAAAATCACTATTTTTGTAGGGGATGCTTCTGAAAATTTGACATACACTTCTTGGAGCTCCCTACCTGCTCCTTCTTCTTATGTGTCCACCTCTTTGATGTGCTCCTGTGCTTTGTCCTTACGCTTCAGCTTCAACAGATACCAATGATGAAGATGTTTAATCTCCAAAAGACAAGCTATAATTGATTTTAGAAAATCTCTATATCAAGCATAGCTCAAAAACTTCATCAATTTTTGAAGTCTTTGTTACACTTATGTGTTCCTCGAGTAGCTTTAATGTGAACCTTTTCCCTATACATGGGCACTTTTTACTCTAGTGTTGGCTAGAGGTTTTTTTCCCCATGTTACCACATACTTGATACTCTCATATGTGGTGGTACTTTGTACTTAGGGATATGATTTAGCTCTTACTTCAGTCCAGTTCATCGATCAATAGAGAGAGATATTCCAGCCATCGTCCTCTTTGTGTGTCTTGCTGTGTTTGTGCTCCTTGTGTGTGCTTGTTGTGTGCCTCTCGTACTTCTACACACACCCAACAGTGGTATCAGAGCAGGCTCAACTTCTTCTCAAGTGTCGATTTTTTGCGTCGCGGTGTGTGCGCACTTTAACATTGCAAATCGACTTCGGAGCATAGAATTGTGAATTTCAGCAGCCGGAAACATTTCCACCATATGCGCTAGGGTTTTACCCCCATTTCAAAGCCATTCGTGCAGTCAGAAGCGCCATCAGAGTGACGGTTTGTGAGCTGAAATTTCAGAATTCATTTCAGTTTTCGTTGAAGTGAAGATTTTGTCATATTCTTGTTCCTTAACGAAATGGCGGGTAGCAATGACTTGTTTGGCATGCTTCAAGCTGAAGATAAGCTTGATGGGACCAACTATCAGATGTGGTCTTACATGATGAAGCATGTTCTTGTTGCAAAACAACTTTGGAACATATCAGAACACACCCTCGCTCAGGAACTACTACAGAACTACATCCGACAGACCGCACAACAAGGTTCTGTCGAGGACGACAGAAGCGAGAGGGAGGGGGGTGTTGGTAGAAGCCAGAGGCATAGAAGACACGGAAGCATGTAAAGACAGAGCAGGGAGTCAGTCGTATCTTTTTTCAAAAGAATTATGTTTTATAAATACTCTTCAAAACCTCCAACAGTGATTTTCATCACTATTGTAACATATGTAACATAGAAAAGCCCTTTTTTGTAATCCATAGCTCCATTTTGTGCAAGACAAGGAGTCCTCGAGCTTGAGGAGCTTAGGTAGAATGAGCATATCAATTTTGGCTATTTTTAGACACCTTTTACCCCTTCAAATAGCACTCAGGACCTATTTTTTAACTATGCCGGTCACTAGATATGAAACCGGACAAAACTAGTCTAGAAACTATAAAAAGAGCTAGAGAGCTCATTTTTGAGGATAGCTTGTGTGAGTAGAGAAGAGCTTAGAGCTATTTTGAGCTTGTAAGAGTGTTCTTGAGTAATAGAGTTGATTTCTCACCTTCCATTGTGTCTTGCTTGTCTCTTTGTAGTGTGTGTGTGTGTGTGCATCTCTATGCTTCTCACCTTCACTCTCACTTCATCTCACATTCATGATCTTTATATCACTCCTATCTCTTCCGCGGATTGACATTAAGGAGGTGGAGCTTCTTACCGTGGTTCTCACCATTGTGCTAGAGCAACAGATATATCACAAGAGAAGAAGAAAAGCCAGAATTCAAAGATCCTAGAGTTCCAACTAGGGAGGAGCTTGCACATTTGAAGGTTTGGATGAAGAAGGATGCTCAAGCAAGGAGAATTATCTACATGGCAGCAAATGATTACTTGCTTCCTCCCAACAGAGGACTTGAAAGTGCAAATGATAAATGGAATGCTTTGGAGGAGCATTTTCAGAATACAACCAAATCAAGGAAGGCATCCCTATGGGCAGAGTTTACCACATTCAAGAAGAAGGCCTCACAATCAATATCTAATAATGTGATAAAGATGAAAGACATTGCTGATTCTTTAGGAGTAGTTGATAAAGACATTGAAGAAGATAAATTATTAAGGCAAATTCTTACAAGTTTAAGAGGAGATGAGATATGCAAGCCCTTCGTGTTATCAACAAAACTTTCACTAGATCATTTTACTCCTGATTTGAATCAATTAGTAGGTCGTATTCTAACTTTTGAACATGATATCAAAGGGGATATTGATAAGAGTGCAAGTCAAGCAATATATTCCAAGTATAAGAAGAAGTCTAGCAAAGGAAAGCAACAATCAATTGAAGACGAGACACTCCAAGTCAAGCAAACTTCCTAAGAGGAAGAGGAAGTGGTAGCAAGTGGTAGAAGTAGAGGAAGAGGCAGAAACAACAAGGATAATATCAAAGCTTGTTGGATATGTGGTAAGACCAATCATCTAGCTCATGGATGTTGACATGATAATCAAGGCATTAGCAACTTTAATCAAAGTTTCAATCAAAGAGGCAGAGATGGAAGAAATCAAAGAGGAAGTTTTAGAGGTAGAGGTGGTAGAAGTTTCTTTGGAAGGAATGGTTGAAGAAATTTCCAAAACCAATCCTACAACAACACGTACTACAACTATGCATCATATCAGAAAGTAGACTCGACTCTAAACATTTTACATATCCAAAGAGCTAGGGCTAGTCCTATGTTGGTTTGCTAGAACAACTTCACTACTTGACAACTCAACTTTCCAAGCCTCTCCAAGCTTCTACAACTTTCTTTTAAATGTATGAGAGAACTTCAAGATGGGAGATGGCTTTCCACGAATAATTGAGAACCTTGATAGACACTTTTATGCTCCTTGGAAAATCAAAATGGAGGCTTATTTGCAACGAAGAAATCTATATGGGAGTGTATCAGGTGATGAAGCAATGCCTATTCCAAGATCCAAGGGAGGACCTGCTCAAGAGGAAACAGATAGACTCACACTTTGGTGTGCGAGGGATTCTCAAGCAAGGTCATACAAACCCAAGTCTATCTCTGATTTTCTATTACCAGATATTGGAGGATGCAAGACATCTCAAGAGACTTGGGATGCCCTAGAGACTTTCTTTTTTGCTAGTACAAAGGCAAGGGAGAACCATCTTTGGAATGAGTTCAACCAAATGAAGAACATTCCAAAACAAACCATCACTGAGTTTGTTACGAAGATCAAGGGGATTGTTGATCAATTGGCATCCACTTGAGAGCTGATTGAAGAAGAAGCCATCATGAGGCAAATTCTCAATGGGATTAGAGGTGACAAGCAATGAAAATCTTTCACCATAGTCTATGATCTCATCATGGATGTGCAAACTCCAGACTTCAACATCTTTCTTGGAATAATCTTCAATAAGGAGGCCAACAATAGCATAAAGGAAGGTAACTCCTATCATGGTAATTCAACTACTACTCTATATGTAGATAAGAAGAACAAGAAGTTGAAAGGCAAGAAGCAGGAAGAAGATGAAGATCAGACTTCCCAAGGCAACTTTGGAGGCAAGAGCAAGTGGAAAGGGAAAAAGAAAGGACCAAAGCATGACAAGAACAAAGGTCAAAATGTTCAACCTTGTGCCATTTGTGATAATACCAACCACACCACTCAAAATTGTTGGTTCCATGGGAATACCTAGAAAGGAAATGGAAGAGGTGGATTGGAACCAATAGAGGTAGAGGTGGACGGAACCTCAACAATAACAATAGATGCCATAACAAAAGGGACTACAACAATTATTCTCAAGATCAACAACATGAAGACTCATTGCTCTTGATGAATGTAAGCCACAAGGAAGGTAAAGAAGATTTATTATACATAGATTTAGGATTTTCAAATCATGTTGTAGGCAACATAGATCTCTTATCTCATTTTGAAAGTTCAAAGCCTAGACATGAAGTTCAAAGAGGGGAGGACACAAAGAATAGTGTGCAAAACATTGGTAATGTCAAAGCTTACAATGGTAGGAGAAATATTCTGAGCAAGGTACTCTATGTTCCCACTATTAAAAAAAACCTAATAAGTGTAAGCCAAATAGGTGAGAAAGGCTTGCAAGTTAGGTTTACACAACATGGAGCTTTTGTGGAAGATCCATTCCAAGGCTTTAAAAAGATAGCAAGAGGTGAGAAGCATGGTAGGCTCTTTACTTTTGAAGTAGGAGAAACCAAAAACATAGCTCTATTCAACTTTGGGTCTCAAGCCCTAAGTGAGCTTGACCTTCATTGGCATATCAAGGTATTATGTCTCATTCAAAAAGTATCTAGCACATGTGGAGAATCATATAGGTAGATCACTCAATAAGCTCAGATTTGATGGAGGGGGAGAATACTTCTCCATAGATTTTGATGAGTTCTTGCACAATAAAGGTATCAAAAGGGAAGTGAATACTAGGTACTCTCCTCAATTGAATGGAATTGTAGAAAGAAGGAACAAGACATTGGTTGGATCAACTAGAACAATGCTTGAAGAGAAGAGGTTGCCACATTATCTATAGGGAGAGGCTATTTCAACTGCTATTACCTTGTCAATAGACTACCATCCAAATCACCTCAAGTATGAATCCTTATGAAGCATGGTATGGAAGAAATCCTACTCTTGGGCATTGCAAGGTGTTTGGTTGTTTAGCTTATGTTCATGTGCCATCATAAATAAGAGGCAAGCTAGATGAAAGGGCAACAAAGGCAGTGTTTATTGTGTATGAATCAACTCAGATGGGTTACAGGTTCTATAATCCTCCAACCAAGCAATTCACTACAAGTAGAGATGTGTTTGAAGAACACAAGTCTTGGTATGATGAAGACAAACAAAAGGTAACTCTACCATATGATCTTGATTCTGATTCTCATCAATTAGGAAGCAAGCATGATACACACGTCCAGGATCCAAGAAGTGATATAGATGAAGAACAAGATGAAAAGGAAAAGGATTGCAAGCTATGGAAGTCAAGCGGCAAAAAA
>CM035418.1:3603273-3615773 GCA_020310875.1 Ceratopteris richardii
TCCTAAGTACGCAACCAAACAATACTAATGAGTTTGGCACAATCCAATTAGAGACACGAGCGAAATTTCAAGGAAAAGAGCCATTAGAAGAACCTAGAACACCTAGAGGGAAATCCGTATTAACGAGAGTACTCATCCCAGAGTGGATCCCTCAAGATAACAGGAGCACCGAGTTGTTTGTAAATAAAGAGACAGATGAAGCCTTTTGGAGGTACAGAAAGGAACACCCTGGTGAGATAGGCATCATTACAATCTATGAATTCAAGGACCCAGATACACCTGGAAAGGTGGTATACTTGGATGAGACTTCAGAAAGAGTCTTTGTGGTGCCTGAGCGCGCTAAAAACACATACACATGGAGAGGTGAATTGATATTCCCTCCATCTAGAACGAACATGAATACAAATCAACAAGGGGCAGGAACATCCTCAGCCCATGGAAATCAAAGAGAAGGAAATCACGAGAGACCGGAAGTAAGCTTCAATCACCCCATAGGGAGAGATAGAACAACCACGAACACTAATAGGACGGATAGACAAAGAGAACATGGAATACCAGGTGGTAGAGATGATTTTCCTCTACCTAGACCACGTGAACACGCAAGAGTATTGAGACCCACACAGTTGGTAAAATCAATGAAAAATTATTTTGATGGGACAGGAGATCCCTATGACCATGTCGCAGAATTCAAGCAAGTACTGAGAGCAGAACAAGTCGAGGACATGTTCACGCAATACAATGCATTTGGACTAACGTTAAAGAATACCGCTTTAACTTGGTTCCAACCATTGCAACAAAGGCAATTTAGAGACATCCATCACTTTTTAGAGTCATTCATCACTGAATTCTCTAAAAGTGGGATTAGACACGACACGTCTTCGTTGATTCATAGCTTTAAACAGACCCCTCAGGAAACAGTAAGACTGGCGGGTCGTAGATTCAGACAATATGTGGAACGATGTCCAATGCAAGAGCTACCCTCACAAGCCAAACAAGTATCACTGTTCCTAGATGGCTTGTTGAGCGCTAAACTACGCTCCTATGTGTACCTAAAAGAACCCAGAACGCTAGAAGAGTGTGTAAGAATATGTATAGACATCGAGGACAACCTAGGAGAGGAATTAGAACTCTCAAAGGTCTATAAGGACTCAGATTGTTCTTCTCTAGCATCCACAAAATTGTCTAATTCGATAGAGGACCTAGCAGAAAAAGTGGCCCAGAAACTAGGAGTTTCTAGTAAACAGGTGCCCAAGCTACCAACGAATGTACGTTGTTACACTTGTGGTGGAAATCATTTGGCTAACGTGTGCCCCAATGCACCTCAACCTCATATCAACCCTAGTGGCCAATATTGTACAATTGAGAGAAGATACACGAATCATACGGCTCAGGACTGCCCATACAACAAACAAACCGTGAGACAAAACTACCCACAAACATACCAGCAGCCAGGTAGGTATCAATGCCAATACAATGCTCAGCCTTATTACTATAGGCCTCCCCAGAACTACCCATACCAGGCTCAACAGAGACCTCAACCTGTTTTAGCTCAGCAGCCACCCCCACCAGCGAATGTCATCTCAGTCAAATACGCTGCTGCAGAAGAGAACCTAAGTAGGGCTTTAGTGCCTTCTTCACCCTTGATCACAGAAAGTGACCCGAACTCTAACAGTTTTGACTCTGCTCATGTAACTAGTCCACCCGCTTATTACACGGAGTCACCAGAACATGTGGAGACATATCATTATGATAGTCCACCAATGGAACCTAGTTGGGAGCCAGACTATACTAATGTGATGTACGCAAACCCAAACCCACGGCCCCAATTGAGACAACAGAGACCACAGGGCCCTAGAGGACCATGCTTTAGGTGCCAAGGAGATCACTTCATAAAGGATTGTCCACATCCCCCAATAGCAAGGCAATCACAGTACTATAGCATTCAAGGCTTTTGTGCCGATTGTGGCAAAGAGCACATAATCAAAGATTGTCCTAAGAACCCAGTTAACGCTTCGAATGTGACACCGATCAACGTGATAGGTATTGTAAACAACGCAGATGGATCCAACCCTACATACGTGCCTATCCAAGCTATAACCAGAGCCCAGGCGCTCTTACAAAACCAACAGCTTAATCAAGAGAAAGTAGCCAGAACTAGTGAAGTTGCAGAATCTAGTAGTAAAAAGACGAAATCTTGGAAAGATTCTAGAGAAAGAATAAAGAGAAAGTGGAGTAAAAAGATAAGTGAGTTGGAAGGAAGTTTAAGGGAATCTAGAGCCAAAATACAAGAATTGGCTTCACAAGAATTAAATCAAGAAAACCGAGCTCAGAAATCAGGATCGGTTTTAGCGGAACCCATACCAGAAGATCTAGACATGATGTTTCGTGCATATCAGGCTAGAATAAAAGAGGGACCTCAAGTAACGGAAATGAGTAAAAACTACCCTCGAGCTGATCTAGAAATGGAGAGAACTAAACTGTGCATGAAGATGGTAGAACTAGCACAAGCTTTGTTCGAAGCCTCTAGATATCTTAATTGGAATAACATGGCAAAACCGGAACTACACTTTCAAGGACTAATGGAGAGGCTAGAAGACTTGATAGAAAGCAAAGAGAAAGAGGATCAGCATAGGAACCCTATTGTCACAGAGACACAGGAAAGGAATGCACCATCCCTGTCTCAAGTACCTAATACAGAAAGTCAAGACAATTTGTCTTCCATACATAGGTACTCACATGAATTTTTGAGAGAAATACAAGAAGAGAAATGGAGAAAAGAACAAGGAACTCATCCTCCTATTCAGGAAATAAACGACTTGCAGGAACAATTTCCCCAAGACATCCCCTCTATATATGATGAGGTAGAGGTGGAACAACTGAGTGAACCCACAGGATTTGAATCTAATTCTTTACAAGAATTACCTCAGTTCTCAGGACCTTGGGAAGCAAAGTCTATTAGTATGAGAGCACCCACGATAATAGTGAGGAATGAAGAATTAGTGATCCCTAGAAATACGGAAGTGATCAAGAACACGAAAGTACAGTGTAATCTCACTCTAGAGGAATTGTTAAAGGTGAAACCAGAATTGTGGAAGCACGTAGCAGATCAATTCCCTGAGCTAGCTACCACACCCTCTCAGATAGGATCACATAAGAAGGTACCAGAGATACCCGTGGAAAAGATTGGTGACGTAAGCGAAGGAGAGGAAGGTAACACATATCTTCCAATAACCCATCAGGGCTACACCACGAAAGCCATCTTAGATTCAGGAGCAGGAGTAGCCATCGCTACCACCGCTTTGTGGAAACGTTGGGGTAAGCCAGCACTCAGACCCACCAGGATGAAACTACAAATGGCTGATGGACACATAGAAAAACCATTAGGCTTACTAGAAGGCATATCTCTCACCACTTGTGGTGTAGAATTTGAGCATACTTTCGCCATTTGTGACTTCGCGAAAAATCATGCATATGAGATGATATTGGGACGACCATTCATGCGTCAGTTGCAAATTGTACAAGATTGGGGAACTAATTCTTTGTACTTGCAACATTTAGGAGTGACTACCAAAGTCAACCTTAAAGACTATTCACACAGAGATGTACCCCCAATACAATGGAATACCATCCATAAAACACCAGGAGAGACGGAATCCGTGCACTCATTAGAATCAGATCCTTCTTGGTTGCATGAGGATACCCATTTATGGATGTGTAAAGTAGCCAAACAAGAGGAAGAGCGATTAGAAGCAAGGACCTTAGGTGCGGAACAACATCCACGAACCCTTCAAGATCCAGCCTACGCACCTGTAGTATTCCCAGACGAAGAGTTTGAACCCCATGGTTGGGCGGAAATACTAGCAACCATGGATGTAGCCATCAATGAAGAACAATGGACACCCCACTGTGACGAGGATGGCTATGACATTTCAGTTTTCACGATAGAGCCAATCATGAGCGATGCAATCTTAGAAGAGTGTGAACCGAACACTGAGGCATTTGAGGATGCAAGCGATTTTGATTTCGAATCAATTATCATGGACCCACCCTTTGCATCAGAGGAAGAATATTTCTACGAAGTAGAGACTCACACTCAGAGGCACGAGGAGATTACGAACGAGGTAAGGTTAGCCACAGAAGTGACTACCAAGAGTGAAGGCAAGAAAAGAAAGAAGAAAGAAACCATGTCAGAAAAAGAAGAATCTTTATTTGAAGTACCCGAGAATTTCAAGAAATATGAAATCGAAGATAGAAGAATCATGGTACGAATGCCCAATAGAAAGGCGAATGATGGACAAGTATATGATAATCGAGAGAAAACCAAGAAAGTAATAGTTGCCATAGAAGGAGAAGAAGAAAAGTGCACATATATAGGGCATGATTTGACGACTGAAGAAGAAGAAGAGTTAGTTGCCCTATTGCGCGAATATAGAGATGTTTTTGCTTGGAGTTACAAAGATTTGAAAGGAGTGGATCCAGATATATGTTCTCATAGAATCCCTATGACTCCAGATGCAAAACCGACAAAACAAAAACCGTACACGTATAATGATAACTACGTTGCGAAGATTAAAGAGGAGATAGATCGATTGATAGAAGCAGGATTCATTTACGAAATTGAGCATACCGAATGGGTATCCCCCATTGTGGTTGTGCCCAAGAAGAATGGAAAATTGCGTGTGTGTATTAACCTTAAAAAAGTTAATGCCGCCACGATTAGAGATAGTTATCCTCTTCCTATCACAGAACACCTATTGGAAAGAGTTGCGGGCAAGGAAGTTTACAGCTTTCTTGATGGATTCTCAGGCTATAATCAAGTAGCCATTGCTCCAGAAGACCAACACAAGACGGCTTTTGCCACTGAATGGGGCATATTTGCATTTCGTGTAATGCCATTTGGCTTGACAAATGCACCCGCTACTTTCCAGCGACTCATGTGTCATGTTTTTAAGGAATTCTTACGCAAGAGCTTGGAAGTTTATGTCGATGACTTGTGTGCGCATTCAAATATAAGACAGACACATATCCCAGAGTTAAGACAAATATTGGATAAATGTCGAGAATATCAGGTTTGTTTGAACCCAGAAAAATGCGTTTTCATGGTCAGACAAGGCAAAATTCTAGGACACATTGTGTCAAAAAATGGAATCTCCACGGATGAGGAAAAGGTGAAGGTAATTGCAGAATTACCTAGACCAACTAATGTGAAAGAGGTACAGGCATTTATGGGCCATTGCGGTTATTATAGGAGATTCATACACATGTATGCAATCATAGCCAAGCCGTTGTACTCTCTTTTGACCAATTTTGAGTGGACAGATGAATGTGAAAATTCATTCAATGAACTTAAACGACGCTTGTGCTCAGCACCTATATTGACCACTCCAGATTGGAGTAAGCCATTCCATGTACATGTGGATGCATCCAATTACGCCATAGGATGTGTGTTAGCACAGCCCACGGAGGAAGGAAACATAGATCTCCCCATAGCTTACGCTAGCAGACAACTGAACGCAGCAGAAAGAAATTACACCACGACGGAACGAGAAGGATTAGGGATGATCTACGCAGTAAAGAAGTTTAGGCACTACTTGTTGGCCAACAAATTCAAGTTCTTTACAGATCATCAAGCCCTATTATATTTAGTCAACAAACCATGTAACACAGGACGATTGATACGTTGGTTTCTATTACTCATGGAGTATGATTTTGAAGTGGTAGTCAGGAAAGGAAAGACACATCTTAGAGCCGACCACCTTTCAAGATTAACCTCAGGAGAGGCTCCTCAAGGAATAGCCGATGAATTACCAGATGCATACCTGTTTAACCTTGAGATAGCACCAGAATGGGCTAAGCCTATAGTCCCTATTCTGACATACGGACCCAAGAATCCTAGGATAAAGATCAGAGAAGGAGAGATTACCAAGTCTCAGAGATACCAAATAATGGCAGGAAGCATATATAAACAGGATAATCAAAAGATTCTTGCTTGTTGTGTAGATGAATCAGAACATGCGAATTGGTTGCAATTAGCACACATAGGTGCACTAAAGCAACATCATTCAAAACATCGAACATTACAGACTCTGCAGAGATTGGGAGTATATTGGCCTACGATGGAAGCAGATGTCTACAAGTTGTGTAAGGAATGCCATGTTTGCTGTGAAAGACCACCGGTAGAACATGCTACACTCTATCACGTGTCTCTCACACCAGACTGGAGTGAACCTTTAGTGACATACTTGAGGACGAACACATTCCCTCAAGGCATGACCTTAGCTCGACAACGCAGTCTAGAGCAGGAAGCTCAAGACTATTCACTTATTGGTGATAATTTATACAAAAGAGGACGAGATGGATATCTAAGACAATGCGTTCATGAGAGCGATTATCTTAGCATACTAGAGACTGCACACCAAGGTGTTGCAGGAGGTCATTTTGGACCAGATAGGATAATCAAAGCCATTCTCTTTGCAGGATTATGGTGGCCCACTCTTCACATGGATGCACATACCTATGTAAAGAGATGTGATGTGTGCCAAAGAACTCAGTTTCCTACTCGCAGAGATGAAATGCCATTGAAACCCATGATGGGCGGACGTGCATTTTCTAAGTGGGGTATAGACTTTGTAGGACCCATCAACCCCCCTGCAAAAGGCACACATGCGGAATACATTATTGTTGCCACAGATTATCTGACGAAATGGGTAGAGGCAAAAGCCACAAAAAAGAATGATGCACACACGACTGCAAAATTCTTATTTGAAAATGTCTTTACAAGATATGGACTGCCTATAGAGTTAGTGAGCGATCGAGGCACTCACTTTCTAAACCAAGTCATTGAATATTTGTTACAGGATTTTATGGTGATTCACAAGAAATCCGCACCATATCATCCTCAGGCCAATGGTCAGGCTGAAAGCACTAACAAGATATTATGTACCGTATTGATAAAACTCGTGAACAACAAACGTTCAGATTGGGACAAACAGCTACACCACGCTGTTTGGGCATATCGAGTGGCCTACAAGACCGTACTCAATGCAACTCCCTTTCAGATGGTTTTTGGTCAGAATGCAGTGCTTCCTTTGGACTTCTTGATACCGACCCTTAAGGTTGCACAAGAACATCAGTGGACCGGCCATGAATTATCAGCGAGAATAATGGACTTGGAACGATTAGGAGAAACCAGGTTAAAGGCAGCAGCAGGAATATACGCAGCGAAGAAGCGACAGAAAGCATATTTTGATGCACATGTGAAAGATAAAGGCCTAAAAGAAGGAGATTTAGTTCTAGTGTATACACTGAAACAGCACGCATGGAAGTTAGAAAAGCGAGGTTATGGACCTATGATCATTAACAGACTTTCGACTAGTGGAGCAGTACAGTTAGCCACCTTAGAAGGAGATATAATGCCTAATTACATTAGTGGCTATAGAGTCAGGTTATATCAAGAACCTCTTACTGAGGATATGCTTAGACGACTCACGTTGGCAAAGAAGCGCAAGGAGGAAGAAAACAGAATACGAGCCGAAGCTCAGGCAGAAGCCATAGAACGCATTAAGCGCATGAAGCTAAGAAGACAAGGACTAGGGAGAGAACATTATAACCATCTGGAAACATCACCCAGATATCCCATGGCCATGTGTCAAGTAAAGTCAACCACTCATCCTAGCATAGTGGACAGGAGACCATTCGTTACAGTTAGGCTAGAGCACGGTAACCATAACCAAGAACTCAGGGCTTTGATTGACTCAGGTGCTGCGACTAGTGCGATTAGATGGTCCCACTATAAGGATTCAGGAATAGAAATGCGGCCAATTGAGGCATACCTCATAGGCCTAGGAGGCATGGAAACCCCTTGCATGGGTGAGGTGGACCTTCCTATCCTCATTAAGGATTTGACGATGAAAGCAAAGCTACTAGTGTGCCATGATGACGACCTGATAGAACCCCTAATCCTTGGCCAAGATTGGCTATACGATCACTCAGTGGACCTAAATCTTAGACAAGGCTCCTTACAGATTGGAACCTTAGAGCAGAAGCGAGTGATACCGCTTGACTTCCCTAACGGCAGTCCGCTTGACGGTTGTGACCCTAGACCCTATGAAATGCATGCGAGGGACGACCGGAAGATCTTTAAGCAGACCAGTCACGTTACGTCTGCACCAACCCACTCGGGCTTGGCTATGGACAATTGTCAGTCAGAAGGACGACAGGAGATCTTCCCTGGGACTTCCTGCAAACTAGAAGAGACAGTTACCCAACCACAAGGGCAGATGGACACAATCAGTGGTCAGGTGGGTTGCATCAGCGGCCAAATGAGCACGACACCCTGCGGTGCTCATCCTTCCAAACTTGTTGCGGACTGGCCTAGATTAAAGTTAAAGAATGCATCACTTCCTAATGGGCAGGTCACGCAAGTCTTGGATCTCCCTTCTTTTCCAAAGCAGAGAGTCCATCCGACCTCTCACCCTCAACAGCAACAGAGTCAACCACGACGAAGGAATCCAGACCGACAGCAGTATCAGAAGACACAACAAGGAAAGCAGTCTAGGCCACCCAAAGGAAGCGGCACCAGACAAATATGGGTGCCAAAAGGGCAAAAAGCACCGAAGATCTCGAACCAAGTAGAGATCGACAAGAAAAAGGCAAGGCAGAAACAGAATCAGTATCCACCATCCCCTCGACCTTCTTCTACAGATCCGAGCATTCGACAAATTTGGATCGCCAAGAAGTACCTTACCCATAGACCCACGCCCACGCAGATTTGGGTGCCCAAACTATATATCATAGCTCAACCCATAAGCCATGTAATATATAACCCCCACAACTCATTTCATCCCTCGATACCACCACACCCGACACCACCCTTTGCCCCTCAGCAGAAACCCACCACCCACTCCAAGATCCTTAGGAAATGGATACCGAAACGTGTCCAACCGTCTCCCCCTAACCCCATGTCTGATAAAACTACCCCCCCGACTAACATACAACCTTGTACTAAATCACTAACCTTTAAACCTTGTATAAATTCACCCACCAGCATCACACATCACTCGTAATCTCATCTCATCAAGAAATGTATGCACGATCTGAAACGTATAGGTGTCTAGAGACCTGCACTAGTGCTGCCAGAAACATTGCATCCATCACATCACAGCACTTGGCTACACGGGTTACGCATCAGTTATGGAAAGGGATTGCGGTCTCACTTTAATGGGATCATAATTAATTTCCATGCTAATGTGTTAATCTTTTGTAGCAGATCTTTCTCACTAGCGACCCAATCACCATGCAAACCGACGAAGGAACATCAGGAGCAGGCCCCAGTGTAGCGGCTGTGCCCCTCAACGTGCTACGAGCAGAGTCCCACCCGACTGCTCCACCGCCGGAATTCCAAGGGTTTCCAGGGCCCATGCCTATCGACAATCCACCTATGGGCTACACAGAGAAGATACACCGGAACTCTCATTGGTTTCAGGGACTTGCAGGACCCCTTGCGGACGCGGACTTTATATTCGAATCCTCTTTGACATTTGATGACCGCACGTGGGGAAAATACCAGTTTTTCTCCAGAGAGTTCGAAGCCCTACAGAGCACCCAAGATTTAACTCACATTTGGGCCAGAGCAGGCTTCACAGAGTATTTCAGTGATCCTCTGCCCAAACCGGATTTTTACAGGTGCTATTACTTAATCACTACCTTGCTGGCATCAGAGAATAAGGACATCCCAGGAACCTTCATATTGCCTACTCTAGTGGATGATCCACCTTACAAAAGATTTTACCTCTCTAAGGATTTAATCAGAGCGGCCATCAAAATTCATGGCACCCACACACCCACAGATTGAGAGAGATTAATTCCAGAACCGATGAAACGTGGGGATGTCACTAAGTGGGAGGAGATTTCGGCCATTACACCTGAGCTGTCAAAGCCGCTACGGATATGCATGCAACACTTCGCATTCCCTGCTCAGGACAGATTTACCATGCCACATAAGAGAATATGGTTTGGTTTGTATTTGGCATGTACGGGACCTCAGACGGTTGATCTGGCGAGCTGGATCATTGATCAAATGTATTTGGCACAACACAGATGGGAACGCAAGAAAGTACTTAATGGATGTTGTGCACTCACTAGAATTGTGTATATGTGCTTAGCTTATGACTTGCCCATCGAGCGTGCATTAACAGGAGAAGAACTGAAGGCATTCAAAGGAACGACGAAGAAAGCCAGAAAGCCCAGTAGAACACGGGCAGGCAAGCGTATGCGAGGCACCATTCCTTGCCTTCAAGTGCCAGAGTCGCCATCACCACAACCCTCTCCAGAGCGACCACAGACAGAAGCGGCTCCCACAGTACAACCTATTCGCATAAGGTTGTCTAGACCAGTGGTTCCGGAGGCCACCACTAGTACCGCTGCACCTCAGGCAGCTGCCACCTCAGAACCCACCATCACAACAGCAGAAGCTCCCACCACTATTGGTGCGGAAGCGTTTTCTTTCCCGATACCACATATGGAGGCCGACCCAATAAACACGACATTTGATTTTGAGATGCCTGATGCATTCTCAAACGAATTCCAGTATTCAGAAGCACAACTGTTCTCCTAGGAATATGAACGTCCCAGCTACCCTACCACACCACGAGATCTGCCACAGGGACAAGCTGTGTCGAGCTCTGAAGAAGAAAGAACCGAAACAGACGACGAGGAAGGCGACGATGAAGCCAGCCAGGGCTCACATGACGGACAGACAGAGGGCCAAGGCCAACAAACTGACGCACACGGCGACACCAGCACATATGAAGATGAGACTTTCGAAGCCGCAGCGTACACGCTGGCCATAAAGAAATTATATCGAACGATGGAGAAAGTCTGGGCACGGAAGAAGTTAACTGAAGAGGAGAGCCAGGCATTAATTGAACAGGAACTCATCTCCGGAGGATTCGAAGACGCATACATCAGAGGGTTCAGAGAATTAGTCAAATCAGTAGGCTCCCATGAAGCACTCAGGTTTTTACAAAGAAAGCAACTACCACAGTTTGACCCCCGCCGAGTGCGACTACTTTCAAAGCCCGGAGAGTATATTCGCGTACCAACAGGAGCTCAGTCTTCAGCACAAGCCCGGGAGGCACGCCTCATCCCCGAAAGTTCATTGACCGCAGAACCCATCCTTGTAGATTCCCCACCCCGTACTACCATTGTGCATACCACTACTATCCTCGAAATAACATCCACCCCTTCTACTCCTCTCTCACCTCATCTTTCACCAACCCATCCCGTATCCCCCGCACACCCACCTGCTTCTCCCACATCCATACCTGTACAAGGCAACATAGCCACAACCTTTGCCCTGCCCATTCACACCACCATGCCCACACCCAACCCTTCGTATCCATATGTTAACCCCTTCCCCCCTTCATCCTTCCCAGCGTTTCCCCCACCTCTAAGAACCCCATTCCCCTTTCTAACCCCACTAACCTTTTCACCAGTTTCACCTCCCCAACCCACCATAGCCCCTTTTCACCAAGCTGCTCCAGCTATTCCCCCTGTAAATTACTCTACATTTGTAAATCCCGTCTTCACACCTGCACAACCACCCACTTACACACCGCTTTTCACAGTCACCGCACTTGACACGTCCAGTGACATGGACATCTCACCACCCACGGCACCACCACTCACTTCACTCCCGGCACAAACATTTTTAGACACATCACAATTTTCCACGATCACCACTGCATCCACCGTCCCAACCCCATTTCCCATCCCCGCTGCATCTACTCCCACTGCATCATCATTTAGCACTTCACTACTACTATCGCCCACCATAGACACCGCATTCCAACACATGTTCACATGCATGACACAAGTCCGCGATGAGTTTGCATCACTCGGCACCAACTATCAACAGCTGCAGAAAACTACGAATGAATTACAGTCGCAGCTTAATTCACTATCAATTGAGAATGCCTCACTGAACAGCCGATACCAAGATTTACGAGAGGCCTATCACAAATTAGAACTAGAAAGTGAGGAGAAAACAAAAGAGGCTACTGCGGATTTGGACAACCTACTTCGAGCCCAGACCGTCCGCAATGCAACGCTCACTAGAAATATGGGCTTACTAAGAAGACACTTAGCCGCAGCAAAAGAGGAGAACCAGAGACTCCAAGAGCAGAATAGAGAGAACTTGGAAGCGGCACTGGACCACCCAAAACAACCACTAAGTCCGAGCAGATTCAAGGCAATCCCATCCGAATCGATGCGGATGTTGCTAGATGATCATGTGCGATTGCTCGAGGACTATGATCGTATGAACGAAGAACATCAAAAGTTAAAGGAAGATCACAAGCTGCTACAGCTTAGAGAACCAGCAACACAACAAGTACAAGTAGCAGCAGAATTACCAGTGCCTGCGGACCCTGCCCCTGAAATTTTAGAGGAACTCAACGCACTCCGGGCCCAGGTAACAAATCTTGAATCTAGAATTGCAG
>CM035418.1:3633273-3660773 GCA_020310875.1 Ceratopteris richardii
AGCTCCTCAACTTCCAAGGAGCATTTCTCAGTGCTCACTGAACCAAATCAAGAGTTTAATAGCTCCTTGGAACCAGCTCAAGGTCTTCTACAAGCATACAAAATTTCAGAAGATTTCATTCAGCCATTTTCGAGAAATCGGTTTCGAAGTCACCACTGGTCTATTTCTGCAACTGTCCTAAAAAGTCGGGGGTAATCATAATTTTGCTAAATCAATTTCTCTGGATGTGGTTTATCATTTCTGCTCATTCCACTTGCAAATGGTAGCTTATTAAGGTACTTTAATACCCTCAAAAGGAATTGTTTCAATTTCAAGTGTGCTGGTCACACTGAGCATAACACTGAGCAGGTATCATTACATAAATAGCAAGTTTTCTAAAGTTTGTGAAGTGCAAAGTTGTCTGTTTTGATTTGGTCATTACACAAATCATTTGCAAAGCACATATATGCTTTCTTGGTATCATTTGAAAGCTCAAGGAGTCTACTAAGCATGTCTAGAATCAAAGGAGGGCTGGTGTGAAGCAAGTGTAGCAGCACCAACTCATTTCTTGAGTGCATCCAACCATCACTCTCAACAGTGGTATCAGAGCAAAGAAGGTAAACATGGGTGATGGATTCCCTTCATTCATTGACAAATTGGACAGGAACAACTACCAAGCTTGGTCATTGAGAATGAAGACCTATCTACAAGGCAGAAGTTTATTTGGATACATATCAGGAGATGAGGAATTGCCCTCATTCAAGACTAGAGGACTAACCACAAAGGATGAATATGAAAGACTCAACCAATGGTGTGCAAAAGATGCTTTGGCAAGGTCTTATCTCTTAAACTCTATATCTGATTTTCTTTTACCTCATGTAAGGAATTGTAAGACTTCCCAAGAGACTTGGGAAACCTTGTCAAACTACTTTTCTTCCAACACAAGGGCTAGGAAGAATCAACTGTGGATTGAATTCACAACCCTTAGGAAGCAGCCCAAGCAACCAGTCTCAGAGTATGTGACTAAGATTAAAGATGTGGCAGACCAACTAGCAAGCATTGGAGAGGAGATTGAAGAGGAGCAAATAGTCAGGCAAGTAACAAATGGACTCAAGGCAGATGATAAGTGGGAAAGTTTCACCACTGCAATGGACCTCTATATGGATATGCATACCCCAGATCTCACAACACTTATGGGCCAACTATTCACACATGAAGCAAAGTTTACAAAGGCAGGAGATCAATCAAAAGGTAACAACCCCTCTGCTCTCTATACTGATAAGAAAGTTAAAGATAAAGGTAAAGGGAAGAAATAGGATGAAGAAGGCTCTACCTCTCAAGCTAATTATGCAGGGAGAGGTAGGTCATCTAGAGGAAGAGGCAGAGGTGGTAAGTCAGGTAGGGGGAGACCCTACAACTCATCACCATGCAACATTTGTGGATTGTCAAACCATACCACAGATGAATGCTACAAGAACTACAAGAATCAGAGAGGAAGAGGCTACTCAAGAGGTGGATAATCTCAAGGGAGAGGCAGATTCAATCAACACCAAAGCTACAATGGATACAACATTCAATACAACAACAATTACAACAACAACCACAATGGTAATTACCAAGGTGGATTCAGAAATAGAAGAGACTACAACAACTACACAGAGGAGCAAGATGACTCCCTATTGATCATGAATATGACCTCCAAAGAAGGTACAAATGATGATCATTTATTTTATATTGACTCAGGATGTTCTAACCATGTAGCTGGCAATGTGGCACTACTTTCTGATTTGGAAGAACCCAAGGGCAAACATCAGGTACAAACAGGTGATGACACTAAACACTCTGTTGTTAAGATTGGAAATGTGAAGACATGTGATGGAAACCAGAATCTATTGAGCAGGGTACTCTATGTACCAACCATCACCAAGAATCTAATGAGTGTTGGCCAGATTGTGGAGAAAGGTTTGCAGGTCAGATTCACACAACATGGAGCATATGTGGAGGACCCAAGACATGGATTCAGAAGGATAGCCAAAGGGGAGAAATCAGGTAGATTGTTTACTTTTGAGCTAGAAGACACCAAGAACATTGCTTTGTATAATTACAAGGATCAGACACTTTCAGAGTTAGAAATATGGCACAAGAGATTAGGGCACATAGGTGAAAGAACCCTAAAGCAAATCTGCAGGGATCAATGTGTGCTAGGGATACCTAATGTGTCCAAGCAACACATGATTTACAAGTGTGGATCATGTCAATTAGGTAAGTCTCACAGGTTACCCTATTCAAGGAAAGGTTTCATGCATGAAGACTACCTAGACTTGGTACACACAGATGTTTGGGGACCTAGCAAGGACCCTTCTATTTCATGTTCAAGGTATTATGTGTCCTTCATTGATGATTATAGCAGGTGGACCATTTTATACTTTATGAAGCATAAAGATGAAGTGTTTAATTGTTTCAAGAGGTATCTTGCACTTGTTGAAAATCAAACAGGAAGAAGCTTGAAGAGGCTAAGGTCAGATGGTGGAGGAGAGTACTTCTCCAATGAGTTTGAAGATTTCTTGCAGGAAAGAGGCATCAAAAGGGAGATTACTACAAGGTACTCACCTGAACAAAATGGGGTAGCTGAAAGAAGGAATAGACTCATTGTAGAAACAGCTAGGTCTATGCTTAATGAAAAGAAGTTGCCAAATTATCTTTGGGCAGAGAGTGTATCCACTGCCACCTATCTCATCAATAGGTTGCCATCCAAATCACTTGATGGCATGACACCATATGAAGCTTGGCATGGTAAGAGACCCTCTCTGGATCATTGCAAAATCTTTGGTTGTGTAGCATATGTGCATATTCCCTCACAGGTAAGGGGAAAGCTAGACCCCAAGGCTGAAAAATGTATCTTCATTGGTTATGATTTGAACCAAAAGGGATACAGATTCTACAACCCAACAAACAAAGGTTTCAAGGTAAGCAGAGATGTCATCTTTGATGAGAATGACTCTTGGTATGAAAATGAATGCAGGAAGATTAGTCTACCCTATGACATGGAGGAGGATTTCCCAAAGCTCACCAAGGAGGAATCAATTCAGAAAGAAGATTCAAGCTCAGATGATGATGATACAATAAACCTTGAAGAGTTCAAGGCTTGGAAGTCCAAAGGGAAGATGAAGATGAAGCAACTAGAAGATAAACCAGAATCCTCAACCCAAGCAATGAGGAGATCTCAGAGAGAAAAGAAGAAGCCTATCAGATTTGGGTATGACACATCACTTGTAACTAAACATTCTGTATATCTTGCAAAGGACTTGTTGAATGAAGAACCAGGTACCTATGAAGAAGCAATTACCAAACCAGAATGGAAAGAAGCCATGGATGAAGAGATGGAAGCTCTCAAGGAAAGTGATACTTGGGACTTGGTACCCAAGAAAGACTCTATGAAGGTAATAGGATCCACATGGATCTACAAACTAAAGAAGAATTCAGATGGAACAATAAACAGGTACAAAGCTAGGTTGGTAGCCAAGGGTTTTGCACAAACCCAAGGCATTGATTATGAGGAGACATTTTCTCCTATGGCCAAGATGCAACCTGTCAGAATATTGGTGAGTGTAGCTGCATCCAAGAATTGGAATATGTACCAATTAGATGTCAAGAATGCTTTCTTGAATGGATGGATATCTGAAGAAGTCTACATGTCACAACCACCTGGCTATGAAGATCCAAAAAAGGTACATTATGTTTGTAAATTGAAGAAGGCTCTGTATGGTTTAAAGCAGGCACCTAGAGCATGGAATTACAGGTTGACAACCTACCTCCAAGACCAAGGATTTGTGATGAGTAAAGCAGACACTTCTCTATTCATAAAAAGAAGTAGTACAGAGGTAATCTACTTGTGTGTTTATGTTGATGACATCATCATTACAGGCAATGATGTCAATGGGATTAGACACATCAAAGGATAGATGATGAAAGAATTCAAGATTAGTGATCTTGGATTATTGAAGTACTTCTTAGGTCTTGAGTTAGTCTACACCAACTCAGGTATATATATCACTCAAAAGAAGTATGTGCAGGATATGGTCAAGAAGTTTGGCTTGCAGGATGCTAAAGTATCTACTACTCCAATGGAGGTCAACCTAAAGCTAAGTGCTCATGAAGGAGAAGAAGTCCAAGACATCACAGGATACCAAAGTATGGTAGGTAGTTTGAACTATGCTACCTTGACAAGAATTGACATAGCATATGGAGTTAGTGTGCTTAGTCAATTCATGCACAAACCAAGGGTACCTCACCTAGAGGCAGCAAAGAAGATCTTGAAGTATCTGAAGGGAACTCAAAGTCATGGTTTGTACTTTCCTTATACATCAGATATTGACATTAAAGTTTACTCAGATGCAGATTGGGCAGGATGCAAGGATGATAGGAGAAGCACCTCAGGATACATTTGTTTTGTAGGAGATAAGCCTATTTCTTGGTCAGCCAAGAAGCAACCTACAGTGGCATTGTCATCCACTGAAGCAGAGTATAGAGGGCTTGCCAATGCCACTCAAGAAGCTATCTGGTTGAAGCTTCTATATACAGAGTTAGGTCTATATACAAGGCCACCAATCATATTTGGAGATAACACTAGCTCTCTTCACCTTGCAGCTAATCCAATATATCATGCCAGAACCAAACACATAGAGGTTCATTACCACTATGTGAGGGAGAAGTTACTTAGTAAAGACATTCAATTGACATATGTGTCTACTAATATGCAATGTGAAGATTTACTCACTAAAGCATTCGATGGAAGTAAGTTATGCAGATTTAAATCCATGATTGGATTGCAGGATGTGATTGAAGACCAAAGATGAAGAGGATGAAGACTTAAGCCAAAGTGTTTGGCTTGAGGGGGAGCTGTTGGTGCAATTCAAGCCATCACACTTGGCTAGGACATTTGATTTGAAGACTCCACATAAGGGAAGATCCATAGGAACTTATGCTTAAAGTTTCTTACCATTTACTCTTTTGTAAAAGTCTAGAATGACTTGGCATCTCATGTAATCACACCAACTTGATTAGTCGTGGATTCTTAGTTGAGATTAGTGGAGAGAATATCTCCCTACTTTTAGAGGAGAGATTCTAGGGAGCCTACATTTGAATTTCAAATTCAAATCTTAGTACAACTCCTATAAAAACTACAAGGAAAAAGTCGCGAGTGTCCATCATCAATCCCGAGGCTATTCTGTACTATCTATTGAGTGTGTGAGGTCTACTCCATAGCCTACACCTCTGAGTACCATTGTGCTATGTTTATCATGCCAATGGGAATGTATATTCATATGATATAATACAAATACTTATACTCATCATCTCTGTTTTGTCTGAGTCTTCTACTCCAAGTCTGTCAACTTCCAAGGAGCATTTCTCAGTGCTCACTGAACCAAATCAAGAGTTTAATAGCTCCTTGGAACCAGCTCAAGGTCTTCTACAAGCATACAAAATTTCAGAAGATTTCATTCAGCCATTGTCGAGAAATCGGTTTCGAAGTCACCACTGGTCTATTTCTGCAACTCTCCTAAAAAGTCGGGGGTAATCATAATTTTGCTAAATCAATTTCTCTGGATGTGGTTTATCATTTCTGCTCATTCCACTTGCAAATGGTAGCTTATTAAGGTACTTTAATACCCTCAAAAGGAATTGTTTCAATTTCAAGTGTGCTGGTCACACTGAGCATAACACTGAGCAGGTATCATTACAGAAATAGCAATTTTTCAAAAATTTGTGAAGTGCAAAGTTGTTTGTTTTGATTTGGTCATTACACAAATCATTTGCAAAGTACATATATGCTTTCTTGGTATCGTTTGAAAGCTCAAGGAGTCTACTAAGCATTTCTGGAATCAAAGGAGGGCTGGTGTGAAGCAGGTGTAGCAGCACCAACTCATTTCTTGAGTGCATCCAACCATCACTCTCAACAGTATATGTATATGCATATGCATATGCATATGTATATGCATATGTATATGTATATGCATATGTATATGTATATGTATATTTATATGTATATGTATATGTATATGTATATGTATATGTAAATGCATATGTATATGTATATGTATATGTATATGTATATGTATATGTATATGTATATGTATATGTATATGTATATGTATATGTATATGTATATGTATATGTATATGTATATGTATATGTATATGTATATGTATATGTATATGTATATGTATATGTATATGTATATGTGTTGGGAATGATGGATGGACACTTCAAGAGGATGAGTAGGTACTGCCAAATCCTTCTTTGTACCATCCCTTTGATGCTTCAGAGTTGATAAGTGGACCTTCTTAGCTATCCAATGACACCATAAAGTAGCCTATGTACTTTGGAAATGATGTATGAAAATTTGAACCAAAATAGACAACTTTGAATTTCAAGTCTTCAATAAAACCTTCTATTTTTTACTAGACACCTGCTGTATCTTTTGCTCAGTATGACTAGCACAGTAGGAATTGGAAAAATTCCTTTTAGGGGTATCTAACTAGCTTAGCAAGCTAACTCTTCCAGGTGGAATGACTTAAAAAGATTAACTATGCTCAGAGAAAGCAATTTAGCAATCCTTCAAATTTTGATAGCATGTAGACAACTTTGAGCTGGTTCCAACAAGCTATAGATCTTCGAATTGGATCAAGAAATGAGTGAGATATACTCTCCACAAGTTGATAGACTTTCAAGTACTATGACAGAGAACTGAGAAATGAACAATGTAGATATATGTATTAATGAACACTTGTATACAATGCCATAGACATGAAGATCATTGCCTAATGGTGTAGATAGGTGTGGGCTAGAGTGTAGGCATCACACACACTCAGAATTGATAATGAGAAGCTCGGGATTGATGAGTCCTCCCCGCGATTTTTTGATGAACACTTTTATAGGAGTTGAGTTGAAAGTTTGAATTTGAATTCAAACTTTTGGCTCTCTATAATCATGCTCCTATATCCTAGGAGATATTCTATCAATCAAAGCTAACTTTTCCACGAGTTCTATTTGGTAGGTGTTTACAAAGATTCTCTCAAATCAAGGAGGATTTACTTTTACAAAGAGGTAAAGAGATAAGAATGCTCTAGCTATGGTTCACATGGAACATCATTCCTTTGTAAATTTCAAGCCAAAAAGTGTAGGCTTGTAGTCTGCACCAACAGCTCCCCCTCAAGCCAAACATTTTGGCTTGGTCTTTTTACATCTAATTGATACATGTTCCAATTTTTAGATGCAGCCACACTCACCCTTCGTGATCTCTTGATTGATTGATTTGAAGATTCAGGTATTCCTCAAGCTTCTTCATCTTGACTTTACCCTTGGACTTCCATGCCTTGAACTCTTCAAGATTGATAATGTCTTCATCATCTGAAGTTGTGTCTTCATTCTGAGTAGGTTCCTCCTTAGCAAGACTTGGAAACTCCTCCTCCAAGTCATAGGGTAGTTTAAACTTCCTACATTCATTCTCATACCAAGAATCATTTTCATCAAAGACAACATCTCTACTAACCATGAATCCCTTATTTGAAGGGTTGTAAAACCTGTAACCTTTCTGATTTAGATCATATCCAATAAAGATACACTTCTCAGCCTTAGGGTCTAGCTTACCTCTTGTTTGAGAAGGAATGTGTACATATGCTACACATCCAAAGATCCTGCAATGATCGAGTGTGGGTCTCTTCCCATGCCATGCTTCATAAGAGTCATCCCATCAAGGGACTTAGATGGTAACCTGTTTATGAGGTAAGTGGCAGTAGATACACTCTTTGCCCATAAATAGCTAGGCAATTTCTTCTCATTCAACATTGACCTAGCTGTTTCAACAATCAACCTATTTCTTCTCTCAGCTACCCCATTCTGTTTAGGAGTATACCTTGTGGTGGTTTCTCTCTTGATTCCTCTGTCCTGCAAGAAGGCTTCAAACTCATTGGAGAAGTGCCCACCTCCTCCATCTGACCTTAGCCTCTTTAGGTTTCTTCCTGTCTGATTCTCAACAAGTGCAATATATTTTTTAAAACAATTGAACACTTCATCTTTGTGCTTCATAAAGTACAATACAATCCATCTGCTATAATCATCAATAAAAGATACATAGTACCTTGATCCTGAGATTGAGGGGTCTTTGCTTGGTCCCCATACATCTGTATGGACAAGCTCTAGGTAGTCTTCATGCATGTAGCCTTTCCTTGAGAATGGTAACCTGTGATACTTCCCAAAATGACAAGCACCACATTTATATATCATGTGTTGTTTGGAAATATTGGGTATTCCAATAACACATTGATCCCTGCATATCTGTTTCAAAGTTGTTTCTCCTACATGCCCTAACCTTTTATGCCAAATCTCAAGCTGTGGAAGTGTTTGATCTTTATAACTATAGAGTGCAATATTCTTGGTGTCTTCTAGCTCAAAAGTAAAAAGTCTACCTGATTTTTCTCCTTTAGCAATTCTCTTGAACCCCTGCTTGGGATCCTCCACAAATGCTCCAAATTGGTTGAACCTAACTTGCAAACCTTTTTCCACAATCTGTCCAACACTCATCAAATTTTTGGTAATGGTTGGTACATATAGTACCCTGCTCAACAAGTTCTAATTTCCATCACAAGTCTTAACATTTCCAACTTTAAGTACTGAGTGCTTGGTGTCATCACCTATTTTTACTTGATGCTTACCTTTTGGTTCTTCAAGGTCAGAGAGTAGAGCTACATTGCCAGCCACATGATTTGAGCATCCTGAGTCAATGTAGAATAGGTGGTCATCATTTGTACCTAGTTTTGAATTCACGTTCATGATTAAAAGAGAGTCATCTTGCTCTTCTATATAGTTGTTGTAGTCCTTTCTGGATTTGAATCATCCTTGGTAGTTTCCATTGTAGTTGTTGTTGCAGTTGTTATTGTAGTTGTTTTTGTAGCCTTGGTGATGGTTGAATATGCCTCTTGACTGTGAGTATCCACCTCTTTGATATCCTCTTCCTCTTTGATTCTTGTAGTTCCTGAAACACTCATCTGTAGTATGATTTGATAGACCACAAATGTTGCATGGTGAGGAGTTATAGGATCTCCCCCTACCTTGCTTACCTCCTCTGCCCCTTCCTCTTGATGATCTACCTCTCCCTGCATAGTTGACTTGGGAGGTAGTGCCTTCATCTTCTACCTTCTTGTTCTTGCCTTTATCTTTAGACTTACTTTTATCAGTGTATAGGGCAGAAGAGCTATTACCTTTGGATGAGTCTCCATTCTTGTTGAGCTTGGCTTCATGAGTGAACAATTGCCCCATGAGAGTGGTAAGGTCTGGAATCTACATGTCCATGTAAAGGTCCATGGTAGTGGTGAAACTTTCCCATTTGTCATCAGCTTTGATCTCATTGATTACTTGCCTTACTATCTGCTCCTCTTCAATCTCTTCTCCTATGCTTGCTAACTGATCTACTACATCTTTAATCTTAGTCACAAACTCTGATATAGCGTGCTTAGGTTGCTTCCTTAATGTGGTGAATTCAATCCACAACTGATTTTTTCTAGCCCTTGTGTTGGAAGAGAAATAAGATGACAAGGTTTCCCAAGTCTCTTGGGATGCCTTATAGTTTCTAATATGTGGCAAAAGAAAATCAGAAATAGAGTTGAGTAAGTAAGACCTTGCTAGTGCATCCTTGGCACACCATGTGTTGAGCTTTTCATGTTCCTTTGTTGGTAGTCCTCTGGTTTTGAATGAGGGAAATTCCTCATCTCCTGAGATGTATCCATAAAGACTCCTTCCTTGTAGGTATGTATTCATCCTTAGAGACCATGCTTGATAATTGTTCCTGTCCAATTTATCAATAAATGAAGGAAAGCCATCTCCCATTTTAACTTAAATTGCTCTGATACCACTGTTGGGAATGATGGATGGACACTTCAAGAGGATGAGTAGGTACTGCCAAATCTTGCTTTGTACTAGCCCTTTGATGCTTCAGAGTTGATAAGTGGACCTTCTTAGCTATCCAATGACACCATAACGTAGCCTATGTACTTTGGAAATGATGTATGAAAAGTTGAACCAAAACAGACAACTTTGAATTTCAAGTCTTCAAGAAAACCTTCTATTTTTTACTAGACACCTACTGTATCTTTTGCTCAGTATGACCAGCACAGTAGGAATTGGAAAAATTCCTTTTAGGGGTATCTAATTAGCTTAGCAATCTAACTATTCCAAGTGGAATGACGTAAAAAGATTTACTATGCTTAGAGAAATCAATTTAGCAAGTAAACCTTTACCCAGATATTTTAGGACTATAGGAGACTTTGACCAATGATCACTTCGATGACCTTTTCTCTGAAATGGCTAAATAGAAATCCTTCAAATTTCGAAAGCATGTAGCCAACTTTGAGCTGGTTCCAACAAGCTTTAGATTTTTGAATTTGATAAAAAAATGAGTAAGATATGCTCTCCACAAGTTGACAGACTTTCAAGTACTGTGACAGAGAACTCAAAAATGAACAATGTAGATATATGTATTAATGAACACTTGTATACAATGCCATAGACATGAAGATCATTGCCTAATGGTGTAGATATGTGTGGGCTAGAGTGTAGGCCTCACACACACTCAGAATTCATAATGAGAGGCTCGGGATTGATGAGTCCTCCCCACGATTTTTTGATGAACACTTTTATGGGAGTTGAGTTGAAAGTTTGAATTTGAATTCAAACTTTTGGCTCTCTATAATCATGCTCCTATATCCTAGGAGATATTCTATCAATCAAAGCTAACTTTTCCACGAGTTCTATTTGCTAGGTGTTTACAAAAATTCTCTCAAATCAAAGAGGATTTACTTTTACAAAGAGGTAAAGAGATAAGAATCCTCTAGCTATGGTTCACATGGAACCTCATTCCTTTGTAAATTTCAAGCCAAAAAGTGTAGGCTTGTAGTTTGCACCAACAATATGTATATTTCTATGTATATTTCTATGTATATGTATATGTATATTTATATGTATATGTATATGTATATGTATATGTATATGTATATGTATATGTATATGTATATGTATATGTACATGTATATGTATATGTATATGTATATGTGTTGCTCTAGCACAATGGTGAGAACCACGTTAAGAAGCTCCACCTCCTTAATGTCAATCCGCGGAAGAGATAGGAGTGATATGAAGATCGTGAATGTGAGATGAAGTGAGAGTGAAGGTGAGAAGCATAGAAATGCACACACACATACACACACACTACAAAGAGACAAGCAAGACACAATGGAAGGTGGGAAATTAGCTCTATTACTCAAGAACACTATTACAAGCTCAAAAGAACTCTAACCTCAAACAAGCTACCTTCAAAAATGAGCTCTCTAGCTCTTTTTATAGTTTCTAGACTAGTTTTGACCGGTTTCACATCTAGTGACCGACATAGTTAAAAATTAGGTCCTAGATGCTATTTGGAAGGGTAAACGATGTCTAAAAATAACGAAAATTGATACGCTTGTTCTACCTAAGCTCCTCAAGCTCGAGGACTCCTCGGCTTGCACAAAATGGAGCTATGGATTACAAAATGGGGTTTTCTATGTTACATATGTTACAATAGTGATAAAAATCACTATTAGAGGTTTTTGGAAAGTATTTGAAAACATAATTCTTTGAAAAACGATTCGACTGGCTCCCTGCTCTGTCGTTACATGCTTCCGTGTCGTCTGTGCCTCTGGCTGCTTCCAACACCCCCCTCCCTCTCGCTTCTGTCGTCCCTGACAGAACCTTGTTGTGAGGTCTGCCGGATATAGTTCTGTAGGAGGTCTTGAGCGAGGGTGTGCTTGGAGATACGAATGCCTCGGGCCAGATCTGCCTCGAGCTTCTCCCAGTCGATTGGTTGCGGTTCTTCCGGTGGCGGGAGCTGATAGTGTGTGGAATAGACCATTCGTTCACAGGCAAATAATTGTAATAAATGTGTAGGCCTGCTTATGAATACCTCTGAATGGTATTCCCAGAAGCCGGTTGTGAACATCTCTTCGAACGTCTGCTTGTAGCACGCCGGTAGGTACTTTATTCTGTAGTGCCAGGCATAACACACCCGTAGCGATGGCGTTGTACTCATATCATATACCAGGTCAAAATTGCCATGCTCAAAGCCCGGGGTGTTGACATGTGGTGCCTTGACGCGTCGGAAGACTTTAAAAATCATTTGCATCATGTCAAAGATTTTGACAGTCATATGCGCCGCTATATCGTCCATATGCTTTAATCTCGGGAGCCAGTGGTGAATTGTAGCCATCATGTAGCCAACAGTTGGTAACTCAATGGGTGGCTTAAAATAGGGGTAATTCAACCAATCTTGGCACTGCTTATTGTTTTGTACCTTAATAGCAAAGGCAGTCCAGGAGCGGCGTCGTGGTACTGGTCCCCAACATGGGTTATACTTCAAATGCAAAGGTGCCTTTACCCATGTACTCATCATCTCTGGATACTGCTGTAGTAAATCTTTTCGCCACTCTGGTTGATAGATCCTTCCTTGTTGTGCATCTAGTGGCAAATCATCCGCCTCGAATTGAGTTGCATGCGACGGTTTCTTACCTGTCTCTTTCTCAATGGCTAACTGGTATTCGGCCATTAACATGAAATACGGTTTATACTGTAGCTCCTGCCCAGATATGTATCATCGCGGGGCCAAATGAGCAAAGAATGGAGACTGTAATATCTTTTCTTCTATCATCGCCATGGCATGTAATTGTGCCTCTACTCTCGCTGAGTGCGTTGTTCCAAGTTCCTCAATAGTCTTCATCCACGCGGGGGTCGGAAGTTCGTACGTCATCTGACCTTCGTCCGTGACGCATCCGCCTGGGATGGGTTGTGGCTCGTACGCTTCTTCAAATGTCTCCTCCACCGGGATGGTGACCGTTTCTTCCTCAGCTGGAAGCTCAGGGGGGGAATCTGGCCTTGGTGGTGCTTCATATACTGCGATCCTTGATTCAAGGTGTGATACCTGGGCCCGTAATGAGTTGAGTTCCTTTAGGAGGTCAGGAGAGGGATCCACAGGTGCTGGTATGTCTTGGTGTGCCGGTTCTCGTAACTGGAGTAATTTGTGATCTTCTTTGAGTTTCTGTAACTCCTCGTTCATGCGGTCGTATTCATCTAGTAATCTTACATGATCGTCTAGCAGCATCCTCATCGAGTCTGAAGGAATGGCTTTGAACCTGCTAGGACTGAGCGGTTGGTCTGGGTGGTCGAGCGCTGCTTCTAAGTTTTCTCGGTTCTGATCCTGTAAGCGCTGGTTTTCTTCCTTGGCGGCTGCTAGGTGTCTTCGTAGTAAGCCCATGTTTCGTGTTAGCGTTGCATTGCGGACTGTCTGGGCTCTTAATAAGTTATCCAGGTCAGCAGTGGCTTCCTTGGTCTTTTCTTCGCTTTCTAGTTCCAATTTGTGATAAGCCTCGCGTAATTCTTGGTAGCGGGTGTTCAGAGAGGCATTCTCAATAGACAATAAATTAAGCTGCGACTGTAAGTCATTGGTTGTCCTCTGCAGCTGCTGATAATTATCACCAAGAGATGTGAACTCATCTCTTACTTGCGTCATACACATGAACATCTGTCGGAATGCATTATCTACAGTGGGTGATAGTATTAATGGGGTGCTAAATGAAGATGCAGTTGGTGTAGATGCAACGGGAATGGGGAATGGGGGTGGGAAGGTGGATGATGTAGTGATTGTTGAAAATTGTAATGTGCCTAAAAATGTTTGTGCCGTGAGTGAAGTGAGTGATGGTGCAGTGGGTGGTGAGATGTCCATGTCAGTGGACGTGTCTAGTGCGGTGACCGTGAATATGGGTGTGATCGTGGGTACTCGTGCTAGTGTAAATACGGGATTTACAAAGGTTGAGGGGTAATTTACAGGGGGGCTGGCTGGAGCAGCTTGGTGGAAAGGGGAAAGAGGGGTTACAGTGGGTCGGGGAGGTGAAACGGGGGAGAAGGTTAATGGCGGTGGGAATGGGAAAAGGGGTCTTGGAGTTGTGGGGAAAGATGGAAAAGATTGATGAAGGAATGGGTTGGATAGAAAGGTGGGTGTGGGAGGGGGTAGACTAGGGCTAATGGGTGCGGGAATTGTGGGGTCAGTGGTCGTAACGACAATTTCTGCAACACCACCGGCGAATGAAGATGTTGGTCTAGGGGAAGGAGGGTGAAGAGGGGAGGCTGGATGGACGGGCGGTGAGAGAGGAGCGGTTGGGGTGGTCGGTACTTCAGTGGCTACTGAGGTTTGTACAGCTGTAGCGCGGGGTGGGGAATCTACAAAGATGGTTTCTATAGCCAACGAACTTTCGGGGACGAGGCGTGCCTCCCTGGCTTGTTCTGAAGACTGTGCTCCTGTTGGTACACGAATGTATTCGCCGGGCTTTGAAAGTAGTTGTACTCTGCGGGGGTCAAACTGTGGTAGTGGCTTTCGTTGCAAGTACTTGAGGGCTTCGTTGGAGCCTACTGATTTGACTAACTCTCTGAATCCTTTGATGTATGCGTCTTCGAATCCGCCTGTGACAAGTTCTTGTTCTATTATTGTTTGACTCTCTTCCTCTGTCAGCTTTTTGCGTGCCCAAACTTTTTCCATAGTTCTATAGAGCTTCTTAATAGCCAGTGTGTAAGCGGCTGCTTCATAAGTTTCATCTTCATGGGTACTTGTATCACCATGTGTGTCTGTTTGTTGGCCTTGGCCATCTGTCTGTTCATGCTCTTGGGATTCCTGTGTTCCCTGGCTAGCTTTGTCGTCTCCTTCGTCGTCATCGATTGCTGTTCTTTCGTCATCAGAGCTGGACACGACCTGTCCTTGTGGCTGATCCCTGGGTGTGGTAGGGTAGCTAGGCCTTTCAAATTCTTGAGAAAACAATTGTCCTTCTGAAAACTGGAACTCATTGGAGAATGCATCAGGCATCTCAAAATCAAAAGTTTGGTCCAGTGGCTCTGCTTGTCCTGGTTCTAAATGCGGTATTGGAAAAGAGAAAGCTTCCGCACCAATAGTGGTGGGAAGTTCAGCTGCTGTGGTGATAGGTTCTGTGGTTGTGGCTGCTTGGGGTGCAACAGTACTGGTGGTGCCCTCCGGCATAACTGGTCTTGATAACCGTATACGAATTGGTGGTACTGTGGGAGTGGCTGCTGTTGGTGACTGCTCTGGAGATGGTTGTGGCGAGGGTGATTCTGGGACTTGTAGGCATGGGATAGTACCTCTCATCCGCTTTCCGGCTCTGCCTTTGCTAGACTTTCTAGCCTTCCTAGTGGTGCCTTTAAATGCTTTCAGTTCCTCACTGGTCATGGCACGCTCAATTGGTAAGTCATACGCCAAGCACATATATATGATCCTGGTGAGGGCGCAACACCCATTGATTACCTTCTTTCGCTCCCACCTATGTTGTGCCAAATAGAGCTTATCAATTATCCAGCTGGCTAGATCAACCGTTTGCGGTCCAGTACATGCTAAGTATAATCCAAACCAGATTCTCTTGTGGGGCATGGTAAAACGATCCTGAGCTGGGAAAGCAAAGTGCTGCATGCATATCCGTAATGGCTTAGAGAGCTCAGGGGTTATAGCTGAAATGTCCTCCCACTTAGTTACGTCACCACGTTTCATCTGCTCTGGGACTAGTCGTTCTCTCTCCGTCGGAGTGTGTGTTCCATGTATTTTCAGAGCTGCGCGAATTAAATCTTTAGACAAATAAAACCTTCTAAATGGAGGATCATTTACCAAGGATGGTAACATGAATGTGCCAGGTAGATCCTTGTTTTCTGAAGTTGTTAAGGTGGTTACCAAGTAAAAACATCTGTAAAAATCGGGTTTAGGCAGAGGGTCGCTAAAATACTCTGTAAATCCCGCTCGTGCCCAAACGTGCGTTAGATCTTGTGTATTATGTAGTCCTTCAAATTCTCTTGACAAGAACTGGTACTTGGTCCATGTGCGAAGATCAAATGCCAAATTGGCCTCAAATATGAAATCAGCGTCTGCTAATGGTCCTACTAGGCCTTGAAACCAGTGAGAATTACGATGAATCTTCTCAGTATATCCTCTAGGAGGATCGTCGATTGGCATGGGTCCTGGAAAACCTTGAAACTCTGGTGGTTGCATAGTAGGATAAGATTCCGCGAGTAATTCTCCAATAGTGGCCATCGGTGCACTGGGGCCAGCTTCTAATGGTCCTGCTTCGGTTTGCATGATGACTGATGAGCTAATGGAAAAGATCTGCTACAAAAGATTAACACATTAGTATGGAAATTAATTATGATCCCATTAAGGTGAGACCGCAATCCTTTTCCATGACCGATGTGTAACCCGTGTAGCCAAGTGTCGTGAAGTGATTGATGCAATGATCTTTTTGCAGAGCTAATGCAGGTCTCTAGACACCTACATGGTTCAGATTATGCATACATTTCTTGATGAGCTATTATTATGCATGATGTGGGGTTATGGTGTGTGAATTTATACAAGGTTTGGTTGAGGGTGAATTATTACAAGGGTGGAGTTTAAACGGGGTGGGAGAATTGTTAGATAATGGGGTACAAGAAGATGTTTGGATACGTTTCGGTATCCATTTCCTAAGAGTCTTGGAGTGTGTGGTATGTTTTTGCTGAGGGACAAAAAGTGGTATTGGGTTTGGTGGTATTGAAGGATGAAAAGATTTCGGAGGGGTATATATTACATGGCTAGAGGGTTGGGCTATAATACATTGCTTGGGTACCCAAATCTGCATGGGTGTGGGTCGATTGATAAGATACTTCTTGGCGATCCAAATCTGTCGAGTATTTGTACTTGGGAAAGAAGATCGAGGGGACTTTGGATACTGACTCTGCTTCTTTTGAAACTTTGGCCTGTTCTCGTCTGCAGTGTTGCCAATAGCATGTGGTTGCTGTCCTTTTGGCACCCATATTTGTCTCGTGCCACTTGTTCTGTGATGTTGATACTGCTGCTTTCCTTGCCTTATCTGGTGGTGTCGTCGGTCTGGGTTCCTCTGTTGTGGTTGACTCCTTCGTGGTTGGGTTTGAGAGGTCCAATGGACACTCTGCTTTGGAAAAGAAGGGAGATCCAACACTTGCGTGACCTGCCCATTAGGAAGTGATTCATTATTTATCTTTAATCTAGGCCAGTCCGCAGCAAGTTTGGAAGGATGAGCACCGCAAGGTGTTGTGCTCATTTGGCCGCTGATGCAACCCACCTGACCGCTGATTGTGTTCAACTGCCCTAGCGGTTGGGTAGCTGCCCCTTCTAGTTTGCAGGAAGCCCCAGGGAAGATCTCCTGTCGTTCTTCTGATTGACAATTGTCCCTAGCCAAGCCCGAGTGGGTTGGTGTAGACCTAACGTGACTGGTCTGACCCAAGATCTTCCGGTCTTCTGTCGCATGCGTTTCATAGGGTCTAGGGTTACAAACCTCTGTCGGAATGCCATTAGGGAAGTCAAGCGGTATCACTCGCTTTTGCTCTAAGGTTCCAATCTGTAAGGAGCCTTGTCTAAGATTTAGGTCCACTGAGTGATCGTATAGCCAATCTTGGCCAAGGATTAGGGGTTCTATCAGGTCGTCATCATGGCACACTAGTAGCTTCGCTGTCATGGTCACATCCTTGATAAGGATAGGAAGGTCCACCTCACCCATGCAAGGGGTTTCCATGCCTCCTAGGCCTATGAGGTATGCCTCAATTGGCCGCATTTCTATTCCTGAATCCTTATAGTGGGACCATCTAATAGCACTAGTCGCAGCACCTGAGTCAATTAAAGCCCTGAGCTCTTGGCAAGGGTTGTCGTGCTCTAGCCTGACTGTAATGAATGGTCTCCTGTCCACTATGCTAGGATGAGTGGTTGACTTTACTTGACACATGGCCATGGGATATCTGGGTGTAGTTTCCAGATGGTTATAATGTTCTCTCCCTAGTCCTTGTCTTCTCAACTTCATGCGTTTAATGCGTTCTATTGCTTCTGCCTGAGCTTCCGCTCGTATTCTATTTTCTTCCTCCTTACGCTTCTTTGCCAGCGTGAGTCGTCTAAGCATATCCTCAGTAAGAGGTTCCTGATATAGATTGACTCTACAGCCACTAATATAATTAGGCATTATATCTCCTTCTAAAGTGGCTAATTGTACTGCTCCACTTGTCGAGAGTCTGTTAATGATCATAGGTTCATAACCTCGCTTTTCTAACTTACGTGCGTGTTGCTTTAGCGTATATACTAGAACTAAATCTCCTTCTTTTAGGCCTTTATCTTTCACATGTGCATCAAAATATGCTTTTGTCGCTTCTTTGTTGTGTATATGCCTGCTGCTGCCTTTAGCCTGGTTTCTCCTAATCGTTCCAAGTCCATTATTCTTGCTGATAATTCATGGCCGGTCCACTGATGTTCTTGTGCAACCTTAAGGGTCGGTATCAAGAAGTCCAAAGGAAGCACAACATTCTGACCAAAAACCATCTGAAAGGGAGTTGCATTGAGTACGGTCTTGTAGGCCACTCGATATGCCCAAACAGCGTGGTGTAACTGTTTGTCCCAATCTGAACGTTTGTTTTTCACGAGTTTTGTCAGTACGTTACAAAGGATCTTATTAGTGCTTTCAGCCTGACCATTGGCCTGAGGATGATATGGTGCGGATTTCTTGTGAATCACCATAAAATCCTGTAACAAATATTCAATGACTTGGTTAAGAAAGTGAGTGCCTCGATCGCTCACTAACTCTATAGGCAGTCCATATCTTGTAAAGACATTCTCAAATAAGAATTTTGCAGTTGTGTGTGCATCATTCTTTTTCGTGGCTTTTGCCTCTACCCATTTCGTAAGATAATCTGTGGCAACAATAATGTATTCAGCATGTGTACCTTTTGCAGGGGGGTTAATGGGTCCTACAAAGTCTATACCGCACTTAGAGAATGCACGTCCGCCCATCATGGGTTTCAATGGCATTTCATCTCTGCGAGTAGGAAACTGAGTTCTTTGGCACACATCACATCTCTTTACATAGGTATGAGCATCCATGTGAAGAGTGGGCCACCATAATCCTGCAAAGAGGATGGCTTTGATTATCCTATCGGGTCCAAAATGACCTCCTGCAACACCTTGGTGTGCAGTCTCTAGTATGCTCAGATAATTGCTCTCATGAACACATTGTCTTAGATATCCATCTCGTCCTCTTTTGCATAGGTTATCGCCAATAAGTGAATAATCTTGAGCTTCCTGCTCTAGACTGCGTTGTCGTGCTAAGGTCATTCCTTGAGGGAATGTCTTCGTCCTCAAGTATGTCATTAATTGTTCACTCCAGTCTGGTGTGAGAGACACGTGATATAGTGTAGCATGCTCTACTGGTGGTCTTTCACAACAAACGTTGCATTCCTTACACAACTTGTAGACATCTGCTTCCATCGTAGGCCAATATACTCCTAGCCTATGCAGAGTCTGTAATGTTCGATGTTTTGAATGATGTTGCTTTAATGCACCTATGTGTGCTAATTGCAACCAATTCGCATGTTCTGATTCATCTACACAACAAGCAAGAATCTTTTGATTATCCTGTTTATATATGCTTCCTGCTATGATTTGGTATCTCTGAGACTTGGTAATCTCTCCCTCTTTGATCTTTATCCTAGGATTCTTGGGTCCATATGTGAGAATAGGGACTAAAGGCTTAGCCCATTCTGGTGCTATCTCAAGGTTAAACAAATATGCGTCTGGTAGATCATCCACTACTCCTTGAGGAGCGTCTCCTGAGGTTAATCTTGAAAGGTGGTCAGCTCTAAGATGTGTCTTTCCTTTCCTGACTACTAGTTCAAAATCATACTCCATGAGTAATAGAAACCAACGTATTAGTCGTCCGGTGTTACATGGTTTGTTGACTAAATACAATAGGGCTTGATGATCTGTAAAGAACTTGAATTTGTTGGCCAACAAGTAGTGCCTAAACTTCTTTACTGCGTAGATCATCCCTAATCCTTCTCGTTCCGTCGTGGTGTAATTTCTTTCTGCTGCGTTCAATTGTCTGCTCGCGTAAGCTATGGGGAGATCTATGTTACCTTCATTCGTGGGTTGTGCTAACACACATCCTATGGCCTAATTGGATGCATCCACATGTACATGGAATGGCTTACTCCAATCTGGGGTAGTCAATATAGGTGCTGAGCACAAACGTCGTTTGAGTTCATTGAATGACTTTTCACATTCATCTATCCATTCAAAATTGGTTAAAAGAGAGTACAAAGGCTTGGCTATGATTGCATACATGTGTATGAATCTCCTATAATAACCGCAATGGCCCATAAATGCCTGTACCTCTCTCACATTATTTGGTCTAGGTAATTCTGCAATTACCTTCACCTTTTCTTCATCCGTAGAGATTCCATTTTTTGACACAATGTGTCCTAGAATTTTGCCTTGTCTGACCATGAAAATGCATTTTTCTGGGTTCAAACAAACCTGATATTCTCGACATTTTTCAAATATTTGTCTTAACTCTGGGATATGTGTCTGTCTTACATTTGAATGTGCACATAAGTCATCGACATAAACTTCCAACCTCTTGCGTAAGAATTCCTTAGAAACATAACACATGAGTCGCTGGAAAGTGGCAGGTGCATTTGTTAAGCCAAATGGCATCACACGAAATGCAAATATGCCCCATTCAATGGCAAATGCCGTCTTGTGTTGGTCCTCTGGAGCAATGGCTACTTGATTATAGCCTGAAAAACCATCAAGAAAGCTGTAAACTTCCTTGCCCGCAACTCTTTCCAATAGATGTTCTGTGATAGGAAGAGGATAACTATCTCTAATCGTTGCGGCATTAACTTTTTTAAGGTTAATACACACACGCAATTTTCCATTCTTCTTGGGCACAACCACAATGGGGGATACCCATTCGGTATGCTCAATTTCGTAAATGAATCCTGCTTCTATCAAGCGATCTATCTCCTCTTTAATCTTCGCAGCGTAGTTATCATTGTACGTGTACAGTTTCTGTTTCGTAGGTTTTGCATCTGGAGTCATAGGGATTCTATGAGAACATATATCTGGATCTACTCCTTTCAAATCTTTGTAACTCCAAGCAAACACATCTCTATATTCACGCAATAGGGCAACTAATTCTTCTTCTTCTTCGGTTGTCAAATCATGTCCTATGTATGTACCATTTTCTTCTTCTCCTTCTATAGCAGCTATTATTTTTTTGGTTTTCTCTCGGTTATCATATACTTGTCCGTCATTCGCTTTTCTGTTAGGCATTCGTACCATGATTCTTCTATCTTCGATTTCATATTTCTTGAAGTTCTCGGGTACTTCAAACAAAGACTCTTCTTTTTCTGACATGGTTTCTTTCTTCTTTCTTTTCTTGCCTTCGCTCTTGTTAGTCACTTCCGTGGCTAACCTCACCTCATTTGTAATTTCCTCGTGTCTCTGAGTGCGAGTCTCTACCTCGTGAAAGTATTCTTCCTCTGATGCAAAGGGAGAATACATGATAATTGATTCTAAATCGAAATCGCTTGCATCCTCAAATGCATCAGTGTTAGGTTCACACTCTTCTAAAATTGCATCGCACATGATTGGCTCTATCGTGAAAACTGATATGTCATAGCCATCCTCATCACAGTGGGGTGTCCATTGTTCTTCATTGATGGCTACGTCCATGGTTGCTAGGATTTCTGCCCAACCATGGGGTTCAAACTCTTCGTCTGGGAATACTACAGGTGCATAAGCTGGGTCTTGAAGAGTTCGTGGATGTTGTTCTGCACCTAAGGTCCTGGCTTCTAACCTTTCTTCCTCTTGTTTGGCTACTTTACACATCCATAAATGAGTATCCTCATGCAACCAAGAAGGATCTGATTCTAATGAGTGCACGGATTCTGTCTCTACTGGTGTCTTATGGATGGTATTCCATTGTATTGGGGGTACATCTCTATGTGAATAGTCTTTAAGATTGACTTTGGTAGTCACTCCTAAATGTTGCAAGTACAAAGAATTAGTTCCCCAATCTTGTACAATTTGCAACTGACGCATGAAGGGTCGTCCCAATATCATCTCATATGCATGATTTTTTGCAAAGTCACAAATGGCAAAGGTATGCTCAAATTCTACACCACAAGTGGTGAGTGATATTCCTTCTAGTAAGCCTAATGGTTTTTCTATGTGTCCGTCAGCCATTTGTAGCTTCATCCTGGTGGGTCTTAATGCTGGCTTACCCCAACGTTTCCATAAAGCGGTGGTAGCGATGGCTACTCCGGCTCCTGAATCTAAGATGGCTTTCGTGGTGTAGCCCTGATGGGTTATCGGAAGATAAGTATTACCTTCCTCTCCTTCGCTTACATCTCCGATCTTTTCTACGGGTATTTCTGGTACCTTATTTTGTGATCCTATTTGTGAGGGAGTAGTAGCAAGCTCGGGGAATTGATTTGCTACATGTTTCCACAATTCTAGTTTTACCTTTAGCAACTCCTCTAGAGTGAAGTTACATTGTACTTTAGTATTCTTAATCACTTCCGTGTTTCTAGGGATTACTGATTCTTCATTCCTCACTATTATCGTGGGTGCTCTCATACTAATAGACTTTGCTTCCCAAGGTTCTGTGAACTGAGGTAATTCTTGTAAAGAATTAGATTCAAATCTGGTGTTTTCACTCAGTTGTTCTTCCTCTACATCATCGTATATAGAGGGAATGTCTTGGGGAAATTGTTCCTGCAAGTCGTCTATTTCTTGAATAGGAGGATGGGTTCCTTGTTCCTTTCTCCATTTCTCTTCTTGGATTTCCCTCAAAAATTCATGAGAGTACCTATGTATGGAAGACAAATTGTCTTGACTTTCTGAGTTGGGTACTTGAGACAGGGATGGCGCATTCCTTTCCTGTGTCTCTGGGACAATAGGGTTCCTAGGCTGATCCTTTTTCTCTTTGCTTTCAATCAAATATTCTAGCCTCTCCATTAGTCCTTGAAAGTGTAGTTCCGGTTTTGCCATGTTATTCCAATTAATATATCTAGAGGCTTCGAACAAAGCTTGTGCTAGTTCTACCATCTTCATGCAAAGTTTAGTTCTCTCAATTTCTAGATCAGCTCGTGGGTAGTTTTTGCTCATTTCAGCTACCTGAGGTCCCTCTTTTAATCTAGCCTGATATGCACGAAACATCATGTCTAGATTTTCGGGTATGGGTTCTGCTAAAACTGATCCTGATTTTTGAGCTGGATTCTCTTGATTCAATTCTTGTGAAGTCAATTCTTGGATTTTGGCTCTAGATTCCTTCAAACTTCCTTCCAACTCAGTTATCTTTTTACTCCATTTTCTCTTTATCCTTTCTCTAGAATCTTTCCAGGATTTTGTCTTTTTACTACTAGATTCTGTAACTTCACTGGTTCTGGCTACTTTCTCTTGATTAAGCTTTTGGTTCTGTAAGAGCGCCTGGGCTCTTGTTAAAGCTTGGATCGGCACGTATGTAGGGTTGGATCCATCTGCCTTATTTACAATACCTATCACATTGATCGGTGTCACATTCGAAGCGTTAACTGGATTTTTAGGACAATCTTTGATTATGTGCTCTTTGCCACAATCGGCGCAAAAGCCTTGGATATTATAGTACTGTGATTGTCCTGCTATCGGAGGATGTGGACAATCCTTTATGAAATGATCTCCTTGGCACCTAAAGCATGGTCCTCTAGGGCCCTGTGGTCTTTGTTGTCTCAATTGGGGCCGTGGATTTGGGTTTGTGTACATCACATTAGCATAGTCTGGCTCCCAACTAGGTTCCACTGGTGGACTATCATAATGATATGTCTCCACATGTTTTGGTGATTCTGTGTAATATGCGGGTGGGCTATCTACATGAGTGGAGTCAAAACTGTTCGAATTCGGGTCACCCTCTGTGATCAAAGGTGAAGAAGGCACTAAGGCCCTACTTAGATTCTCTTCTTCAGCAGCGTATTTGACTGAGATGACATTCGCTGGTGGGGGTGGCTGCTGAGCTAAGACAGGTTGAGGTCTCTGTTGAGCCTAGTATGGGTAGTTCTGAGGAGGCCTATAGTAATAAGGCTGAGCATTGTATTGGCCTTGATACCTACCTGGTTGCGGGTATGCTTGCAGGTAGTTCTGTCTCACGGTTTGTTTGTTGTATGGGTAGTCCTGAGCCGTATGATTCGTGTATCTTCTCTCAATTGTACAGTATTGGCCACTAGGGTTGGCTTGTGGTTGTGGTGCATTGGGGCACACATTTGCCATATGATCACCACCACAGGTGTAACAACGCTTGTTCATTAGAACCCTAGGTCTACTAGAAACTCCTAATTTCTGGGCCACTTTTTCTGCTAGGTCTTCTATTGAGCTAGACAATTTTGTGGATGCTAGAGATGAACAGTCTGAGTCCTTATAGATCTTTGAGAGTTCCAACTCATCTCCTAAGTTGTCCTCAATGTCTATACAAATTCTTATACATTGCTCTAGCGTTCTGGGTTCTTTTAGGTACACGTAGGAGCGTAGTTTAGAGCTCAACAAGCCATCTAGAAACAATGACACTTGCTTAGCTTGTGAGGGTAGCTCTTGCATTGGACATCGTTCAACATATTGTCTAAACCTACGTCCTGCCAGTCTTACTGTTTCTTGAGGGGTCTGTTTAAAGATATGAATCAACGACGACGTGTCATGTCTAATCCCACTTTTAGAGAATTCAGTGATGAATGACTCTAAAAAGTGATGGATGTCTCTAAATTGCCTTTGTTGCAAAGGTTGGAACCAAGTTAAAGCTGTATTCTTTAATGTTAGTCCAAATGCATTATATTGCGTGAACATGTCTTCGACTTGTTCTGCTCTTAGTACTTGCTTGAATTCTGCGACATGGTCATAGGGATCTCCTATCCCATCAAAGTAATTCTTCATTGATTTTACTAACTGTGTGGGTCTCAATATTCTTGCGTGTTCGCGTGGTCTAGGTAGAGGAAAATCATCTCTACCACCTAGTATTCCATGATCTCTTTGTCTATCCGCTCTATTAGTGTCTGTGGTTGTTCTATCTCTCCCCATGGGATGAGTGAAGCTTACTTCGGGTCTCTCTTTATTTCCCTCTCTTTGATTTCCATGGGCTGAGGATGTTCCTGCCCCTTGTTGACTTGTATTCATGTTCGTCCTAGATGGAAGGAATACCAATTCACCTCTCCATGTGTATGTGTTTTTAGCGCCGTCAGGCACCACAAAGACTCTTTCTGAAGTCTCATCCAGGTATACAACCCTTCGAGGTGTATCCGGGTCCTTGAACTCGTATATAGTGATGATACCTACCTCACTAAGTAGTTCTGTCTTGTATCTCCAAAAGGCTTCATCAGTTTCTTTATTTACAAACAACTCTATGCTTTTGTTATCCTGAGGGATCCATTCTGGGATTAGTACTCGTGTCAGTACAGATTTCCCTCTAGGTGTTCTAGGCTCTTCTAGTGGTTCTTTTCCTTGAGATTTAGCTTCCGTCTCTAATTGAATTACGCCAAATTCATTCGTATTGTTTGGCTGCGTACTTAAGATGTACATTGTTCCTTCTTTGTCTATGTACGCGTCTCTCTCAAATTTCACCACTGGACGTTCCAATCCAATGGGTTGATCGGGGTTGTGCATTTGCACCACTTGCCTTCGCAAACCATCCTCATAGATGCGAGCACCTAATCGGTTGGTTCGGAGAAACTCTAGTTGTGTTCTATAGGGTCCTTCTGGTTTTTCTAAATAGGCTACATTCGACCCTCCTTCTGGTTTTTCTGTGCTAAATGCCATTTCTGAATCACTAGTATCTGAGCTCTCGTAGGGATAACTAGTGTTCAATTGTTGAGCCCACGATCGTGCAGTAGTTCTTACACTTGCCTCTGATGATCTAAGGCTTTGTCGGTCTGCCTTACCTATATATTTGCTCGATCTAAGGTTCATTAATTTTCTTCCTTGCACACTCAGTACACGCTCAGATCGTCACAGATTCTTTGTTATTACTTTCTTGATTCTTTTTAAATTTCTTTAGATTCTTGTCTTAATGTATGCGTCAGGAATTCGACTTTCCGTGGTATTTTGAGTTCTCGTTCCGTCAGACTTATGTTCTTTCCTTTAGGTTTTCGTGTCACACACCTTTATCTTTAGTCTTGGACTTGATAAATTTAACTCTCTTGAACTTGAGGCGTTCCTATCGTCTTTAATCCACAATGCTAACGTTTTTCCTAAGCTAAGAATTGACTGAGGGGGTTGAGTAATCTTCCAACCTCGAGTCAGCTTTTCTGGTTGCTCTGATGCCCAAGAAGCCACGCTTCCCAAGCTTTATGCCCTTCACTGCCTTGCCTTGGTTGCCTTCGATTGCCCTTGCTAGACCTGGAAAAATTCAATATTAGACCAATTCATAGTTGGATGATCAAGCACTTGAGTATATACACCTTTTAAGTCCCTTCCTTTTTGCCCAAATTTTTAATGCTTGCCCCCTGGCTTTCTAGTCCCAAACTAGGTCAACCTCAAAATAGCTTATCTAAAAATAGACGTACTCGTAAAGAGCTTTCTAACGAGCTATTAAGCTCAAAAAACGGACTTCGGATGAAAAAGTTATGACCGTTCAGGCCCTGGGGGGTAAAAACTGACAAACCGATGTTTCTCCAAATATGAGCTAAGGGGTCTCCTATGAGTCTAATCACCCAAAAATTTCCCAAAAATAGCCCCAAAATTGGCCAAAAAATGAAACCCTAAAATTTGCGATGGGGGTGCACAATCGCGATGGTCTGAGACAATCGCGATGGTCTGGGACCGTCGCGATGGCGTGAGGGTGAACCGTCGCGATGGCGTGAAAGTGGACAATCGCGATGGCGTGAAAGTGGACAATCGCGATGGCTCGATCAGGCAGACAATCGCGATGGCGTCAGTCAACGGTCAACGTGAACAATCGCGATGGTCCAAAGTGAACCGTCGCGATGGTCACAGATGCGATGGCTTGAGCCAATCGCGATGGTCTCGGCGCAATGGCGTGAGCCAATCGCGATGGTCCGAATTTTTGAAGTGTCGCGATGGTGTGAGGGTGTCGTCGCGATGGTCCAAAAATTGAACCGTCGCGATGGTCTAGCTTGCCACGTGGCACCGTCGGCGCGATGGCGTGAGCCAATCGCGATGGTGTGGGGTCAACCGAACAGTCGCGATGGTCCGCGAACCGTCGCGATGGTCCAAATGAACCGTCGCGATAAAGTGAGACCGTCGCGATGGTTCGGTCGAGCCGTCGCGATGGCGTGAGCCAATCGCGATGGTGTGACACAATCGCGATGGTCTGAGACCGTCGCGATGGACACCAAACTATGAATTTTTGAGATGCGCCTGTGGATTCGTGCAAGCGCAAGGGTCGCCTACCTCGTGGTGTGGTCGCCTACCAAAAATGCCGAAGGTTGCAGACCATCGCGATGGTCTGACACACTCGGAAATTTCTGACAGAAGGTGATTTTCTTACCTTTTTGCAGCCTTCCTGATGCACTGGAGTACTATTCCTGCAAGAAAACTCAAGAAAACAAAAGTACACACAAACACAAAAGCTCTCTCT
>CM035418.1:3663273-3680773 GCA_020310875.1 Ceratopteris richardii
TATGTATACGTATATGTATATATATATATGTATATGTATATGTATATGTATATGTATTTGTATATGTATATGTATATGTATATGTATATGTATATGTATATGTATATGTATATGTATATGTATATGTATATGTATATGTATATGTATATGTATATGTATATGTATATGTATATGTATATGTATATGTATATGTATATGTATATGTATATGTATATGTATATGTATATGTATATGTATATGTATATGTATATGTATATGTATATGTATATGTATATGTATATGTATATGTATATGTATATTTATATGTATATGTATATGTATATGTATATGTATATGTACATGTATATGTATATGTATATGTATATGTATATGTATATGTATATGTATTTGTATAGGTATATGTATATGTATATGTATATGTGTAGCTTAGTGATGAGTAGCACCTCCTTTAATGTCAATCCGGGAAGACGTGAGGATGGTATGAAGACCTCGAGCAAGTGAAGGCACAAGTGCGTGAGTGAGAAGCACACTAACATGCACACACATACACACACACGCGCACACACGGTAAGGCAAAGAGTGAGAAGCAATGGAGTTCTTTAGATTAATTTCAAAAAGCTCTTACAAGTTCAAATCAATTACATGCTAGCTCCAAAAATGAGCTCTCTAGCTCTATTTATAGTTTTTGACTAGGTTTTGGCCGTGTCCGGACCTAGTGTCTGGCCTAGTTAAAAATTAGGTTCTTTACCCTATTTGGAGGTTCAAACGAAGTCTAAAAAATGTGAAAACTCACAGGTAGGTACTTCCAAAGCTCCTCAAGCTTAAGGACTCCTTAGCTTGCACAAAATGGAGCTACAAAATTATGAAATGGTATTTACAATGATTGTTAGTGATGAGAATCACTGTTGTAAAGATGTTGATTTGGAAAAATTTGAAGGGCCTATCTTCCAGATTTGCGTCGACTGCTCTGTCTACTTAATCCTTTGCCTTGCTCTGACTCTCTCCGCTGGCTTCCTTGTCTCCTCAGTCCTTGGGTGCCCATACTGCTCTCAACACCCCCCTCTCTCGCGTCTGTCGTCTCTGACAGACTCTTGTTGCTGGGAGTGCTGGATGTAATAGTCCACCACATGAGTGGCAAGTTGATGTTCTTGTATGCGTAGTCCTCGGGCCAAATCTGTCATCATGGGATCCCAATCAATTGGTCCTTGAATGTCCGGATGTGGCAGATGTAACTGATCTGCATGGATGGCTTGTTCTACTACGAATAGATGTAGCAAATGTGTTGGTCTGGGAATGAAAATTTCTGAATGATATTCCCAGAATCTCGTAGAGAACATTTCCTCAAATGTCTGCTTGAAGCATGCGGGTAAGTACTTTATTCATGCATGCCAGGCAAAGATTATAGTGACCGAGGGAGTCTGGCTCATGTCGTAGACTAAATCCTTGTTACCTTGAGAGAATCCAGGGGTAGAGATGTATGGAGCTTGTACCTTCCGAAAGGTTTTGAAGACAATGGTCATGAGCTCGAATATTTTCATACACATTTTCGCTGCTATGTCGGGTACATTATTTAGACGAGTAGACCAATGTCGAATTGTTTATATCATGTAGGATTTGGTTGGGGTCCCTCGAGGCGGAGCAAAATATGGATAGTTAACCCAAGCCGAGCATTCTTTATTGTTGCGTACCTTGATTGCAAATGCTTGACAGGATCTACGACGTACCATTGGGCAATAGCATGGATTATACTTGATGTACAGTGGCATGGTTGCCCATGTGCTCATCATCTCAGGGTAATCGGTTAGTAGACGTGCACGCCAATTGGGTTGGAAGATCGAGCCAGCACGGGCATCTGCCGGTAAGTCCGCTGGCTCAAATTGAGTGGCGAATGTGGGCTCCTTCTCTGTATGCCTTCTAACTTCTGCATTATAATCATGTAGCAAGACAAAGTAAGGCATGTATTGCTTCTCTGATGTTGTGATCAAGCATTGGTGGGATAGGTTCTGAAAGTAAGAAGATCGAAGGACAGTTTCTTCCAGATTTATGAGAGTTTGAATTTGCACGGCAACGCGATCATCCTGTGTCTTTCCTACTTTCTCGATCCTTTTGACCCAATCTGGAACTCCAATTTCTAAAGTGTCTTGTCCTTCTTCTGCTACCCGACCGCCGGGTGTGGGCATCGGCTTGTACGGCTCTCCATAGCTATCATCGACAGGGATTTCCACAACTGTTTCAGGTTCTGGTTGTTCAGTTGGCGAGGGTGGCCTTTCATATGGTAAGAGGTGTGCTTGGAGTTCTGCGACCTGTTTCCGGAGGGTCTCTACTTCTTCTGTAGAGTGTTGCAAGATTATCAGCTCATGTTGAGCTGTGGGGGCACTGGCTATCTGCTTCTTTAGATCTGCACATTCAACCTCTAACTTTTCATATGACTCCAAGAAATTTGCATGCTCTTCGAGTAAGATGCGAATGTCTTTAGATGGCACTGCTCTATACTTGGTAGGGCTAATGGTTGCTCCTGTAGTTCCTTCCATAGCCGCTTCAAAGTTGTCTTGGTTTTGTTGTTGAAGCCTCTTGTTCTCTTCTAGTGCTGCTGCCATATGCTTTCTTAATAGCCCAAGATTGCGTCTAAGTGTAGCATTGGATATCATTTGGGACTCGAGCATACTTTCCAGTTCCTTCACTGCTTGATCATCCACTGTCAAAATTTTTGAATCCAATTCTGAGTGAGCTTGCTGTAAAGTGGTATGTTCGGTTAGGAGCATTTGGTAATCAGCTTCTAAAGTGTTAACTCTAGCTTGTAGGTGCCGAGATTCTGCTTGGAGGGCAACAGTGCGTTCTTCCAATTGATGGTATTCTTGTTGTAGTTGATGTGCACACTGAAGTAATGTAGTGAACGTGCTATTTACATTATGAGATGCAAGGGGAAAAGTTTGGAATGCAGGGGAGGTGGGAATGGGAAGGGAGGTAGTGAATGTTGTGTCTGCTAATGATATGTTGAGTGGTGAGGTGGGGAGTAGTGGAGGGGGAGAGGGTGGAATTGTGGGGAGAGGTGTTGTGGTGGGTGAAATGTCCATTGGGTCAGACAGAGTGGTGTGTACAGGGGCTACCATGTAGGTGGGTATGGTAGGTGAAGTGAGTGTGGTGTTCGTGTAGATTGATGTTGTTGCGAACATCGGGGAAATGTGTCTTTGAAACATTGGAGTGCTGATGGATTGTGCCACGAAGGATGGTTGTTGGGATGGTGTGGTTAGGTAGAATGAGGTGTAGGGGATAGATGGGAAGGGAGGGTCATGGAATGGAGGTATCCGTATTGGGGGATAGGCTGGGAAACACAGGGTGCCTTCTGTGGGTGCAGGGTTTCCAACCACACTGGGAATTAGGGGATGGCCAATTATGGGTTCGGAGGATAGAAGGGTTGAAGTGTACAAGAGATTGTTGACGAAAGAGAAGAGGGTGTCTTGTGAGGTGGGTTCTCGAAATGAGAATGATGTGAATGAGGGTGGGTTATAAGTGAAGGTAGAGGTGATGACTGCCGTTTCTTCCATGGTGGGAGGTGGTGGTGGGGGTGGAGAAGGTGGTGATGGGGGGTGCTGGGGTGAGATGGGTGATGTCTGAACGAAGGTTTCAGCAAAGAGGTCAATGATGGTGGTGGGGTTAGCTGTGGCTTCAATGGTTACTTCTTGTTATGTGATGGGCATCCTGATAGTCTTACCTGCTCGTGGTAATGTGTCAACTCTGCGTTTGTCATACCTCACGGACTGGCGGACTGTAGTGTGGACATCCTCTGGAACTCCTAAAGATTCTGACACTAATTTAAGGGTGTCAATGAAATGTTGATCCACCCCATCATCTGATAGCATTTCTTGCATCAAAGCTTGACCTGACACAAGAGAGAGTTGATGCCTTTCTTGTACTGCTTTGATTGTGTCGTATAACCTTTGTAGTTGAGCTGTATATGCAGGTGCACCTACAAGTTCTAGCACTTCTTGTTGCTCATCTTGATGCTCTTGATCATAATCCTCCTCATCTTCCTCCTATTCCTCATCTTCATCATCCTCTTCATCCACTTCAACTGTGGTGACATGTACTTGGGAGGTTGTTGCCTGCGTTTGCACATTCTCCCCTTGTTGTGCCTCTTCTGCCTCCAGCTCTACATCTTGTAATAATTGTTCGAAATCTTCATTCGTGAGTTCTTCCAAAGGTGCACCTCCGGGAAATTCAAGATCGGTTGGGATGGGAGGGAATATCAAGTTAGGACCATTGGTGCTGCGTCTTGGAAGTCGGAGTGTGAATGGTCGGACTCTTTGGGGTGGAGGGGTAACATCCGGTGTTAGGGTGGCTCCACGTGGTTGAGCACAAGGGACTTGGACAGTTCCTCTCATCTTCTTAGAAGGGGGCCCAGTGGATGTCCTGCCTCTGAACTGCTCTACTCGATTCCACATCAGGGCCCGTTGAATAGGGATGTCATAAGCCAGACATCTATAAATGATTCTAGTCAGAGCACAACATCCATATAACACATGCTTCCGTGGCCATCGTTTGTGGGCTAGGTGTATCTGGTCAATTATCCAGTGGGGTAAGTTGATGGTAAGGCTCAGTGTCTCTACCAGAACAAACTAAACCATATCTTTTTGGGTGGCATGGTGAATCTATCTTGGGCAGGAAAAGCAAAGTGTTGCATGCACATGCGAAGGTGGATTGCAATATTAGGCATCATGGCCACCATGTCCTTGAGCTTGGTGAGGCTTCGATTCTTCATGTAATCAGGCACTAGGGTCTCCTTCTCTGTTGGAATATGCATTCCGCGCATATCTAGGGCCTCTCTCACCAAGTTGTTTGATAGCCTAAACCTCTTGAGCTCATTTCCCTTTGTCAGAGATGGAAGCACAAATGAGCTTGCGCCTTTTGGGTTCTTGTTTGGAGTCAAGGTGTTGATGAGATAGTAGCATCCCATGAAGTCAGGCTTTGGGAGCCGGGCACTGAAGTATGCACCCAATCCTGCCTTCTCCCATTTTGTAACTTCTTGAATTCCCTCGTAAAGAAATGGTATTTACCTTGCTTCCCATTGAATTCCAACTCTGATTCCCATAGGTATGATCCCTCTCCCAAGGGTCCTGCAACTTCACTAAACCAGTGGGAAGTTTTTTCCTACGGGCATGGTATGGCCACTGGGAGGGTCCGCTATAGGTATGATTTTGATGGCCTGCAATTCTTCTGGTCTTTCATTTGTCTCAGGCAAAACGGGTAAACTATCTAAGTCCACCACTTACTGGATCGTTTCTGTTTGAGAGCTAGTTCCTGCCGCCTCAGCCATGTTGAAAAATCCGCAACCGGTTCTGTGAGAATATATGAATAAATGTTAACATTGCAATGGACACAAAAATGACACTGTGTCCTCGTTACAACATTAACATGAGCTTTAGTGATAAGTCAGTCAGTCAGTGAGTGCGCGGTGCTTGTGTGTGTAGTTAGGAGTTGGGTAGACCTAGGAGCTAAGTGGAATGATGTAGTGTGAGAGTGATGTAGTTAGTAGGTGGACATGGATTTACAACTGGGGTCCGGGGGTTTATTACAAGTTTTAGGTTGCCAAATGCAATGGATGGGTTTTGATCTTGATTTTGTGGAGACTCTGGAAGGTTTGATAGGAGTATCTGCTTGAAAATGAGGCTTTTTAGGGACCCATTTACGAGTGATTCTACTTGTGCACATGGAAGAATATGTGGCCATGCGTGATGTGTAAGACTGGGCATCAGATGTTTGAGTGAGTGAAACATGTTGTAGAGGGTGTGGCCTTGGTGTAGCTATTTGAGCCCGCAAGCAAGCCTTAGGCACCCAGATTTGTTGTTATTGTGGGCTGGCCTTCATCGACTTCTTGGGTATCCAAATAGACTTTACTTTCACAGAAGAATTTATGAAAGACTTCTTATTAGTGTCGTGTTGTTGACTACTAATAAGAGGTTTTGGCCGTGGGATTGACCTGGTTGCAACAGGGTGTTCGCCTTTCCGCATCCATACTTGTTTCAACGGCTGAAACAATCTGCTTTGCTCCTTTTTTTGGCTTCCAGTATAGGTAGTGCTTTGCTTTCTCTGTATTTGATCTGTCGTTGGTTGCTGCATCCTTTTGGCCTTTGGAAAAGAAGGGAGTGCCGTCTTATCCTTGACTTCATTGTTGAAACAATCCTCTTTCTGCATCATACAGTTTTGGACAAGAATAGCATTGTCAACTTCATGTGTGCCTCTGGAAGGACCAGGAGTTCGTGCTTTACCTAGTTCGTTTAGTGCCTCTTTTTCCAACTCAACTGTAATTCAGCTATGATTTACCCATACCTGAAGAAGTCCACTTCTTAGGTTTAGGTTGACTGCATGATCATAGATCCAGTCCTGACCCAAGACAAGAGGCTCAGTGAGGTCCTCATCTTGACACACTAGTACTTTGACTGTCATTACTTCGTCTTGAATGTAGATGGGAAGTTCCACCTCGCCCATGCAAGGGGTTTCCACACCTCCCAATCCTATGAGATATGCTTCTATAGGATTGACAGTTAATTTCAACCCTTGACAGTAAGACAATTTAACAGCACTAGTGGCTGCACCTGAGTCAATCAAGGCTCTTACAGTCCTTGCACCCTTTCCTTGTCCTATATCTAAGGTTATAAAAGGACGTCGATCAATTATCCTATGAGAGCTGATACCTGAAACTTCACACATAGCCACGTGATATCCTTGATCTGCATATGCACCTGGCCTAGGTTGCTCTCTGCCTTGTCTTCTTAATTTCATTCTTCGTATGCGCTCTAAAGCTTCTGCTTGAGCTTCTTCTCGAATTCGCTTTTCTTCTTCTTTGTGTTTCTTAGCAATATTGAGTCGACTTAGCATTTCCTCTGTGAGAGGTTCCTGATATAACTTGACCCTGCATCCGCTTATGTAGCTTGGGAGAACATCGCCTTCTAATGTGGCTAGTTGCACTGCTCCACTTGTTGAGATTCTATTAATGATCATGGGTCCGTAGCCTCTCTTCTCCAGTTTCCTCGCCTACCTAGTACTAGTACTAGGTCGCCTGCCTTCAAACCTTTATCCTTAACGTGGGCATCAAAGTATGCCTTCTGTCGTTTCTTAGCAGCATATATCCCTGCAGCCGCTCTCAGTCTTGTTTCTCCTAATCGTTCAAGGTCAAAAAGTCTAGAAGAGAGTTCATGACCCGTCCATTCATGCTCTTGTGCCACTTTCAATGTAGGTATCAAAAAGTCTAAAGGTAGCACAGCATTTTGACCAAACACCATTTGAAAGGGAGTGGCTTGGAGTACCGTTTTGTAGGCAACTCGGTATGCCCAAACAACATGGTGTAGCTGTTTGTCCCAATCAGAGCGTTTATTGTTCACTAATTTTGTCAGTACATTGCATAGGATCTTATTGGTGCTCTCAGCTTGGCCATTTGCTTGAGGGTGATAGGGGGCAGACTTCTTATGTACTACCAAGAATTCTTGGAGCAGATTTTCAATAACTTCATTCAAGAAGTGAGTGCCTCTGTCACTGACTAGCTCTATCGGTAACCCGTATCTGGTGAACACATTCTCAAATAAAAACTTAGCTGTTGTTTGAGCATCGTTCTTCGTTGTGGCTTTTACCTCTACCCACTTGGTTAGATAATCCGTGGCCACAATGATATATTCAGCATGAGAACCCTTAGCTGGGGGATTAATAGGACCTACAAAGTCTATTCCCCACTTAGAGAATGCTCGTCCACCCATCATAGGTTTCAGTGGCATCTCATCTTTACGAATAGGACACTGAGTTCTCTGCAAACATCACACCGTTTCACATAGGTATGTGCATCCATGTGAAGGGTCGGCCACCAGAAGCCCGCAAATAGTATTGCCTTGGTCACCCTATCTGGTCCAAAGTGTCCTCCTGCTACACCTTGGTGAGCAGTTTCCAAGATCTTGAGATATTCACTCTCATGGACACATAGTCTCAGGTAACCATCTTTACCACGCTTGTATAGATTATCACCAATGAGTGAGTACTCCTGGGCTTCTTGTTCTAAACTCCTTTTCCTAGCCAGAGTCATGTATGGAGGGAATTTTTTCATCCTCAGGAAGGATACTAGTGGTTCACTCCAATCTGGCACTATGGACACTTGATAAAGAGTGGCATGTTCCACAGGTGGTTTAGTGTAGCAGATTGGGCATTTCTTGCACAACTTTTGGACATCAGCCTCCATAGTAGGCCAATGCACTCCGAGTCTCCTTAGTGTCTATAGGGTTCGTTGCTTTGAGTAGTGTTGCTCTAATGCACCTACATGTGCTAATTGCAACCATTTAGCGTACTCATCCTCTTCCACACAACAAGCCAAGATCCCTTGATCTGTGTGCTTGTACATACTTCCTGCCATGATGTGATACTTTTGGGCTTTTACTACCTCTCTATCCTGTGTGTTTATTACTGGATGGTTAGGCCCGTATGTCAATACTAGCACTAGTGGCTTAGCCCACTGTGGCACCACTTCCAAATTAAACAAGTAAGCATCAGGAAGTTCGTCTGACACTCCTTGTGGAGCTTCTCTAGATGTGAGTCTAGAGAGATGGTATGCTCTCAAGTGAGTCCTACCTTTCCTTACCACAACCTCGAAATCGTATTCCATTAGCAAGAGAAACCATCTTACTAATCTTCCTGTATTGCATGGCTTGTTTACGAGATATAGCAGTGCCTGATGGTCAGTAAAAAATTTAAATTTATTTGCAAGCAAATAATGTCTAAACTTTTTAACTGCATATACTATGCCTAATCCTTCTCGTTCGGTGGTTGTATAATTTCATTCAGCTGCATTCAATTGTCTACTAGCATAGGCAATTGGAAGATCCATATTACCTTCACCAGTAGGTTGCGTGAGTACACACCCAATAGCATAATTGGATGCATCCGCATGAACATGGAAAGGCTTATTCCAATCTGGTGTGGTTAAGATTGGTGCTGAACATAATCGCCGTTTAAGCTCATTGAAGGAATTCTCACATTCATCAGTCCACTCAAAGTTAGTCAGAAGTCCGTACATGGGCTTTGCTATGATGGCATACATGTGTATGAACTGTCGGTAATAACCACAATGCCCCATGAAAGCTTGTACTTCCTTGACATTCTTTGGCCTAGGTAACTCGGCTATGGCTCTCACTTTCTCTTCATCAGTGGATATGCCATTCTTTGACACTATGTGTCCTAGAATCTTGCCTTGCCTGACCATAAAAACGCACTTTTCTGGGTTTAGGCAGACTTGATATTCTCTACATTTGTCAAAGATTTGTCTGAGTTCAGGAATATGTGTTTGCCTAATGTTGGAATGAGCACAAAGATCATCAACATAGACTTCTAAGTTCTTCCTCAGGAACTCTTTAAATACATGGCACATCAACCTCTGGAAGGTAGCTGGTGCATTGGTAAGCCCAAATGGCATTACTCTAAAGGCAAATATGCCCCATTCAGTGGCAAATGCCGTCTTATGCTGATCTTCTGGAGCTATGGCTACTTGATTGTAGCCCGAAAATCCATCAAGGAAGCTGTACACTTCCTTGCCTGCTACTCTTTCTAAGAGATGTTCTGTGATAGGAAGCAGATAGTTATCTCAAATTGTGGATGCATTGACCTTCTTCAAGTTAATGCATACACGCAGCTTTCCATTTTTCTTGGGCACCACTATGATGGGGGATACCCACTCAGTATGCTCAATTTCATAGATAAATCCAGCTTCAACCAGTCTATCTATCTCCTCTTTGATCTTGGCAGCGTAATTATCATTATATGTATATGGCTTTTGCTTAGAGGGTTTGGCATCTGAGGTCATGGGGATGGTGTGTGAGCATATGTCAGGGTCCACACCTTTCAAGTCCTTGTAACTCCAAGCGAATACATCTCTGTATTCTCTTAGCAAGGCTATTAGCTCTTGTTCTTCCTCTTCTGTCAGGTCATGGCCTATGTACGTGCATCTTTCTTCTCCTTCCTCGATGGCTACAACTACTTTCTTCGTGGTTTCTTTGTTATCATAGGCCTCCCCCAATTGCGCCTCTCGTTTAGGCATTCTAATCATGACTCTCCTGTCATCTATCTCATACTTCTTAAAAATTTCCGGGACCTCAAACAAAGATTCTTCCTCTTCTGGTGTGACTTCTTTCTTCTTCCTTTTCTTTCCTTCTTCCTTAGGGGTTACATGTGTGGCTAGCCTTATATCATTTGTAAGCTCTCCGTGCCTCTGGGGTTGAAATTCTACTTCATAGAAGTATTCTTCATCTGATGCAAAAGGTGGGTCCATAATGATTGACTCTAGATCGGAGTCACTCGCATCCTCAATTGCATCAGGGCTAGGTTCGCATTCTTCTAATACTACCTCTCCCATGATTGGCTCTATGGAGAAAACTGAAATGTCATAGCCATCCTCATCACAGTGGGGTGTCCATTGTTCCTCATTGATGGCTACATCCATTGTTGCTAAGATTTCTGCCCAGCCGTGGGGTTCAAATTCTTCGTCAGGAAAGACTACAGGCGCATAGGTTGGGCCTTGAATTGATCTATGTGTTTCTTTTGCACCTATCTCTTTGGCTTCTTCTCTCTTCTCTTCTTCTACTGCTACTTTGCACATCCATAAGTGGGTGTCTTCATGCATCCATGAGGATCCTGACCCTATGGAATGCACCGATTCTGTATCATCTTTGGCTCTATGGATGGGATTCCATTGGATAGGAGGGACATCTCTATGAGAGTAATCTTTGAGATTCACTTTGGTCGTAACACCTAAGTGTTGCAGATACAAGGAATTGGTTCCCCAATCCTGTACCACTTGCAACTGTCGCATAAAGGGTCTTCCCAAAATCATCTCATAGGCATGATTTTTGCTAAAATCACATATAGCAAATGTGTGCTCGAACTCAACACCACAGGTGGTGAGAGTTATTCCTTCTAACAACCCTAGGGGTCTCTCTATGTGACCATCGGCCATTTGCAATTTCATCCTTGGCTTTTACTTCCACCCACTTTAACAGGTAATCTGTGGCTACAATAATGTACTCTACATGGGAGTTTCTCGCTGGGGGTTTGATAGGACCTATGAAGTCTATACCCCAATTTGAGAATGCACGTCCTCCCATCATTGGCCTTAAAGGCATCTCGTCTTTTCGTATCGGATATTGTGCACATTGGCATGTGTCGCATTTTTTCACATAGGTATGGGCATCCATATGAAGAGTGGGCCACCAAAGTCCTAAGAATAGAATGGTCTTGATTACTTTGTCAGGCCCAAAGTGTCCACCTGCAACACCACTATGTGAAGTTTCTAAGACTTTCAAATAATCTGATTCGTGAACGCATAGTCTTAGGTAACCATCTTTGCCTCTCCGATGTAAGTTGTCTCCTACTAAGGCATAGTCTTGAGCCTCTTGCTCCATGCTTCGTCTTCTTGCTAGACTAGCCTCGTTGGGTAGTGTTCCCGATCTCATAAATTCTACCAATGGAGCACTCCAATCTAGAATTAAAGACATGTGATAAAGAGTGGCATGCTCCACTGGGGGTCTCTTCTGGCACACTGGACAATTCTTAATCCACTCATGTATTTCTTTGTCCATGCTAGGGCAATACACTCCTAAATGTTTTAGATTTTGTAATGTTCGTTGTTTAGAGTAGTGATTTCCTAGCAATCCCTCATGGGCTTGTTGCAACCAACTAGTATGCTCATCGTCCTCAACACAACAAGCTAATACACCTTCTGTACCTTGTTTGTACATACTTCCTGCCAATATTTGATATTTTTGTGATCTTACAATTTCTTCTTTGTTTGTTTGTACATTCTTATTTGTAGGTCCGAAGGTTAGGACAGGTACCAACTTATTTGCCCATTTAGGAACAACTTCTAAATTGATTAAATAAGCATCAGGTAGTTCATTAGACACTCCTTGTGGTGGCTCTCCTGAAGTGATGCGAGAAAGATGGTCCGCCCTAAGGTGGGTCCTACCTTTCCTAACAACCACTTCAAAATCGTATTCCATTAGTAAGAGGAACCATCTTACTAAGCGGCCTGTATTGCAAGGTTTATTGAGAAAATATAGTAAAGCCTAATGATCAGTGAAAAACTTGAACTTATTGGACAATAGATAGTGTCTAAACTTCTTCATGGCATATACCATGCCTAAGCCTTCTCTCTCCATTGTGGTATAATTTCATTCAGCTGCATTTAATTGCCTACTAGCATATGCTATCAGCAAATCTAGGTTTCCTTCACCTATGGGTTGTGCTAGCACACATCCTATTGCATGATTAGAAGCATCTACATGGACATGGAAGGGTTTAGTCCAATCAGGAGTGGTTAGTATTGGTGATTAGCACAATCGTCTCTTCAGTTGATTGAAGGAATTTTCGCATTCGTCGTTCCACTCAAATTTTGTCAACAATCCATGAAGAGGTTTAGCAATGATGGCATACATGTGGATGAACCTGCGGTAATATCCACAATGACCCATGAAGGCTTGCACCTCTTTAACATTCCTTGGCCTTGGCAACTCTACTATGGCTCTTACTTTGTCCTCATCTGTTGATATTCCATTTTTAGAAACAATGTGACCTAAGATTTTACCTTGTCGTACCATGAACACACACTTCTCTGGGTTCAGACACACTCGATATTCCCTAGATTTGTTGAAGATCTGTCTGAGCTCAAGGATGTGGTATCTTCTTTGTTGGGAATGAGCACATAAATCATCCACATATACTTCTAAGCTCTTTCCCAAGAACTCTTTGAAGACATGACACATGAGCCTCTGGAATGTTGCAGGTGCATTGGTGAGCCCAAATGGCATCACACGAAATGCAAAGATTCCCCATTCAGTAGCAAAAGCCATCTTGCGTTGATCTTCTGGGGCAATGGCTACTTGGTTGTAACCCGAAAATCCATCAAGAAAGCTATAAACTTCCTTGCCTGCAACACGCTCCAATAAATGTTCAGTGATTGGAAGTGGATAGTTATCTCTGATCGTAGTAGCATTAACTTTTTTAAGGTTAATACACACTCGCAGCTTTTCTTTCTTCTTGGACACCACTACAATGGGGGACACCCATTCAGTATGCTCAATCTCATAGATAAATCCAGCTTCAATCAACCTGTCAATTTCTTCTTTTATTTTTACTGCATATGTGTCATTATATGTGTAGGGCTTTTGTTTGGTGGGTTTGGCATCAGTAGTCATGGGGATAGTATGAGAGCAAATTTTTGGATCTACTCCCTTCAAATCTCTATAGTGCCATGCAAACACATCCCTATATTCCCGTAATAGAGCTACCAGCTTTGCTTCTTCTTTTGCACTTAGGTCATCTCCTATGTATGTGCATCATTCTTCGTTCCCTTCAATGATTACAACAATTTTTTTGGTCTGTTCTTTATTATCATATGATTCTCCTATGACTGCCTCTCTCTTAGGCATTCGTACCAAAATTTTTCGATCTTCAACTTCATATTCCTTGAAATTTTTTGGTACTCGAACAATGATTCCTCCTCTTCTTGTTTCACTGCTTTTCTTTTCTTTTTATTTTGACCTCCTTCACTTCCTTCCTTTGAATTTACAGTTTTAATACTTGTGAGGGGTTCTTCTTCTTTTTGGGTTAACACTCTTATGTCTTCTAAATAGTGTTCCTCTGAGTCAAAGTAAGTATCCATCACAATGGATTCTAGATCATCGTCATTCTCTTCTTCTTCCATGACCTCACTAGGAGCACACTCTTCCAACAAGGGCTCACACATGAACACAGAAATATCATAACCATCCTCATCACAGTGAGGTGTCCATTGTTCTTCATTGACTGCAATGTCCATGGTAGCTAAAATTTCTGCCCAATCATGAGGCTCAAATTCCTCATCTGGAAAAATCATTTGTGTATAGGCTGGGTCTTTAACTGGTCTAGCTCCTGGGGAAGTTCCTTCTTCTCTTGCTTGTAGATGCTTTTCCTCTTCCTCTGTTTCTTGGTTTCCTCTTACTAGGCTCTCCTGACTCACTTGACTCCGATTCCTCAGATGGTTTTTCTTGTTGTGCAGCATGTGCCCTAGTAACTGCCTGTACAGGAGCCACATTACTGCTACTTGAACTTGAATCCGCCACTAAGCCTACCACATTGATGGGTGTAACCTTAGGCACACTAGAGGGATTCTTAGGACACTCTCTAGGAAGATGTTCCTTGCCACACTCAGGACAAGCCTTGTATTGTGATGTTTTGTCCTTGTCCAAGTGTTGGTTGATGGGGACATTCACGAATGAAATGGTCGCCCTGACATCTAAAGCATGGTCCTCTAGGGGCTTGTGGTCTTACTTGTCTGACTTGGGGCCTAGGATTTGGATTCGTATACATGACATTGGAGTATTCTGGCTCCCAATTTTGTTCCATTTGTGATGCATCATATTGATATGGAGAAGTTTCACTTTGCTCAGGTGAATCTATGTAATAAGCTTGTGAACTATCTTCATGGAAGTAGTCTGAACCATGAGCGTGAGAGTCATTTTCTGAGACCAATGGGGTTAGTGGCACCAATGCTCTATTAGGGTTTTCCTCTGCCACTGCATACTTAACTGGGATCACATTTGCAGAAGCTGGTGGTTGGTTTCCCAGGACTGCCTATGGCCTGTTTGGTGTCTGATATTGTTGCTGGTATTGAGGTTGATATTGTTGTTGTGGCTTATAATATGGCTGTTGGTACTGGTTCTGATACCTACCCTGCTGGTAAGGTTGCTGATAATTTTGTCTAACAGCCTGCCTATTATAGGGACAATCTTGAGCCGTATGATTTGTGTATTTCCTCTCAATGGTGCAATATAGAGCATGAGGGTTTCCTTGGGGTTGAGCCATCATTGGGCAGACATTAGCCATGTGATCTACTCCGCATGTATAACGTTGCTTCAATGAGGTGACCCTTGGCATTTGTCTATTTTGAACTCCTAGCTTTTTGGCCATCTGCTCAGCTATCTCATCTATCTCAGTGGAGGTTCTAGAGGTATGACTAGTAGAACTGTCAGAGTCCTTATGGAGTTTGGATAGTCCTAACTCCTCACCCAAGTTGTCTTCTATGTCAATGCATATCCGTACACACTCTTATATGGATCTAGGCTCTTTCAAGTACACATATGATCTCAATTTGGTGCTTAGCAAGCCATCTAAAAAGAAGGCCACTTGTTTGGGTGTTGTGGGTAATTCTGGCACAGGGCATCTTTCCAAGTACTGTCTAAACCTTCTTCTTGCAAGTCGCACTGTTTCTTGGGGTGTCTGCTTGAAGCTGTGGATCAAGGATGATGTGTTATGCCTGATACCACTCTTGGAAAATTCTACAATGAATTCTTCTAGCAGCTGACCTATCTCTCTATAGTTGCGATTGTTTAGAGGTTGAAACCAAGCTAAGGCAGTACCCTTAAGAGTCAAACCAAATGCCTCGAACTGGGTGAATAAGTCTTCAACCTGTTCAGCTCTTAGCACTTGTTTGAACTCAGCCACATGATCATAAGGATCTCCAAATCCATCAAAGTAGTTCTTCATTGCCTTGACCACTTGAGAAGGTCTAAGGGTTCTTGAGTGCTCTCGCGGTCAGGGCAATGGGAAATCATGTTCATCTCTTTGATGCCTATGTGCTTGATGTCTCTCTCTTTCAGGTCTTTCACCTTCATGTCCTGACCTACCTCTGCCCACAGTGTTTGCAAAGCTTACCTCGAGTCTCTCTCTAGTTCTTTCCCTCTGGGTTGCATGAGCCTTGGATGATCCTGCTCCTTGGAGTCCTTCGGAGACATTAGATCTTGATGGAGGGAAAATTGACTCACCTTGCCAAGTGTATGCATGCCTATCCTGCTTTGTTACCAAGAACATTTTCTCTTACATGTGATCTAGATAGACAACTTTGCCTGGTATCTTTGGATCCTTGAACTCATAGATAGTGACTATTGGGCTCGGATGATCTGGCTTAGATCTCCAAAAGGCTTCCTTCGTTTCTCTATTCAAGAATAGCTGTAAGCTTTTGTTGTCTTGGGAAATCCATTCTGGAGTGATCACTATAGTCAAGACTGACTTACCTCTAGGGGTCTTGGGTTCTCGTCCTAGGTCTGCTTGCTCTAGGTCTCCTATCTCATTTTCAGGAATGATGTTCCCCAACTCATCTGTCCTATCTAGTAGGATGGTAACCACATACATGGTTCCTTCCTTATCAATGTATGCACCCTCTTCAAACTTGGCCACTGGGTGTTCAAGTCCAAAGGGTTGGTCATGATTTTTGAGTTGTACCACTGATTGTCTTAGACCATCTTGATAGATGCGAGCACCTAATTGGTTGGTCCTGATATACTCCAATTGTGTCTTATAAGGACCTTCTGGTGTCTGTAAATAAGCAGTACCTGAGGTACGTGTGGGTCTTTCCATGCTAAAAGACATTTCTGAATCACTTGTGTCGGAACTTAGTGTGTAGGGATAACCACTAAGTTGTTGTGCCCGAGACTTAGCTATATGGTTGACACTAGCCTCAGATGATCTAATGCTTTTTCTATCCTTGCCTAAGTGTCTGCCAGATCTCAAGTTCATAAGCCTTGTCTTCTAGTTCAAAATTTCCCCTTTGTATTGTTAAAAATCCTTTAGAGCTCTTTGGTTTCCCAATCCACGTGAGGGTCAACTTCAAAATACTATATCTAATAATCTTGGTATTATTTTTACCGTAACGAGTGGAAGTTTTGGTAGTACTCCCCATGAGCCTTCCAAAAAACCCAAAATCACAACAAATGGATTTTGTATGAGAAAGTTATGCCAGTTCAGGGTTTTGGGGGTTAAAACAGGGAAACAGGATCTCTTTGGAAGCTCAGAACAAGCGATACGATACCAGATTTTCACGATACGATACCTTTGTGTTACACGATACCACTTCAAACGATACCACCTTAGATGATACAATACCACAAAGGTGATACCAAGTCCACGATACGATACTGCTCTCTTAGACGATACGATACTAAAAGTGGTCACGATACGATACCACTAATTTACGCGATATGATATCAACCTCACGATAGGATACTAGTTTGTAAACGATATGATACCGCCCAGTAGATGATACGATACCACTTGACCTGATGCGATACGATACCAAAAATCAGACGATACGATACTGGATCTTTGCACGATACAATACTAAGTCACCGGATGATACGATACCAAAACAGGAGGCGATACGATACCAACTTTGCTCCCGATACTATACTTATGCAAGTGGCGATACGATATCAATTTGTGAACGATACGATACCACTCCAATCGCGATACGATACTGCTTGTGCTATGCGATACGATACCACAAAGTGCACGATACGATACCAAAATAAGAGACGATACGATACTAGGTGCACAATACGATACCTCTTGACCTCGCGATACGATACTGCTCGATTAACGATACGATACCACCGGGATGACTGCGATCGCAATACGAGCACTTGACGATACGATACCAAAA
>CM035418.1:3685773-3688273 GCA_020310875.1 Ceratopteris richardii
CAACTACAATCATTCAAACTATCAAGGAGGCTACAAAGGAAGGAGAGACTACAATAACTACACAGAAGACTCAAACAAAGAGGATTCATTATTGATCATGAACATGGCTATGCCACAAGGTAAATCTGATGAGCATATTTTCTACATAGATTCAGGTTGTTCAAATCATGTGGCAGGAAATGTGGCACTCCTATCAGATTTAGAAGATCCAAGGAATAAGCATGAGGTACAAATAGGAGATGATACAAAACATCCTGTGGAGAAAATAGGCAATGTCAAAGCACCTGATGGAAACATCAACCTACTCAGTAAGGTACTCTATGTCCCTACCATTACAAAGAATTTGATAAGTGTTGGGCAGATAGTAGAGAAAGGGTTGCAAGTCAGGTTCACAAAGGCAGGAGCATTTGTTGAAGATCCAAGTCAAGGATTCAGAAGAATTGCAAAAGGTGAAAAGACAGGTAGATTGTTCACATTTGAATTACAGGACACTAGAAACATTGCTCTCTTTAATTATGGCAGTCAGACACTCACAGAATTGGAAGTATGGCACAAAAGGTTAGCACATATTGGTGAAAGGTCATTAAAGCAAATTTGCAGGGACCAAAGTGTACTTGGACTCCGTAACTTGTCAAAACAACATATGATTTATAAGTGTAGTGCATGTCAGTTTGGAAAGTCTCACAGGTTACCATTCATGAAGAAAGGTTATATGCATGGAGATCTCTTGGAGTTGGTTCATACAGATGTATGGGGACCAAGCAAGGAAGCTTCAATATCAGGATCAAGGTATTATGTTTCCTTTATTGATGATTGCAGCAGATGGACTATCCTATTCTTTATGAAACACAAAGATGAAGTTTTTTCATGTTTCAAAAGATATTTGGCTCTTGTGGAGAATCAAACAGGTAAATCACTAAAAAGGCTAAGGTCAGATGGAGGGGGAGAATACTTCTCCCATGAGTTTGATTCTTTTCTTCAAGAAAGAGGAATCAAAAGAGAGGTAACTACAAGGTACACTCCTGAGCAAAATGGAGTGGCAGAAAGGAGGAATAGGACAATTGTTGAAGCTGCAAGGTCTATGTTAAATGAAAAGCATTTACCTAATTACTTATGGGCTGAGGCTGTATCTACAGCCACTTACTTGATTAACAGGTTGCCTTCAAAATCCCTTGATGGGATGACTCCATATGAGGCTTGGAATGGAAGAAGACCAAGTTTAGATCATTGTAAAATTTTTGGATGTATTGCTTTTGCTCATGTTCCTTCACAGGTTAGAGGCAAGATGGATCCAAAAGCAGAAAGGTGTGTATTTATTGGATATGACAACAATCAAAAGGGCTACAGGTTATAAAACCCTACCAACAAAGGATTCTTGGTAAGCAGAGATGTAGTTTTTGATGAGAACAATTCATGGTATGAAGATTCATGCAGGAAGATCAATTTACCATATGATCTTGAAGAAGATTTGGTAGAGAACAATCAAAGATTGAAGAACAAGACACCTCAGAGGATGATGAAGAATGTCAGATGGAAAAGATCAAAGCATGGAAGTCTAAAGGTAAAGCAAAATTGCAGGAACTTGGACATGAGGCAGAATCATCACATCATGGCCTAAGAAGATCTATGAGGGAAAAGAAAAAACCAGAAAGGTATGGGTTTGACACCTCATTAGTAACTAAACATTCTATCTACATAGCACAGGACATAAACCAAGAGGAGCCATCATCATTTGAAGAGGCCAAAGCAAAAACAGAATGGAAGCATGCAATGAAGGAAGAGATTGAAGCACTCGAGGAAAACAACACTTGGGATTTGGTGCCCAAGACTTCATCCATGAAGGTAATAGGCTCAAGATGGGTCTATAAACTCAAGAAGAATTCTGATGGTTCAATTAACAGGTATAAGGCAAGGCTTGTGGCAAAAGGCTTTGCACAAACTCAGGGAATTGATTATGAGGAGACCTTCTCTCCTGTGGCAAAGATGCCTACTATTAGGGTTTTGCTTAGTATTGCCTCTTCCAAGAATTGGAAGATACTTCAACTAGATGTGAAGAATGCATTCTTGAATGGTTGGATAACAGAAGAGGTATATATGGCACAACCACCTGGTTTTGAGAGTCAAGTTTATCCTGATTATGTGTGTAAACTTAACAAAGCATTGTATGGTCTCAAGCAAGCTCCAAGAGCTTGGAATTTCAGGCTTGTTTCATTCTTACAGGACAAAGGCTTTCAACCAAGCAAAGCAGATCCTTCACTCTTTATTAAAAAGAGTAATTCCGAGGTCATCTACCTATGTGTATATGTAGATGATATTATATTGACAGGAAATGATGCAGATGGTATGAAGAAGATCAAAGATCAGATGAGAGAAGAGTTCAAGATAAGTGATTTGGGTTCACTTACCTACTTCCTAGGTTTGGAAGTTGTCTACAAAGATCATGGTTTGTTTCTCACTCAAAGAAAGTACATTAAGGACATGTTGGCAAAATTCAAGATGC
>CM035418.1:3693273-3723273 GCA_020310875.1 Ceratopteris richardii
AATATCTCCTTGTGTGCTTCTGCAACACACACATATCCCATCCACCCTTGTTACCCCAATTGCTTGCCTCCTCTTGATGGTAATCTGAGAGGATATTCCCCTTTTTGCACTCCTCTCTTTTCTCTATAATCCCAAAAGAATGACAAGAGGTGAACTGGGAGTGCCCCTTTCCATCTTCAACTTCCCTTCCTCTTGTACGATCTCTTCTTCGAACCCCTTCTGTTGCTGCTGGAGGTGCGCGCCTGTGCCACACCACATCAAAAACCAACCCCAAAGAAAAACATCTAATAAGCTTCTTCTCCTTCGACCTATAGCTCTAGAAAACACATATTCATCCTATTGACTATTAAGATAGGCCCGATTCTCTCATCGAGACCCGATGAAGAGCAGCCTCTGTCTCCTCCTCTATGTTCCTCCCCTCAAACCCTTCTTCTCCCTTCACTCATGATGCATGCCCCACCTTTAATGTTGCCTTCTCTCCTCTTCGTACCTGTCTGCTCTCCGGATCCCCCACATCCCCCCCCTTCTTTTTGATATTCCACCACCACATCAGGTATGTCTCAAATAGAAACAATTACTGGTAGCCCTCAAGAAAATTCTTGTATGTCCCTCCTCGAAGAAGCGGCCAAACGAACCCCTATATCTTTTTATATTTTCTAGTGAGAAACAAGATTGAAAAATACTCTATTAGATAGTAAGTCCCACTTCCCACCCTCAGTACATTCTTAATCTCGCTCTGCAGAATATGGTATACACATTTTCGAGCTCACATACATTCCAGATGTGATGTGTCACATAGCCTGTGAAAGGAAGCCTAAACCATTCTACAATATGTGTCAGTGGAAAGTGCGAACAATCCACACAACAGAACTATCGTCGTCAAGAAAGGATAAAAACCATATAGATAAGCAAAAAAAAATCTACCGTCTGTGACGATGGTAAATCAACCCGGAATGAGGATCAAAAAGGTGACAATGATATTCAGAGCTATGAGAGGGAGACAGAGATACCGAACAACATGAATGAGACCCGGGATCTAGCCTTTCAAGGACTTGACGCTGGCTGCCATTACTCCCAGCTCGTTGATACTCCAACCGCGTCGGGCCAGAAAGCACTCGTTCAGAATAGCTAGAACGTTAGCTAACATCAGAAGCCCCTCGAACAGCGTGCAGAGCCTTTCCGAGCTTCCTCCAGCACATGCCACGCAGAGACACTGCTCCAGCCAAGTTGTAGGCCGCAAGGGGGCCAAGCTGACCCTCTCCGCCCAATACGAGCATGTAAATAGGAATCTAGTTCGCGTTGGAAGAGCTTCACGAAAGAGCAGCTCGATAGAACAGTGAATGCTGAATTACAAATCTAGAGAGAAGGCTTCCCGTCGGTGAACTCAAATGGAACCAGACGAAAAGTTGAAAATATCAACAATGGCGATAACACAGTACTGAAAACGGTAGAGAGGACATTCCCACAACAGAGAGCTTCGATGCAACAAATCCCCCGTGAGACCCAGAGGTAATCTAGCATAGATTAAGGGTGAAGCAAGGAAACTAGAACGAGTACGTGGTTTGGGTAGAGCCAGATGACAGGCCTATACGGAGGCCATAGCCAGACAGTACAGGCGAAGAAAGATACAGCAGGATATGTATACTAGATGAACCCTCGACAACGAACCCTAAAGAGAGCAGAGCACACAGTCAATCCATGGGCAAGGAGCTCGAGGAGCAGAAGGAAAAGCAGGAGATGATGAAATAGCGAAACGGATTGCTTCTGTCGGCGCAGAAGGAAGGAACAGCTCTCCCTTTGTTCTTCGCGCAAAAAACACCCGGCACCTTGCGGCCTGCCCCCATAAAGGTTCCAATCCCTCCAATTGAAAATAGACCACACAACCCTTGTAACAAAAAACAAAAATAACTTCCTCCCTTCTGCACACAAAACAGAAAGCTGCCAATTTGTTTTTTATTCTCTGACAATTAAAACAGCCATGCCTTTGGGATGAGAACAAAGAAATGGCTGAACACCTCCACATCTCTGAATTCTTTTTTGGTGGGGTGTCGAAGATCAAATTCCCGAAATCGGTCAAACGATTGTATTTGATGGTTGATAAGAAAGCATTCCCCCCTGAAACAAAGCCGCTTCTAATTTCCTCGGCACGTCAGTATTTCCTATGTTCTTAGGAGGCTTGTCCATGCTCAATCCCTTTTCTCCACATCCCTGCAATCAATATCTCCACATGCTTCTCATCAATTATCAAATTCATGCTTCAAGTACCTGAAATCAAACAAATTCCCCTACCAAATACAAACATTTTAGTGCATAAAAACCAACCATTTTGTGGGCTAACATACTCCCCTCTTCTTATTTGTGAAGTCGTCCTCGATGAGCCACTATTGCTGAAATAAAATCCAAACAACCATGAACATGTCAATTTCCAATTGGTTCACATACCTTTTCATCGAGCCGTCACTTCCACTGAACCTGCACTCATCGAAGCTAATAGTGCTCAAAAAATCACTCATGAATACATACAAATCAGTCACTTCCAAAATGATCCAAAAACATGCACATATATGCAACTCCAATTCCAACATGCATCAAATTCTCGTGCATTCCATTATGAAAATGGTCTCAACCCAGATAACACATGCACACCTTTCCATAAATTACACATGCACTATCATTGCAAAAAACAGAAATGGAAATACCGAAATAACAACAACAACTGAAATGAATCCAATCGGAGATGCAACATACCCAAAATGCATACCCCAGTATTGCACCTACTATTCGCTATGTACAATTATTCCATGACTAGACGTTCCCGAAGAATCCCCATCGTCGTCCTACAAAAGCCATCGAAACTCGAGTGCAAGTGAAGACATACATCAGAACCCTGGAGTGTCCCACACACTAGAAAAACCCTTAGATAGAGCACACAAGTTGTAAAGCAAGACCGTTGCATTACCTCGCTAAAGCCTCATCCATAAGTACATATAGAGTCTCCGTGCCTTCAAGAATGTTGATTCAAAGTGAGCTGATCTGTCACAAGCCATCACATACCCATCACACAAGCAAGTAACGTTCCCTTCCAGGCGATCATCGCCCTCTCCTCTCTCTCTCTCCCCCTCAGGAGTGGGGAATAACTCCATATGAAAAAAATTTATTTATTTTCACACGTTGGCCTACATTGTCACTGGATGCGATTCGTGGACCTGACCACCCGATCAGGTTGATTCCACCCATCTACCAATGCAATGCAGCGCACAACACACAAACACACAATGATAACACATAACATATATCAACTAGCCCATAACGAAGCTGGATACGGCTCGTGGTCGTGACTACCCAGCCACGATGGCTCCACCTACCTACCAACCCGTTATGGCGCGTAGCTAAGACACAAACATATACCTTCCAAGCCTATGGCGAAACTAGCTGCGGCTCGTGGTCCTAACCACCCGGCGAGGATAAATCCACCCACCTACTAGCCCACCATAGCGCATTGGTACGATCACAACAACACAAAATTTTTTCTTTCTTTTCTTTTTCTTCGTTTTTTTTTTTTTTTTTTATAGTTTATTAGCTCACCCATGTCCTGAGAATTAGGGAGAGGAAGAAAGGGACTTTTCCCACTGTTTCCACACATGCATGCAAAAATATACACACTAGCCTTTGACAGATCAACCACCTTTTCACTCCATTCTCTCAATTACAGACACTACATATGTATTCATCGAGTTGACTTTTCACTTGGTAACTACAGCCAGCTATGCCTTAGTCCCTCCTATACCTATCCTTAGACGATCTAGAATGTGAGTCCCCGGAATGTCTCATGTAGCCTCACATCGTACTCGCATCCCGACAACTTCCCTAGGGCGAGTCAGGCTCAACTTCAAGAGCTCTGTCATCACTCCCTATCGTTAGCACATCTGCCCAAGCCCATGTGATATCGTTTTCCTCGTTAGGCATTTCCCTCGAAGGATCGAAATAGTAATATCGATCTCCTGCCCATCCTACATGTCGAGTCAAGTATTCCTCAAAACACTCAATGTAAAATGCAACACCCAAACCCTGGTTTATAAAGCATACCAGCCAATGCGCTTCCTCAACATCGTATTCCGTCTCAAAGTCGTCGACATCTATGTCCATGCGGGCGAATGTTTGGTCCGAGAAATATATCCTTAACTCGTACAAGTAGAGTTGCGTTATTTGATCTGCCATTTCGTTACTTAGCTCCTAACAGTCTCTGCGCAACATAAGAAAAATAATTAGAAGTCCAAAATTATTGAGCTAGCACAGGATAATATTTATGACAACAAAAATTATAACTAACATATGCGCATATATATATCTATCTATAACTATACGTCTATGTACAAGGAGTCTACTACGTCCCTCCATTTGGATCTCGTCTGGCTTCTCCCGTCCTAATATCACTTGAAATATGGTTTAACTCGAAGCACGTTAATCTTCACGGGAGCATATTCTTCTCCTAAATCTTGAATTTGCATGGAACCATTGGAATTGAGTTCTACCACCTTAAACGGTCCTGCCCATCTTGTCTGTAACTTCCCCGGGAATTTATAATATTTACTATCATAAACTAGCACCAAATCCCCTTCTTGAATCACATAGCTCTTGAGATTCTTATCATGCCTCTCCTTACGTCTCTTCTGAATAGCTTCCAAACTTTGTTGTGCGATGAGTCTCTTTTCTTCCAGCTTGACCAGTTGTATGTACCTCTCCTTTAATGACTCTTCCTCTCCCATCCTGGCCTCAATGGCCACTCTTAATGTTGGAACTTCTTTTTCGATGGGAAAGATGGCTTCCTCGCCGTATACTAGGGAGAACGGAGTGCTCTTTGTCGTCACTCGGTAGGATGTTCGATATGCCCACAAAGCTTCCAAAAGTCTCTCATCCCAGTCTCGCCTATGCACAGCTACTGTCTTTGTTAGAATCTGTTCAAGAACTTTGTTGGTGACCTCCACTTGTCCATTCGCTCTCGGGTAATATGGAGTGCTTTTTCTATGTTTGATCTTATATAATTCCATTAATTCTTCGATCAATTCGTTGACAAAATGGGTTCCTCTATCACTTACTATTTCCAACGGGCATCCGAATCGAGTGATAATTTGTTCATACAAAAATTTAGCTACATCAACAGCTTGGTCAGTCTTCAGAGCTTTGGCTTCCACCCACTTGGTAACATAGTCAGTACAGACCAAGATATACCTATTGGATCTTCGTCGTGAGGGACGATCAATAGGCCCCACAAAATCAATTCCCCATTTCTCAAACGGCTTAAGAGCTAGCACCGGCGTGAGAGGAGCAGCATGTGCTAATGTGGGTTTGCCCATTCGTTGGCATCTGTCACATTTCTTACTGTATGTGTGCGAGTCTTTGAACAGCGTTGGCCACCAATACCCGGCCAATAAAATCTTTCTTGCCGTCAATTCACCAGCAAAATGCCCACCACAAGGTTCGTCATGCAAAGCCCTCAACACTAGGCTTGCTTCTTCTTCCTCGAGACACCTCCGATAAATGCTCTCATGAACAAAATATCGATAGAGTTGCCCCCCAATGATGCTATGGTGCTTCGCCTATGCTAGCAGTTTTTGCTTCTCTCTCTTGCTTGCTCCTGGCGGATATTTAGTGGTGCATAAGAAGTTCACCAAGTCGGCATACCAAGGTACTTTAGCTTCAACCTGGAATAGATGCCCATCAGGAGCATCATCGGGCACACCAGAGATTGGCTCCTCATTAACAATTCGAGATAAATGGTCAGCCAATATATGTGCTTTGCCTGGTCTGGTTACCACTGTGAACTGAAATTCTTGGAGAAGTAGCATCCACCTCATCAATCGCCCTGACAGCTCGGGTTTATTAATGATGTACTTAAGGGCTTCATGATCCACATAAAACGTGAAATGTTTTCCCATCAAGTAATGCCGATACTTGTTCACCGCAAAGATCATCGAGAGGCATTCCTTCTCCGTAGTCGTGTAGTTCCTCTCAGTGCTATTCAAATTGCGACTTGCGTAATAAATAGGGTGGTCCAACTTCTTTTCATCGGCTTGGCATAGTACTGCTCCAACCGCAGTATGAGAAGCGTCGGTATGCACATGGAATTCTCTCGTCCAGTCGGGTGCTACCAAAATCGGTGCATTTATCAACCTCTCTTTGATCGAGTCGAATGCAACTTGACACTCTCCAGTCCATTGGTATTGTTGGTCCTTCCTCAAAAGATTCGTCAGTGGTGCCACTATGGATGCAAAATTTAATATAAATCGGCGATAATAATTTGCATGGCCCAAGAATCCTCTGAGTTGCCGCAAGTTTTGTGGAGGTGGAAGTTGTCCGATCTTTTCCACTTTATCCTCGTCAACCGCAATCCCTTTTTCGGAAATAACATGTCCCAAAAGCAATCCTCTTCGCACTCCAAATGTGCACTTTTCAGGATTCAATGCGATGCCTTTTTCAATGCTTCTTCTTAAAATCGCTTCGATCCTCTCCATCATGTTTTCATCGTCGCCTCTGATCGCAAAGTCATTGAGAAATATCTCCATCCAATCCTGCAAATAGTCTTGATATGAAGCTATCATTGCTCTCTGGAATGTGGCCGGTGCATTGCATAATCCAAATGGCATCACACGATATGCATACATACCCCATTCTGTAGTGAAAGTAGTTTTTGATTGATCCTCTTCATGGATTTGGATCTGGTTGTATCCACTAAAACCATCCAAAAATGAGTACAATTTATGGCCAGCCACTCTGTCCAAGATTTGATCAGTAAAGGGCAATGGGAAATGATCCTTCTTCGTGCGTTCGTTCAGCTTTCGATAATCTATGCAAATACGGATTTTCTTATTTTTCTTCGGAACAACTACAATTGGTGATACCCATTCGCTGGATGCAATGGGATATATGAATCCTGCTTCCAATAGCTTAGTCTTCCAACTTTATCAATTCCGAGTAGACTGGATTCGTCCGCCTAAGTCGCTGACATATTGGTCGGGTGCCTTCTTCCAAATCTATATAATGTTGGCAGATTCGGGGATCAATTCCTCTCAAATCACTGTATGACCATGCAAAGACCTTGCTGAAATTTTTGAGTGCCATTTTAATACAATCTCGTACTCCCTCTAGTAGCTGTGACCCTACACTCAAGAACTTTTCTGGAAAAATTTCCCATTTTTCCAACTGAGCTTCTCGCGAATATTCCTTATTCCTCGATGACATTGTGATTGGAATGTGCTCTCCGATCACGCGTGCATGGTTGGCCAATAAATCATTGTTTTGTTCTGTTTCGATTGAACCTAATTTCTTTAATTCAGTTTTTGCAATGGCTTCCGACAATTTAGTCTTACTCTTCGCTTCTTTTTCCGATTCTCGACTTCTCTTTAGAATCTCTGCTTCTAGCATTCTAACTCTTTCTCTCAACTGTTGCACTTCCATTGTCGGAGCTAACTCTAGTTTCAACTCTTCTCTTGAAGTTCCCTTCTCCAGGGATTGAGTAGCTTTGTTTTTACTTGCGTATATACTCAACATGTAGCACTCAAATTCTCTTGTATGCGTCAACCATCCTAGCAACTCCTGATCGGAATCGTCGTTATAGAGCAATGGATTTTGATACTCTCCCATCTTCGTGTCTTGATTCTTAAAGAGCTGCAAGTTGAACCCGTCTTGAAGCAGATTCTTGTAGGTGTCTGTGTTCAAAGAAAACCTAGCTCGTGCAATCTCGTGGCTTGCTTTCTCCTTCTCTTTCTTTTCCATCTCATCGACTATTATTGTTTTCTTCTTGTTGCTCGAGGGTGGGGATACCTGCAACTGAATCCGATCAGATTTTGGCCCTATTGAAATAAAAGCTGTGCGCCAGTCATGCACACATTCGGCTTGCACCAGCCATGGTCGTCCAAGTAGGATCGAGAAGGTAGCCTCTGAGGTCCTTGGTCTTACTATCAGATGATCAACTTTAAACTCTAAACCTCCCACAACTGTACTTACATTCTGCAAAAGACCCGCAGGCTTCACTTGTGTTTGATCTGCCATTCTCAAAGACATCGGCGTCTCTTCCATGTGGTTGAGGCCCAAAGCTTTCATCATGAACTCGGTCATAAGGTTGACTGCGGCTCCACTATCTAACTGAGCACCAGGGACTGCATATCCTTTAATCTCGACCGTCACAGCTGGAGCGTTTGAATCAATTTGCGTCGTAATGCTTTGAATGATCCCTTGGACATCTTTATCTTGTCTCTTTTTATCTCGAGCTTTCCTCGGCTTCTTAATATATTCATTGTAGAATTATTTCCTATAGGCAGGTGAACATTTCAGCAATGTGCCAATGTCCAGCGTGACTTCCGTGTCAGCGAGCAACTTTACAATATCCACTTCCTCCAAACTTTGTCTTTCCTTCCTACACCTTAGAGCCCTTAATCTTTCGGAGAATGGTGCTATGCCTGGCACAAACTCCTTGGTCACTGGTGGAAGAATCTCTACCTCTTCCCCATCCTCAGACTCTTGCTGCTCAGCAAATCCTCCAACTTGGTTTTCTACCTCTTCGTTTTCAGCTATCTTCTCTTGGCTCCCTTCTTCACCTCCGTCTCCTGGATTCTTCTCCGAATACTCTTGAGTCCTTGTGACTACTGCCACAGTTGGATCTTTGTGTGGTTTCTTGGCCTCGTAAGCATCCACAAAGTGCATTGACGAGCTAGAGCCTTCTTGAGGGTTTGGTGTTTTGAACATTACTCCGATTGTAGGGACGTGCTCTTGAGCTCTTGTTGTGGAATGCATCTGAGTATCAACATAATTCGAGGACCCTACTGGTCCTTTTTCCTTGCCGGCGGCAGCTCTTCGTTTTGGACAATCCTCATCGAAGTGGCCCTCTCCACTACAGTACCTACAGAGTGGGGTATAATCAATTGGTTTCTTTTCATTTGGACATCTAGATTGAGTATGGCCAAAGCCATGACATCTCCAGCACTGGATTGGACCATCTCTTCTTTGATCACGTGCGGCTCCTATTGGATAGTCTCCTCCTTGACCGTGAGCACCATATCCATAAGTCGGTCTGTTTTCCCAACGAGATGTAGGTGGGACACTTTGAGCGGGCAATCCCGTGTAAGGTCTTTCTCTTGTATCTCCTGATTTCATGGTCCTCTCTTCATAGGCTCTCTTGTTGTAACATCGGTCCTCTGTGTGATTTGTTCTTCCACAAAAAGTACAACGCATCCTAGGTGGTGATCTGCCCGTGAATACTCTCGAGACTGTAGGGCATTCTGAAGCCAAATGGCCATAACCATGGCACTTTCCACACCATGTATTTGATCGAAACACTTGATTCGGGTTCGTCGTGACCTCTGGTTTTACTGTGTATGTCTCCTGAGTCATTGTGGCAGCTTTTATAGCTTGCGTGACCAATTCCAATATTCGTTCTTCAGTTAGCGCAGGTTTTACCTCGCCTGGTGTGCTAGTGGCAGCTACAAAAGCTGGGGTCGCCAATGCGGAACTACCTTGGCCAGGATCTTTCATTGGTATATTTCCTGGGCCTCCCATAGGCTCGTATAAGAGCTCCATCTTCCTTTGTTGGCATAATTGTACTTCCTCCCAAAGCCTCGCTTGTTCCTTAGCATCCATTAAAGTTGCAGGTCTTGTCAGGCTGATATGCTGCTGTGCCGTAGGATCTCTCAATCCCAAAATGAATCTTCGTTTCAATGTCTCATCGTTCGGGGCATTTGCGCCCATCTTTCTTACCAACGTTTCCATTCTCTGAATATAGTTATCGATGCTCTCATTGACTCCTTGTCGCAAATAATCCATTTGATGGGCCAATCTATCTTGGAAGCCTTGTCGCCGAAACTTTGCCAAGAAGGCTTCCTTGAGCATTTGATAAGTTCCACGCTCTTGTGGTGTCAAATTCCCATACCAATTGGCTGCCTCATCACGGAGAATAGCCGGAAAAATCCTCAATCTTTGATCCTGGTCAACTACGTCATTGGCCTCACAGGTAACCTCAAACAACTGGATAAAACTATCCGGATCTTCGTCCCAAGTACCTGAGAACTTGGTGAAGTCCCCCAAGTGAACCGAAATCCGCTGAGCCATTTCGAACAGAGGTGTGATGTCAATATCACTTCGATCCCAGAAATTTAGCACACGTGGCTTCAGGATCCCTCCTTCAAACTTCCGCACTTGATTCGCGACTCTCCTACGGGAGTACACGTTTTTGGCCGATTTCTTCGAACCAATCGAGGTCCACTCACCTGGCGGTTCCCACCTTCTCCTTTCTCTTTCAAGGGCTCTTCTCTGAGCGCGTTCCTCTCTTTGAGTTTGTGTTGCTCCTGACGATGAGCTTCCCTCGCTCATGTACTAGATCTTGGGGTCCGCAAGCTCGGCCAACCTGTGGCGCTAGGCGAACCTATGGCACTCTCTTATAGAGACGTACCAAGCTATTCCCGACAGATGCACCAAAATGTTGGGGTTTCTAAGACAAAGGAACAAATGCCCACAAATGCTTATGGTGTGCTCAAATCACCTCAAACTAAGTGACTTGCATTGCTTGAGCCCCTAATGTACCTTCAATTTCACTATCTAACACACTTGTACGTACGCACTATCGTTCTCTCGAGTCCTTTTACTCCCATGCACTCACTCTTGCACACACACACTTTTTATCCAAAAGACATGGCAATAGGAAGATTTCAATCATGGGCATCATGGTTTTGACATGAAACCAATTAGCTGACCAGTGGCCATCATAATCTTAGTCCTGCATGCATGATGGATATGCCTAAAAAGAGTCACCCAAAATGCCATGTGAGGAAACTATACCAACTTATGCAATGCTTCCAATAGTACTTATCACCAAAATCCCCAAGATGGATGAATAAGAAGGGCACAGAAGTAGTCTGAGGTCCCAAAGAACTACTATTCTTGGTCCCGTTGAGATGATCTACACAAGGAGGATGATTGTCAATCTCCCCTTTCCCCTCCCAAAAAAATAATGAATCCCCCTTTCATTTAATAAGAGACAGAAATTGGCTATAGAATTGGGCACTCCAACAGATGCCAGCCTCCCCTTGACATTTCGAATAGCCAACGATCTCACAAAGACCACAGCCTTCTGTACTCACCCCTTTCTGCTTCTCCTGTGTGTGATTCCTCCAGCCATTGAGCCCTTGAGACAAAGTGGACTGCTCATTCAGCAAAGATGGGTGGGCTGCTCTCATCCTGCTAGGCATTCATCAAAGCCATTCTCTTCCGTAACAGCAACTCAAAGCGCTATGCAATCCAAAACAAAGCCCTTCTTTGTGATTAAATATCTCCTTGTGTGCTTCTGTAGCACACACATATCCCATCCACCCTTGTTACCCCAATTGCTTGCCTCCTCTCGATGGTAATCTGAGAGGATATTCCCCTTTTTGCACTCTCTCTTTTCTCTATAATCCCAAAAGAATGACAAGAGGTGAACTGGCAGTGCCCCTTTCCATCTTCAACTTCCCTGCCTCTTGTACGATCTCTTCTTCGAACCCCTTCTGTTGCTGCTGGAGGTGCGCGCCTGTGCCACACCACATAAAAAACCAACCCCAAAGAAAAACATCTAATAAGCTTCTTCTCCTTCGACCTATAGCTCTAGAAAACACATATTCATCCTATTGACTATTAAGATAGGCCCGATTCTCTCATCGAGACCCGATGAAGAGCAGCCTCTGTCTCCTCCTCTATGTTCCTCCCCTCAAACCCTTCTTCTCCCTTCACTCATGATGCATGCCCCACCTTTAATGTTGCCTTCTCTCCTCTTCGTACCTGTCTGCTCTCCGGATCCCCCACATCCCCCCCCTTCTTTTTGATATTCCACCACCACATCAGGTATATCTCAAATACAAATAATTAGTGGTAGCCCTCAAGAAAATTCCTGTATGTCCCTCCTCGAAGAAGCGGCCAAACGAACCCCTGTATCTTTTTATATTTTCCAGTGAGAAACAAGATTGAAAAATACTCTATTAGATAGTAAGTCCCACTTCCCACCCTCAGTACATTCTTAATCTCGCTCTGCAGAATATGGTATACACATTTTCGAGCTCACATACATTCCAGATGTGATGTGTCACATAGCCTGTGAAAGGAAGCCTAAACCATTCTACGATATGTGTCAATGGAAAGTGCGAACGATCCACACAACAGAACTACCGTCGTCAAGAAAGGATAAAAACCATATAGATAAGAAAAAAAAAATCTACCGTCTGTGACGATGGTAAATCAACCCGGAATGAGGATCAAAAAGGTGACAATGATATTCAGAGCTATGAGAGGGAGACAGAGATACCGAACAACATGAATGAGACCCGGGATCTAGCCTTTCAAGGACTTGACGCTGGCTGCCATTACTCCCAGCTCGTTGATACTCCAACCGCGTCGGGCCAGAAAGCACTCGTTTAGAATAGCTACAACGTTAGCTAACATCAGAAGCCCCTCGAACAGCGTCCAGAGCCTTTCCGAGCTTCCTCCAGCACATGCCACGCAGAGACACTGCTCCAGCCAAGTTGTAGGCCGCAAGGGGGCCAAGCTGACCCTCTCCGCCCAATACGAGCATGTAAATAGGAATCTAGTTCGCGTTGGAAGAGCTTCACGAAAGAGCAGCTCGATAGAACAGTGAATGCTGAATTACGAATCTAGAGAGAAGGCTTCCCGTCGGTGAACTCAAATGGAACCAGACGAAAAGTTGAAAATATCAACAATGGCGATAACACAATACTGAAAACGGTAGAGAGGACGTTCCCACAACAGAGAGCTTCGATGCAACAAATCCCCCGTGAGACCCAGAGGTAATCTAGCATAGATTAAGGGTGAAGCAAGGTGTTGCAGAGCTAAAGAGCGCAGAAAGCAGAGAAAAAAGACGGGCCCCAAAATTTTTCCGATTCGGACACACTATTTTTGTAACATAACCACCTTTGTACATATTTTCCGTTGTAAATGCACTAGAGGAGTCCTCTAGATGCATCCCCTCAGAAGAATAGTGAATTACCCATGTATATTAGTAGGAAGTTAGCAATTTAGTGAATAAAGTGCCGGTCTCTTGTGTGAAAGGACCAAACTTAGGGCACTAGTATATAAGTCAAAAGTGACTCATTGTAAAGAACGTCTTGTCATTGTGAAGAGAGCACTTCTGAAATTTCGAATTTGCCTCTTCCTTGCTGATTTTGATCTTCATTTTGCTCATGTATGTGTGTGTGATGCTTGAAATGCAAGTGTAGGACTGTTGTCTACCCCTTCCCCCTTGTTTTGAGTGGCTGTAGTGCATGCGTAAGCTAGGAGAAGCAAAAACGCGGGTGTTAGTAGTTCCCGTCATTCACTGTTTCTGCCATAACTTGCAGCAGAGTGGTCAGAATTGAGTGAAACCACCACCGTTGGATTCGTCTCGTCGAGAGCTTCGAAACGAGTACCCTATTGTCTATATTCGGAGTTCTGGGCTGGGAGAAAACCTCAAAAAACCAAAACTGCTGAAAGTAGGTTTGCGGCAACACTTCCAATTTTTTCAGTAGGTGTGGGTAGTATTTGTCTTTTCTCTTGCTTGGATAGTTAACTCACTTCATTTTCTATCACGTGTGCAAATGTCTTCATACACTTGGTAAGTCACTCCTTCGGATTGATAATTAAATGTGTGCAAAGGACTCCACTATATGCACTTGTATTGCAATCGAGGTATAGTCTCATTGGTACAAGTCCTTGAGTCATTACGGCTCGAGTACACACGTTTTTGGCGCCGTTGCCGGGGACGCACTCCACCAAGTTGCCTTCGTGATGGTTAGAGAGCAAGTGTGATTGAATCGTACTTGTAGAGGTGAATTTGTCCATTGACGAGTGGTATTCCAGTTCAGCACTTGTCACTTCTCATCCTTGAGGTGTGTGTGATAAGTTTTAGGTTTAAGTGTAGGAGGAGGGAAGAGAAGGAAGAGTTAGGGTTAGGTTAGAAGGAGAGGAGGAGTGAGGAAAAGAGGAGTAGGAGTAGGTCAAAATCCTCAAAAAATCTCCAAAAATTCAAAAATTTTAAGTTCAGTCAAAAAAGTATAAAAACCAAAAAATTTGGCTCATTTGACACTTCACAGTGTTCTGGTATCGTTTGCGAGCAGCGACCAGTGTCGTGAGATTGGTATCGTGGCTTTCAGGCTTCTACAGTTAGGTTTTGAGCTCACATTACAAGCAAGACAGTATCAAGGTAAATATTCTCACAATCCATCTGACAAAAACACTTTAAAAATGATCAAAGGCATGATTAAAAGTTTGCGCAGTATCGCGGGGGGGGGAAACTGATATCATAGTTAATTTTTTGTGTGATACAGAGGTCTAGGAAGGAAGGGGAGAGTGAGAAGAGCAAGGGGGTAAAAAAATCTTTGAAAAAACTTGCATTTTGGCTGGAGTATCGCGATCGGTTGAGTTTTGGTATCGCGATACCAAAATTCCCTTGTATCGCGATACTCGCCGAAGTATCGTATCGCTTGATACCTGCCTTGGTATCGCGATACCATTTTGGTATCGTGACCCCGAGTTGGTATCGCGATCGTACATTTCCTGTGGTATCGTATCGCTTGATACTGATCTTGGTATCGCGACACCATTGTTGGTGTCGTGTCGCTAAGTTGGTATCGCGATCGCATTTACTGCAGAGGTATCGTATCGTTCGATACTAAAACTTGGTATCGCGACACCACTAAGGTGTCGTATCGCCTAAAGTTTCTAGTATCGCGACCTTACCTTACCCAGTGGTATCGTATCGCCTGATACAGTGGTATCGCGACACTATTTTAGTATCGCGACACTGCTTCAGTATCGTGATCGTGCCACTCTCAAGTGTCGTATCGTCGACTGCTTGTCTTGGTATCGCGACCCTACTTCGGTGGTATCGTATCGCCAAGATTAGTATCGCGATCTCACTTATTGCGGTAGTATCGTATCGCTGGTCATCGACCCTGGTATCGCGATACCATTGAGAGATCGTATCGTCATAATTCCAGTATCGTATCGTGGGCAGCAGGGGTATCGTATCGTCTGCTTCCCAAAGAGGTATCGCGACACCACACTGGTATCGTATCGCCTCTGTGCCTGATATCGTATCGTGGGCATGGTCTCGTATCGTATCGTGTGATTGTCCAGTATCGTATCGTTTGGATTCTGGTATCGTATCGCCGAGAGCAGTATCGCCAGGAAGTGGTATCGCCGAGATAGCCCTTTCATTAGTCAGACACTTTGAGCCTTTAGGAGAACTAACCAAGGGGAATCTAAGGAGTATAAAGGGAGGCTTAGGTGTGTGAATGAACTTGAGATCAGGAAGAGTGCTAAGTAGCCGAAGGAGTGTCATCTCTTCTATAGGAAGCACTGCTCAGGTCAGTCACCACTCCGTCTACTCAAAGACTTCTAGTGAATCTGAGGAAGACATACCCATGGCATCAGAAGACATGCAAGGTCCAGCACCACATAGGAACTTCATGTCTACAGTGGAAGGTGAGTACCGCACTGCCTTACAATATGTGTCCACAAATGCCCAGGAGATTCCAATCTACCTGGATGGTTTAAACAGGTCCGTTGCCAGAATGGCAACAACACAGGATGTTACCATCATACCACGACCAGCTGTCAAGTATGAGGGAGGTGCTTACACTGACAAAATGGGTCACATCTACATAGTAACTGAGTTTCCTGAGAGAATCAATGAAAGAGGAGAGTTCATGGATCCCAACAACTCTGAAGAGTTAGTGATCACCCCTAGAGGCAGATCACAAGTATCACGGGTCTTGAGAGGAGACTTGATACCTCAAGATGACTACTTGTTGGAAGTCTACATGATTCAAGGAACAGACTTATTGCTCCAAACTGACGTACCTGTTCAAGGAATAGGAGAGAGCCCCATGACATTCTATGAGTTGAAAGACCTAGAGGACGAAACTAGACTCACTTACCTAGATAAGAATCGAAGAAGATATTGGCCGGTAGGTGTCCTAGACAAGGCTCGGCTGAGATATATGGGTGCGCCTGTATTTCCTCAGAGGGAGCAGGCAACTACCTCGCAGAATCCTTTTGGAGATCAACAAGAGACGGAACATCCCACATCAGGACAGACCAGTCAAAGAAGTGTGCCCAACCATACTCATGTACAGTTTGCAACTCCAGGTGAGCACACTCATAATCAGACCCACACAGGGATGGGGAACCATTTCCGACCACCGGTCAGACCACGACCACCTGTGGGAGGACAGCCAGGAATACCTCCATTACGACCAGCTGTCCCGGTCTTCCCTGTAATGCCCAGACCGCCTGAACCAATGAGAAGATTGAGACCAATCCAAGTAGCTAAGTTTATGAGAAACCAGTATGATGGATCAGGAGAGCCATATGATCATATTGCCGAATTTAAACAAGTTCTAAGAGCAGAACAAGTAGAGGACTTCTTTGTGCAGTATGAGTCTTTTGGACTCACTCTCACAGGAACAGCTCTAACTTGGTTCCAACCGCTAGATTCCAATCGATTTGGAAACATGGAGCAATTCTTTCAAGAATTTATAGGAGAATTTACAAAAAGAGGGATTAAACACAATTCTGCATCATTAATCCATAGCTTTAAGCAAAACCCTAATGAAACTGTGAAGACAGCGGCCCGAAGATTCAACCAATACGTGGACAGATGTCCTACGGCTGAGAGACCGACTCAACAAAAGATGATTTCACTGTTTCTAGATGGACTCTCTAATGGGACCCTAAGAACCCTAGTGTATGTAAAAAGGCTGCAAACATTGAGTGAGTGTCTTCAAGAGTGCATCGACTTGGAAGATAACCTTGCTGAGGATCTCAAAGGTACTACCGATCTCACAAAATCAGAAGACTCAAGAAGCACAGTGACGTCCAATTCTAGTAATATGGAAGAACTTGCAGATCTATTAGTTAAAAAACTAGGAGTCCAAGGACAGAGAGCTTACCAATATCCAGCTCAAAGAGTGCCTATGTTGAGGAGGTGTAACTTATGTGGAGGAGAACATCCCACACACATGTGTGCCAGAGGAGGAGCTGGTGCACAACCAATGTATCCACACAATAGACAGCAACAACAAGGGACATCTTCATACTGTCACATCGAGCAAAGATATACCAATCATACAACTGAGAACTGTCCCTTTAATAGGCAAACACGACCTGTCAATCCACCACAATACCGACCATATGGATACCCACCTAGAGAGCTTGGTAGGGAGATGCCTAGATACAATCCGTATCCGGTAGGAGCTCCAAGACAATACGAGCAAGCACCGTACACACCGCCACAACCAGTGCTGGGACCCCATTTGTCACAACCTCAACAAGTTGTGCCTGTGAAGTATACACAACCGGAAGAAAACTTGGAGAGAGCCATAATACCAGCTTCAATAGCGACCAATGTAGACTCAACCAACCAAGGGTATGAACCTCCACCAGGAGAGTACTATCCATATGAAGCCAACATGATGGAATATGAACCAGCATATGACATGACCTATTATGGATATGAGGCATTTGATCAGAATTATGGAACGGAAACTGCAACTTTAATGTATACAATGCCCAAGACACAACAACCGTTGAGACCTCCTATGAGACCACCCGTGCAGAGAGGACCATGTTATAGATGCGGAGGGGATCACTTCATTCGGGAGTGTCCTCGACCTTACAACCCTCCACCACCCAGGATTTGGGAGGGATATTGTAGCGACTGTGGGAAAGAACATCTTTTCAGAGATTGCCCTAAGAACCCGACAAAAACTCAAGGTCCTGCACCAATCAATGTAATAGAGGTCATAGAAGAATCCGGAAGTGATAAGGAGTACACTGTACCGCTAAAAGCTATTACTAGAGCTCAAACAAAACAACAAACAGGGAAACAACCGGAAGAGAAACTAGAGAACAATAAGACAGGAGACACTGACATTCAAGTAGTCGAGGATTCAGAGAACTCATGTGAGAATACCCAAAATACCAAAGTACAAAAATGGAAAGAAAGACGAGAAAAGCTCAAGGAGAAATGGGCGAGAAACAAGAGCCAAAACAACAAAAAACAAGCAAAGGGTTCTAGAAAACATAACGAACAACAAACGCATAAGGAGATCCCTGCAACACCACCAACTAGCTCAGGGGAAAAGAAGCCAGAATCAATTTTAGCTGACCCAAAACCCGAGGACTTGGACATGTGGCTAAAAGCATACCAAGCTAGAATCAAATTGGGACCAAACCTAGAACAACATGAAAGACTCTATCCTCAAGGGGAATTAGAGAAAGAAAGACTGGCGATATGCAAAAAACTCATAGAAGTAGCACAGGCGACTCTAGAAAAGACTATCCCAACTTTGCCAGAAACAAGGATCGCCCAGGACCTACATGATGCGTGCATCCAACCTAAGGATGAGGAACCTAGTCGAGAAGATGATCGAAAAGAACGAATGAAATCTCCAGAAGAACAGGTATCCATAATACCCGACCTAGAGGAAGACTGGTCCAAAGATCTGTGGAAAAGAATTAGAGAAGAGCAATGGAAAAAGGATGGAATCAGCCCACCTCCTTTTGAGGAAATAATAGGAACAAATAGTCACCATGTTCATAACCTAGAGGAAGCATATGAGGAAGTGTCAAGATTTGATAAAGAAAGAGAGGAAACAATGAGCATTTCAACGCTGCCTAACTACATGGGAGAATATGAAAGGGAGTCGATGATAATACGAGCACCCACAGTGCATGGGCAAGAAAAAGGGAACTCAGAAGAGAGTTCGCACAATCTAACAGAACTTAAGAAAACAAAGGTGCAATGTAAATTGACGGTGGAAGAGTTGCTTCAACTTAGACCACATCTATGGAGACAGCTAGCTAATCAAATAGAACAACCGGCAGAGAAAGGAGAAGTGAAAGGAAAGGAAAAAGAAAACCACTCCAAAATACGTGTTCCAGTTGATAAAGTAGGAGAATTTAGCGAAGGTGATGAAGGTAACACGTGCTTACCTGTCATCTACAATGGGTACATGACTAAGGCCATCTTAGACACTGGAGCTGGAGTAGGGATTGCAACGAAGGAAATTTGGGAAAAGTGGGGTAAACCAGCCTTACGACCCACTCGCATGAAGCTACAATTAGCAGATGGACATGTAGAGAGACCCCTAGGAATATTGGAAGGAATTAGGTTAACCACATGTGGAGTAGAGTTTGAACACACCTTGGCCATCTGTAAGTTCGAAAAAGCAAACAATTATGAAATGATATTAGGACGACCATTCATGCGACAGATGCGAGTAGTACAAGATTGGGGCAGAGATTCATTATATCTCCAACATCAAGGGAACACTACCAAGATAAACCTGCACACATTCGCTTATAGGGATGTCCCTCCATTACAATGGAATCCAGTCCACAAAGAGGAAGACGACCTATCCATTCACAGTGCGGGATCAAGTGACCAATCTTGGATGCATGAGGATGCGCAGTTGTGGATGTGCAAAGAAGCCAAGAAGGAGGAGAGTAAAAAACAAATGTGGCCAATAGGGCACCCTAATTATCGATCGGTAGAAGACCCCGATTATATGCCTCAAATTTTTTCAGATGAACTCTTTGAACCACATGGCTGGATGGAAATCCTAGCCACATTAGACGTTTGTGTTAATGAGGAAGTATTGACAATGAACGACTGTATAGACGAGGAGGGATATGATGTGAACCTCTACATGGTGGTCCTCCAAGAAGTAGAAGCAGGAGAAATTGTAGAGGAAGAGGAGAAAGAAGAGTACGAAAGCATAGAAATGGAACCAGAGTTCGACTCTGAAGAACAATATTTAGAAACAATGCAAAAAGAATCAAAAGAAAAACCGACAGAAGTCTTAGCGATTGAGACTATCCCAAGAATGCATGAGCATAGAGAGGACACAAGTAAAATGGAACCTGGACCAGACCACTTCGAAGTTCCTGAACATTTTAAAAGATACGAAGTGGAAGAAAGGAAAATAGCAACTCAAATGCCTAAACGAGAAGCACGAGACGGAGAAGCCTATGATAATAAAGAACAAACCAAAAAAGTGGTTGTAACGATAGAAGATGGAGAAGAGAGGTGCACATATATTGGGAAAGACGTATCAGATGAGGAAGAAGAGGAACTCATACACCTTATCCGAGAATATCGAGACGTATTTGCCTGGACGTACAAAGACCTTAAAGGTGTAGAACCTAACATATGCGCTCATCGAATCCCTATGACTGCAGATGCGAAACCTTCTAAACAACGCCCTTACACATATAACGAGGTTTATGCAGCCAAAATCAAGGAAGAAATTGACAAACTACTTGCGGCAGGATTCATTTATGAGATTGAACACACAGAATGGGTATCGCCACTAGTTGTAGTGCCCAAGAAGAACGGAAAATTAAGGGTGTGTATCAACTTAAAAAAAGTAAATGCTGCAACTATACGAGATAGTTTTCCTTTACCCATCACAGACCATCTTTTGGAAAGAGTTGCCGGCAAGGAGGTCTATAGCTTCTTGGATGGATTCTCTGGTTACAACCAAGTAGCTATTGCAACTGAAGACCAGCATAAGACCGCATTCGCGACTGAATGGGGAATCTATGCATTTAGAGTGATGCCTTTCGGGCTCACTAATGCGCCAGCCACCTTCCAACGATTGATGTGTCATGTTTTTAAAGAATTCTTGAGAAAAAGCATGGAAGTATACGTAGATGATTTGTGCACATACTCAAATCAACGACCAGAACACATACCGGAACTGCGGAAAATATTCAACAAATGCAGGCAGTATAGAGTTTGTCTGAACCCAGAAAAATGTGTCTTCATGGTACGACAAGGGAAAATCCTAGGACACATTGTTTCAAAGAATGGAATATCTACAGATGAAGACAAGATTAAGGTAATTCTAGATTTGCCAAGACCTAAGAATGCGAAGGAAGTGCAAGCCTTTATGGGACACTGTGGATATTACCGTAGGTTTATTCACATGTATGCCATAATAGCTAAACCCTTATACGGTCTATTGACTCAGTTCACTTGGACGGACGAGTGTGAGAAGGCCTTCAACGAGCTTAAAAAGAGGCTGAGTACAGCCCCAATTCTCAAATCACCAAATTGGAGCAAGCCTTTTCATATCCATGTTGACGCTTCAAACTATGCAATTGGATGTATCCTGGCTCAACCGGCCGATGAAGGAAAGCTTGATCATCCAATCGCCTACGCGAGTAGACAATTAAACCAAGCAGAGAGAAACTACACGACTACTGAAAGAGAGGGCCTAGGAATGGTCTACGCAGTAAAAAAGTTTAGACATTACCTCTTAGCCAACAAGTTCAAATTCTTCATTGACCATCAAGCCTTGCTGTATCTAGTCAATAAGCCTTGCAACACAGGGAGATTGGTACGATGGTTCTTGTTACTAATGGAGTTTGACTTTGAGGTAGTGGTCAAAAAAGGAAACACACATGTGAGAGCAGACCACCTTTCTAGGTTAAAACACGGAGAGCCACCTAGCGGAGTACCGGATGAATTACCAGATACGTATTTGTTTAACCTTGAGGTATGTCCAAAGTGGGCAGAACGATTAATTCCTATACTCACCCATGGCCCTCAGCACCCAATCAACAGGAAGAGCAAAAAAGAGATTCTTCAAACAAGAAATTTACACATTGTTGCGGGAAGTATGTATTATAAGGAACCAAACGGTGTCCTATCAAGATGTGTCGAGGAGGACGAGCAGAAGCAATTAATTCACCAGGCACACGTAAACAAGTGGAAAACCCATCAAGGAATGCATGAAACAATACGAGAATTAAAGAGGTTAGGCGTATATTGGCCTGATATGTCCAAGGACGTTCACGTGCATGTAAATAATTGTGTGGAATGCAAAGAAACTAGCACAGAGGATCACGTGTCCTTACCCTTTTCCACCATAGCGCCTAATTGGAGTAAATCATTAGTGCAATTCCTCAAAACCAAAGAACACGAAATAGGAGCTGGCCTAGCAAGAAAGCGATCCCTAGAAGAAATGAGCAAGGATTATGTGATCATAGGGAGACAACTGTTTAGACGAGGGCGAGACAATCAACTCAGATTGTGCGTGCATGAAGGAGAGTATCTTCCCATATTAGAAATGGCACACGCAGGAGCTGCGGGAGGACATTTTTCAGCAGATAGAACGATTAAGATGATTCTCTTTGCAGGCTTGTGGTGGCCAACTCTACATATGGATGCCGAAACATACGTGAGAAGTTGTGAAATATGCCAGAGAGCGAAATATCCCGTTCGAAGAGACGACATGCCTTTAAGACCCATGGTTTGTGCGAGAGCCTTCACCAAGTGGGGAATTGATTTCATAGGACCAATCAACCCACCGGCAAAAGGGTCACATGCGGAGTATATAATAGTAGCCACCGACTACTTGACAAAATGGGTAGAAGCCAAGGCTACAAGAAAGAATGATGCTCAAACAACTGCAAAATTTCTCTTTGAGCATATTTTCACACGATTTGGACTACCGATCGAGATTGTGAGTGATCGAGGAACCCACTTCCTAAACGAAGTCATTGAATCACTTATGAATGAATTCCTAGTAATCCATAAAAAATCAGCCCCATACCATCCTCAAGCCAATGGTCAGGCAGAGAGTTCCAACAAAGTACTATGTACAGTATTGACAAAGATTGTCAATAATGGAAGGTCAGATTGGGACAAACAATTGCATCATGCAATTTGGGCCTTCCGAGTGGCATATAAAACGGCCATTGGAACTACACCTTTCAACCTAGTGTATGGGCAGAATGCAATCTTGCCCATTGACTTCTTAGTGCCCACCTTGAAAGTAGCCCAGCAGTATGAGTGGAACGGTCATGAATTGTCTCAGCAATTGGATCAAATTGAAAAGCTGCATGAGACTAGATTGCAAGCGGTAGCAGGCATCTATGCCGCTAAACGGAGACAAAAGGCATACCATGACTCACATATTAAAGATAAGGGACTAAGAGAAGGTGATTTAGTCCTGGTGTACACCCTAAAACAGCACACAAAGAAGCTCCAAAAACGCGGATATGGTCCCCTCATCATAAATCGAATCTCCACTAGTGGTGCAGTCAATCTCGCCACACTAGACGGAGACATTCTTCCCAATTACATCAGTGGATGCCGAGTGAAACGATTCATGGAGCCTCTGACCGATGAAATGCTAGCTAGACTGTTGGGAGCTCAAAATAGGAAAAGGGAAGAAGAACGTATACGAGAGGAAGCAAGACAGGAAGCCCTAGAACGTGTTAGGAAACGGAAAGAATGGATGAGGCAACGAGATGAACGCTATCTCCGAGGTGAAGAACCTATCCCTATGGCTAATTATCGAGTCAATAATCCTGATACGAATGGTGTGTACAAGGCACAGCCTTACTTAAACTTAGGGATTGGTCAGACGGAGTATAAATTGATAGACGCCTTAATCGACTCAGGAGCAGGACTTAGTTGTGTACGAAACAAGGTCATAAAAGATCAGCAGTTGAAGGTGAATCCCACAAGTGCACGGTTGATAGGAGTGGGAGGTCAAACCATAGAATGTGTTGGAACGACAAACATATCTCTACACATAGGAAATTCCTCCATGAAACAGAGAGTGTTAGTCTGCAACGATGAGGACCTGATAGAAGACTTGATTTTAGGACAAGACTGGATTATCGAGAATGAAGTATGTATCCATCTAGCTCAAGGGTATATCTCTGCCAAAATAGGGCACAAAGAAATCTTTAGCTTATTAGGAGAGAAGCCACTGTGCCAACCTGAGATTGTGGAAAATTCGGAGAATAGCTTAGGCAAAGAACCACAAAAGAAATCCGGTACCCAGGCTCCTAAAGTCAAAATGGAAACAGCAGAGACCTCGAATGCAAGGATGACCGCAGAAGAACCTGAACACTCCCAAACGGTCAAGAAAAGTTCAACCACTACCCAAAACTATCAACAGGCTACCCAACCGACCTATTGGAGAACCTCAAGCACAGTTTCCGGTCAGACACAACCCAAATACGAATGGGTGCGCAAGGATCAAATGAGCATTCAAGGACAACCAACACCCAACCCAGAACCAGCAAGAGGAGTAACCAAGTCTATGGAAAAAGTAGTGCAAATTTGGGTTCCGAAACCCTTACTCGAAGCTCAGAGAGGCCGACAACAGATATGGATTCACAAGAAGACTGCTCGGATTGCAAAGAAAGTTAGGACAACCCAAGAACATATCCCTTTTCAAGAACGACGGAGCAGCAGACCCAAGAAATCTCAACAGCGAACCTTAGGCACCGATTTTGGTGTTCCGAGTCAGATCAAACCAATACCAGCCAATCAAGGACGCAACAGAAGAACATGTATCAAAAGGATGACCATGATTCAGATTTGGAGGCCGAAACAAGTGCAAAGAAGAACTTCACCATTTGACAATCCTAATTGCACTCATGAAGTACACAATGCACCTAAAGTATGCATAATAGGGCAACCTTACACGGCCACGCATTTGGCACATGATGCTCCAAACAAAATTAGTGGTGCACATTCTCCAAGGGAGATTAGCTCTCAGCTTGAACTCAAATAGGAATGGATCTACAGTGTAAATAAATAAAAGCTTCGGCTATGCTAACAGTTTTTCTCTTTCAGGAAAAGAAAAAGGAACTAAAGAGGTGGTAAGAGATCTCAACTATAGGGTTATGGGAACGGAGTGAAGAACGACGATACTCAGAAATGCACCACACTACTGCATTCTTTGGTATGAAACTAATATACTTCACTTACAAGTGCAGATGGCTTCTGAAGACTCTGAAGCTACGATCCAAGAGGAGGTCCAGGAATTTCCTCCTCAATGTCTTACGAAAGCAAAAGGACATTGGTTCAGAGATGAGCAGCCGGTTGAGGAATATCTCTTCTTGGCCAACATAAAGATCATGGACACAGAGCATCATTTTCCGATCATGTCCCAGGATTTTAAGGTTTTACATGGACTACCATCCACGATCGACATCATGAAGAAAGCAGGAATTCATAAGTATTTTGAATTACCTATCTATAAACCGGACTTCCAACGTTGTACACAAGTCATGAACACCCTTCGACCAGCACTACATGATCCATTGGCACCGGAAGCCACTGTGATGGACAAGAATGGCGAATGGATGGTGATTCAGTTTTCCCATGACTTAATCAAAGAAGCATTCGGATGGGAAAAGGATGGTGCCAACACGGTAAAGGAAGAGAGTCGTGGTGCAAAAACAAGAACCTTCGTAGACATTAATAGGGTGGACATTGAAGAAGAAGTCAGATTGATTCACCAACATTTCTGTTTTCCGAGCATGAACCGATACACGGCCCCTCAAAAAATTATTGTCCAGTTATTGTCTCATGCCATAAAACAAATTGGCAATCAGGTAAACCTTACACCCTATGTACAAGAAAGATTGTTCGAGGCTAAGAAAAAATGGGAAAATAAGAAATTCCTCAATGGAACTACTGCCCTCACAATCCTGATTTACCATGCACTGGGCATGCGCGAATATTTGCAAGAGATGCCTTCTTCAATGGAGCTGGCTCAATATGTAAAGAGTGCTACAGTACCAAAACAAAAGAAAGGGAGTAAACAAGTAGAAGAAACAGAGACAAGTTCGCAACCGCGGATGAGAGGAACCATGAGAGGTACAAAGCGGCCTAGAGAAGTTCTGCAGAAAGAAGATGAAGCACCACAATCAAAGCGAGTACATGTGCTGCCCACCACCACCACCCAAGGACCCAGGAAAATTACGGAAGCAGATTTAACCCAAGCACTGGAGGAGACTCACAAATATACGGAAGGGCAAATCAATCTCCCAGTGCAAGGTCATCAGTATCAACAGGCTGCAACAGTGCAAAAACACAAAAGAAAACTTACTAAGGTACACAGGTATCGAGAGATTGGGCTAGACAACTCAAGTTCCGGATCCGACGCCCAAGAAAAGCAAACTACATCGTTACTGGATGTAGATATTAAAAGTGAATCAAAAGATGATGGACAGTGGGAGGAATTAAATGAAGTGGACTATGGTGCAACCCAAGACGGCCACAACGAACAGGATCAGACAATCGAGGCAGACCCAAACGCTAATAAACAGCCGGAAGAAGAAGAAAGGCAACAACCTGTTCAATCGAGAGACGCCTCCACTACCCATATCAAAGAAGGTAAATCTGATAATGAGGAACAATTAGCACTATCAGAGGATAAGCCTCAAGAAGAAGGACATGATGAAGAACCCTTCACTCCACTAAGGGTTGTGGCAGAACCGTCCCCCATGGATGTAACCTTTCAGGGAAGTGCCACTAAAACCGTTAAGGTGTATAAAGATGAGGACGAACCACAAGTACAACTACAGGTCCGACAACCACATAACGAAACTATCCATGTCGAAAAGGGAAAGGACGTACAAACCGGAGAAACCCCCAGCGTACCAAGGACATGGCTCAACGTCGATATAGCTCAGCTCAAGCCTGTGGTGCAGGACATGATTCGAACTGCACTAGACACTCAACAGTTAATGCTTGATGCTGACGAAGATTACGATCAGGCCATGCGTGAAAAGCAGGAGCTTCGAAAAGAAGGTGTGGATCTGGCTAATAGGTTATCAAAAGCAGAAGCTCAAGCTTTAAAGAAACACGAGGAAATAAAGAAGACCAAAACACAATGCCAGATGTTAGAAAAGGAGAATGCCCAGCTAAAAGAACAAATCTTGGAGCTCACGAAGAAGTTCGATATGACAGAAAAAGAGAAGACAAGGATCATCGCTCGTGGTAAAATACTCGAATCACAGCTCAAGGTGAGTATGGAGGAAGCGGAAAATTTAAGGAACAGGAACAAGGATCTCATGACCGCTCTCCTCGATGATCAACCACCAGCAGAAACTAAGCATTCAACGGAGGACATAAAAGCACTGGAAGAAAAGATCACCAACATGGCAGATCAGCTCAAGCAGGAGCAAGACACCATTGCTGACTGGGAGCAACGGTATATGAACGACACTGCAGCACTACGCAAGAAGTGGAAAAAAGCTGAAAATGACTATTTCAAACAATGTAAAGAAGACACGGATCACATGAATATAGTTGCTCAAGAATTGATCAAACATCAGGAGACGATCGCCAAGGCTGAAGCAGAATTAAAGAATAAAGATGACATCATTAAAAAGCTGCAGGAGCAGATTGAGCTAAAAGAGAAACAAGGGACACCAGTAGTTCCTCCAGAAACCACAGCTACTGTGGAGGAAGAGGTACGTCCTCTCTCTTCCCCCTTGTATCATTCTCCAATAAGGGCGGAAAAGGAGGTTCCACTAGAACCTAACACACGCGACATTGCAGAGTTGAGCAGACCAGAAAGGGCACTACTGGTGTCCCAGCTCACTGCCGAATTTGAAGATCAGATAATTCAGATAATGAAAGAGGCTCAGATTGAGCATAAACAATTGGATCAAATTTTGAAGCCATTCAACGTACCATACGGCCTACTTAAAGAACAGACGCGGCAATATATAAAATCTGCAACGAATAAGGATCCGGACCACAATCTCCACTTCAAACATGACACGTTCCATTACACTCAAGAGGAGTTCGAGAGAGCAGATCCGATATGGAGACGAAAACTTTTGGAAAAGAATCCTACATTGCGGGTACAGTGGGAAGCATCTCCATATGCTCTTCAAGTCAATCCATCTTTTTGTCCTGTACCCCGCAGAAGATCTTGGACGCAATTTTGGGAAGGACAGCGCCAAGGCAATATCAATAACCAGTGGCTCAATTATCCACTACTACCTAGTCCGCCACACAACTACCTACCGACAGAAGAATATATGGTCAAGACAATGGAATTTTGGATTGCACGATATGCTACAGTCCCGGACTTAACTGTGAAGATGACCAACAAAATATTCAGCATGCTTATTACAGTTTTCAAGGTGTTCCAGCATGCTAAGTACACATTTTTAAATTTCATCGGCATTACGCAGGGCTCAGAAGCATTGATTTTTGATTTATCTACTATTCCCAGCCGACTAACTATCATGGCATATTATTCTCGTATCATGTTTTTGCCATCGACGTATATGCAGACGTTCGAAGAAGCATTCTTCACAGGCTTCTTTGAAATTGATTCAGAATTTTTTGTGAAGATGACTTCAAATTTAAATGCAAGACTGGTGGCCTATGAAACTAGCTTCTTCGCTGATCACAGACAGGCGCCAGAAGACGGGGTGAAGTCAAAGCAATGGAAGGAATTTATGATATGTCATGCAAATCTGCTGAACCAACGAGAGCAAACAGCCATCCAAACATACACACGTCGCCTCAGAAAGCCTGTCGAGGACGACAGAGTTCAGGAGGAGGGACGTGTAGAGGGACAATCAAGCAAGAAGAAAAGAAGAAGAAGATCAAAGTCCAAACCTATGCATTAAAAAGAGAAAAAGAACATATATCTGCAGGAAGCCCCGCAGGGGCGCAACACCCATCTCTGCACAGAGCCCCGCAGGGGCACGCACCAGGCTACAAAGCTAAACCCCAGGGTCCAGAGGAGTGGATTTTTCAAACATCAGAGTAGGGCCAAAAGTTAGAAAGGGGTAGAGGCTGAAAAGTTGAAGAGGGTGACTAAGAATAGCACATTCCTAGTCACTGATGGCGTGCGTGGCAACCCGAGTCAACAGGCAAGACAACCACATCAGGCTCTCGAGTTGTAGAGCTTGAATCAAGAAGGCCATCGAATCTGCATGTCTGTTTAACTGCAGACAACACTGACCAAGGGGAGCGTGCAGTGGAAAAGCTGAAGCGCCTCTAAAACGTAATGCAAGATCAAGAAGCAGACAACACTTCCCACGGGACGCGTTCGCGAAGCAAAGTCTGTCAAGGGACGACAGAGACGAAGAGGGGGAGAGTGTTGCAGAGCTAAAGAGCGCAGAAAGCAGAGAAAAAAGACGGGCCCCAAAATTTTTCCGATTCGGACACACTATTTTTGTAACATAACCACCTTTGTACATATTTTCCGTTGTAAATGCACTAGAGGAGTCCTCTAGATGCATCCCCTCAGAAGAATAGTGAATTACCCATGTATATTAGTAGGAAGTTAGCAATTTAGTGAATAAAGTGCCGGTCTCTTGTGTGAAAGGACCAAACTTAGGGCACTAGTATATAAGTCAAAAGTGACTCATTGTAAAGAACGTCTTGTCATTGTGAAGAGAGCACTTCTGAAATTTCGAATTTGCCTCTTCCTTGCTGATTTTGATCTTCATTTTGCTCATGTATGTGTGTGTGATGCTTGAAATGCAAGTGTAGGACTGTTGTCTACCCCTTCCCCCTTGTTTTGAGTGGCTGTAGTGCATGCGTAAGCTAGGAGAAGCAAAAACGCGGGTGTTAGTAGTTCCCGTCATTCACTGTTTCTGCCATAACTTGCAGCAGAGTGGTCAGAATTGAGTGAAACCACCACCGTTGGCTTCGTCTCGTCGAGAGCTTCGAAACGAGTACCCTATTGTCTATATTCGGAGTTCTGGGCTGGGAGAAAACCTCAAAAAACCAAAACTGCTGAAAGTAGGTTTGCGGCAACACTTCCAGTTTTTTCAGTAGGTGTGGGTAGTATTTGTCTTTTCTCTTGCTTGGATAGTTAACTCACTTCATTTTCTATCACGTGTGCAAATGTCTTCATACACTTGGTAAGTCACTCCTTCGGATTGATAATTAAATGTGTGCAAAGGACTCCACTATATGCACTTGTATTGCAATCGAGGTATAGTCTCATTGGTACAAGTCCTTGAGTCATTACGGCTCGAGTACACACAAGGAAACTAGAACAAGTACGTGGTTCGGGTAGAGCCAGATGACAGGCCTATACGAAGGCCATAGCCAGACAGTACAGGCAAAGAAAGATACAGCAGGATATGTATACTAGATGAACCCTCGACAACGAACCCTAAAGAGAGCAG
>CM035418.1:3725773-3763273 GCA_020310875.1 Ceratopteris richardii
GGTCTGTTAGACAGAGGCCGTGTACTTATTTCCCAAATCTTCATCACACCATAAAAGCACTAATGTGCGTCTTTAGCTTAGTTACTAGCATTAACTGGACAATACTTGAATTCTATGTTCCGGGGTACTGGACTTCTTTAGACTAACCTGCTATTGGACAGAGCAGTAGTCCGATCTACAGACTTACTAGTATGTAGTAAATCAACCAGAGTGAATACTGTAGCTGACAGATTCACTCGTCACAATACTTTCCAGTGAACTTCAGATGAAGGGTTCACGTTCACTGACAGTACTAGTTCTGACTCATATTCAGGTTCAAACAGATAATAACCCAAATGCAATGAATCTGTTAGAACATCAAAACACATTTACAGTAACGTTTCAAGTATCTATTCAAACTTACACCGTGATATCACTACTCATACTAACTCATAGTACTTAAACAATTTGAAGAACAGTCAACAACGCAACACGATAACAGTAATCCGACACACAACCCGTCACTTCAACATTCGTTACGGTGAACTACAATATGCGCAGATGCTACAAAACATACTCAATACTAACAGTACTCAGAACTTCACAGTGTAAACAATACTCTTACAAATATTCAGGCGACCAATCTGGCAATTCCCGAAAAAATGTCTCTCTCGACCATTCTCTTTTCATTGCTTTATATAGCTTTTACAAGATGCGCGTACCAACTTTTTGCGCGCGTATTTCAAAAACTCCGTTACATCTGGCAGTCATTACATCTGTCCCACTCCGACGGCCGACTAACACTGGCATGCACGGTGGACTCGAACCCGCAAGTTATTTTTTATTACAAAAATTATTGTTCGTCGATGATTCCTTCTAAATACATATTTCTGGCTAATCTAAATGTACGGGCTATTTTTTTCTTAAGAGTTTCTAATAGTTGTTTAAGGGTGTCTGGCTCTAATACTTGCGCATCTATTCTAGCAGAGCTAAGGGCGATGGCTTCGGTAAGCAAAATTTTGGTCTGTGTTTGCAAAAAGGCCTCCTGTAGGTAAAAATCGTTAGATAACGCCGCATCTCTGGATGTCTTCATCTCAGCAACTTGCTTCTGCATATCACTTACTCGGTCCTTCTGGTTACGCAATTGATTATCCATTCTTTCGAATTGTTGGTTCTGAAACTGTATTGTTTTGTGATATGCATCTCGTTCTTTGCGGGCATTTGCTAAGTCTTTCTGATTTTTAGCTTCCCTGAGTAATTGATGTTTAAGTATAGAATTGACCTCGTCGAGAGATTCTTTCGTTCTTTGTAGTTGTTCTTCTGCCTGCTTAGCTTCTCTCTGCTGCTCTTGGTACTTCTGTATTGTGTCCTGCAGCTGGAGTCTTGTTTCTTCTAGTAGGTTTCCTAGCGCGATTCTTGTATCTTCTGTATCTTTGAGTGTTTGATTTAACTTTGTTATCTCTACGTCGATAGCAATCAGTAAATCATCTTTTGCAGCTAGTGCCTTATCTCGTTGGCTTGCGATTTCTTCCTGTGCTTGGAGTGTGGCCTGTAATTGCTTTATCTGCTCATGGAGTGCGTGGTTTTCTGCTTTTGGTGCCTGTAACTCTTCCTGGAGGGGGGTGATATCTGCCTCCATCACTTCCAATTTTCGTTGGAAGTCATCGCGTGCATTGTCTGTGATTTGCTTCAGGTGTTGCGGCAGTTGTTGGGATAGATTTATCAACATTCGACCCATAGACTCTAACTCAGAGAAGACTGGAATGGGGTGGGGTGGTAGAGGAGGGCGAGGTTGCGAAGAGGTTGCGGTGAGGAGTTGTTGGGAATTTGGTGGGGAGTAATTGAGGGAGGATGACGAGGATTCAGCATCTTCGGTAGGGCGAGTGGGCTGGATGGGAATGCGGGGTGGTTCCGGTGGGGGAATGGGGTTAACTAGTGGTGTTTTGGGAGGGCCAGAGTCAGTGGTTGTTACCTTATCTAATGACTGTTGTTCTGTTTCTGCATTGTTGGCTTCTGTTGATTCGACTGCCTTCAGTAGTTTGTCTAGTGCTTCCCGAGCAGATTGTTGCTCATCTACCTGTTGCTCTGATTCTTTTTCGGTCGAAATTGTTTTTGTTTCTGTTCGATCTTGTTGTTCTTGTTGCTCAGTCGATGATTCATTGTGCATTGATGTGGTTGTATCATGGAATGTTTCCTCTTCGTTCTTCTCGTCTTCTTTATCGTCATCTTTATCTTTTCCGGCTGAGCCTTGTGCTTCACTTTTGGATGAGCTGATCCTGATGCGTTTCCGGCGGAATAATTGGTTGAGCTCTTCTTCATCTTCTTCTTCCTCATCCTCTAGCAACTGTATTGACTCCTCATGTCTCAGGACGGGCCCCCGTGGTGGTTGAGCTGCGAGTATGGCCGGAAAGAGGAATGAAATTATGTGGGGTAATCTAGATCGAGGGGTAGTTCCTTTATTAACTTGTTTCACTATGGCTACACATTCTTTATGGATCAGGTGAAAGAAAAAGGAGGAAAAGTTAACAGGTTCTCGAGCGGCTAGGTCGATGGCGGAGTAGAAGGGGCGGGATATGTCGTAGGTGCGTTTCTGGAGGTTTAAGATGGCGACTTAGAACTGGAGTGCAGTTCTTTCGGGTTCAGGGCGGCAGAGGATGGCGTATTCGTTCGATGAATAGCGGGGAAAGAGTTCTATCATTCGGGCTACGGGGATGCTTGGGCCATTTTCACGGCCTTGTGGAGTGAGGCGGAAGGCTTCGACAAAGGCTTGGAAGGTTACTACGGTTCGAGATGGTAGGGAGGGGAAGATCCATTTTCGATCAGCGATGGGGGATTGGGCGATGGCAGGTATGATCTGCGCGAAAAAGGGATGGGCTTCCACTGAGTGCCAAGGCAGCTCAGCAAAGTTGGCCAACCCTCGGGTGCGCAAGTATTCTCCTACCTCGGTAGGGATACCATCACAGAAAGCTGCGTAGTACGCCAATGCTTCCATGGCGCACACGAAAACAGAGCACAGCACACGGATACACAGAACACAGAAGACACAAGCACAATCACAAGAACACAATAGCGTTTTTTGGCGCAACCAAAGAGATTAAGTAGAGACATTACGGTGGGGGGTAGGAAGTGATGGTTATCATTGTGCGGTGCTGGAATGATACTGCTTTCAATTTGGCATGCATGCTCGAGTAATTAGTAAGGAGGGCGGCTTATGACAAAAACGCGGCTATGAAAAAAGAAAAGAAAGAATAGAAGGAAAAGTAAAGAAAAAACTAAAAAAAATGTGGTCCACCACCGAATGTTTTAATGCGGGCTAGCAACGTGTTGATACGGTCGTAGCTTCGAGCCGTTGATTGCTTTTGGAAGTGGGTTTCCGGTCAACGTAGTCAACCGAAAAGTTGCTGGACCGATTTGCTCTGAGATCTTGTAAGGGCCGAACCACCGTAATTTGAATTTGCCTGCGGATCTATTTGACTTTGCATTATAGAAAAGTACAAGCTGTCCCACCGAAAACACTGGGGTCTTTAGGTTTCGATCGTGCATCCTTGCCTGTCTTAGTTGGACTTCGTGCATTGTTAAAAAACTGAGCCATTGGTGCTCGTCTAACTCTCTGAGTGTGTCCAACCGAAATGACAGTGAGTCTTCCGGTAGCAGTTTCTGGGTAATGGCTACTCGTAAACTTGGTATAACTATCTCCATTGGTGCTATTGCTTCTAAGCCATAAACTAGTTTGAAAGGCGTCAATCCTGTTGTTACCTTGTAGGTAGTCTCGTATGCCCATAACACTGCAGGTAGCAGTTGATCCCATCTTTACGGTGCTTCCATGATCAATTTTCGAAGGATATTCAGCAGAGATTTATTTGTACTTTCAGCCAAACCATTAGCACGTGGATAATAAGGAGAACTAAATTTATGTGTGACTTGGAACAACTGTGTAAGTGCCTTCATTAAATTGTTTACAAAATGAGTGCCTTGATCTGAGACAATTTCCAGTGGTAAGCCAAAACGTGGAAATGTTGGAGTTTATTGATCTCCAAAGTACAGCTAGAAGTAGGTGAAACCCAACAGGACCTAGTTGACTTTTTCACAAACTTGTATGCACAGACCAATTTTCTTGCAGAGCAAATTTATCTTTACTCACTTGGAATTTTCCAAAACTGTTTCACACACATAAACTAGACTCTAAGAGATTTCCAACAAGATATAGAACACCTCAAATGGATAAATACACAATGAGCTATGACCTCTGCAATATGCAGCTTTAATGGAGACCTTGAAACAGAGATGAACCTGAGGACACACATCACTTGCAGAGACTACTGCTCTTAACTCACAACTCCAATGACTTTGAAACTTTCCAGAATACAAGTAGACTTAAAGATCTTTCTAACAAGCCAAAGAACACATGATTTGGATATATATACAAGGAGATATGACCTCTGCAAGTTTGAGGTTTAATGGAGACCTTCAGCAGGGATAAAAAACAGAGAACACACACTACTTGCAGAGAGTATTGCTCTCAGATCACAAATCCAATGATTATGAAAATTTACAGGAAGAAAGTATACAGTAAGAGCTTTCCAATGAGCTATCAAACATGTAATTTGGATATATAATGAGGGAGATACAAGCTCTGCAATCTCTGCATACAAAACTACAGCAGTGTAGAGATACACATATGACTCTCTTGGACATCCCACAAGATCACGACTTTTCTCCTCTTTTTATAGCATGGGAAACTAATCTAAAACCTTCCTAATACATCTAAATTTGTGGTAGACACTTGGATGGAGGTATTACATGACTCAAGTGCTCAAATAAGCAAAGTATTGATGGACTTTGAGAACTAGCCACATCGACCTTCCACTAGGACACCACAGAAGCTCCCTTGTGACTCACTAATTTGACTCACCATGTTCTAGAACTCACGTGGTATTTTTGCTACATTTTATCAATAATATGAGCCTTCTTGAAGTATTTGAAGACTTCCCAAAGGTATTTACATAATTTGAAACTTGTACCCTACATAAAACAAATGTTCGCAACATTCTCCCCCTCAAGTTTCAAAGGGTATTTCCTTCATGCCAAGAATATAGTTGAATCTTTGAAGCTTTGGTCCATCCAAGGATTTGGTGAAGATATCTGCAACTTGATCCTTTGTTCCAACAAAAGAAACATGCACTTCATTGTTCATGGCCTTCTCTCGAACATAATGATAGTGAACCTCTATATGCTTTGTTCTTCCTGCTATTACCACATATCCACTTGTGGATCTTCTGTCATCTTTGCTTCTAGCCCAATCTGCATCACTAAAGACTTTAAGAGTTAGATCAGCATCATGACTATAAAATAATCCTTCGTTCATGGTACCTTTCAAATACCTAAGCACTCTTTTCGCTGCATGCATATGAGGTACTCTAGGTTCATGCATAAACTGTGACAATACTCCCACTGCATAACATATATCAGGTCTAGTTTTTGTTGCATAAATCAAAGATCCTACCATGGATCTATATACATTCATATCATGCAACTCATCACCTTCCTTTGCACTTAGCTTTACATTACATTCCATTGGGGTAGAAACAAATTTACATTCCTGCATACCAAACCTTTTCAGCATATCACATATATACTTTCTTTGTATCAACCACATACCTTCATCGCTATACACAATTTCAATCCCAAGAAAGTATCTGAGCAAACCAAGATCTGAAATTTTAAATTCCTTTCCCAAATTACCTTTTATCTCATCGATTGCTTTTGCATCATTCCCTGTAATCAACAAGTCATCCACATAAATGCATACATAGACACACATGCCATCTACATGTTTTACATAAAGTGAAGGATCAGCATGACTCGCTGTGTATCCTTGCAGCATAAGATACTTTACCAACCTTGCATTCCATGCCCTTGGTGCCTGCTTAAGACCATACAATGCCTTCTTTAACCTGCATACATGATTAGGACATTTTGCATCCACATAACCATCTGGTTGTGACATATACACTTCTTCATTTAACTCACCATTAAGAAAGGCATTCTTTATGTCGAGTTGATATATATTCCACCTTTTACTTGCAGCTAAAGCCAACAAAGTTCTCACCGTTGCCATATTTGCTACTGGACTAAATGTTTCCTCATAGTCCACACCTTGAGTTTGATTATATCCTTTTGCTACAAGTCTAGCCTTATATCTAGACACGCTACCATCACTATTTCTTTTAATCTTAAAAACCCACTTGCAACCAATTACCTTTTTCTTTGGTGTACTTGGAACTAAATTCCAAGTCTTGTTATCCTGTAGTGCTTCCATTTCTTCTCTCATTGCTTTCTCCCACTTTTCATCTCCTTTGGCCTCATCATAACATGTGGGTTCATTTTCCTGCTCAACTTTTGTCATAAAAGCATAATGAGTATTCATGAAAGATTCATAAGTATACCTTTGAGGTTGCTTACTTACTCTTGAAGTTCTTCTTACCTCCAATGTAGATGCTCTTCCTTTCTTATTAGGAACCTTTGATGATTCTCCATACTCACATACATCACTAATTTCCTCTCCTTCATCATTAACTTCAACAAGTTTGAGTTTACCTTTACTTTTAACACTTGGAGGTGACTCTTGCCTTAATCTTCCATTGAAAGGTGATCCTCTTTCTTCATCTAAACCACTCCTTTCATCATTTAAACTTCTTGATGGCTGAACTATGCATTCATCTCCTTCAACCACACCTTCTTCATTTTCATCCATGACCTGCAAACAATTCTTATCTGCATACCATGAAAGTGATTCATCAAAGTTTACATCTCTTGACACAACAACCTTATTGGTATGAGGATTATAGCATCTATATCCTCTTTGAGTATCTGCATAACCAATAAATATACATTTTTCTGATTTCGCATCAAGTTTAGATCTCACCTCACTAGGTACATGTACATAACATACACAGCCAAATACTTTCAAATGACTTACACTTGTTTTCCTTCCATGCCATACCTCATATGGTGTCAAATGATGAACTCCAGCAGTCGGAACTCTATTCATAATGTAAACACTTGTGCTAACAGCTTCAGCCCAAAAATAATTAGGCAAACACATATCATTAAGCATGCTTCTAGATGCTTCTGCTATGATTCTGTTTCTTCTTTCTGCGACTCCATTTTGTTGTGGAGTATACCTGCATGTAACTTCTCTTTTGATACCTTCATCATACAAAAAATCAGTAAAAGCTTGAGAGAAATACTCTCCTCCTCCATCGGATCTTAGCTTCTTAATATACCTTCATGTTTGCTTTTCGACATATGATTTGAACTTCTTAAAACAATCAAAGACCTCACTCTTATGTTTAATAAAATACACAAATGTCATTCTACTATGATCGTCAATGAATGATACATAGTACTTATTACCAACCAAGGATGCCTCTTTAGTAGGTCCCCACACATCTGTGTGTATGAGATCTAGCAAACCATCACTTACATAGCTTGAATGCTTGAAACGTTGTCTACTCTGCTTACCCATTTGACATGCTTCACAAAGATGCACCATATGTTGCTTAGTAAGATCAGGTAATCCTTCAACAATCCTCTTCATTGATAGCTCCTTTAACCTGTGTACATTCATGTGTCCAATCCTTTTGTGCCATAGATCAAGCTGTGCTATTCGATGCATACCATAAGAGAAATAGTTTGTATGATTTGGGTTTACCTTGAATGTTAACAATCTACCTTGTTTTTGACCTCTAGCAATTAACCTCCTTTGCTTTGGATCCTCAATGAAGCAACCTGCATGATTAAATCTCACTTGTAGACCTTTACATGACGGATTATGCATATTAGAAAACCATGAAGCATCATGAGACATGTGATTAGAACAACCACTATCTACATACCATACATCGCTATTGCAATTCATCTTAGATTCTACATTCATCATAAGAAGAGAATCATAATCATCACTTTTACCTTCAACTGCATAATTTCCTTGTTGTTTACCTCTTCTTGAATAACCTCCTCTTCGATTACCACCTTGATTATTTTCATTTTGATAACAATCTTTGGCATAGTGTCCATACCTTCCACATATATAGCAATTGTTCTTATTATCTTCACTCCTTTGTCTTTGGTTGTAGTTGTAGTAGCCTCTCGTACCTCTAGCGCTTGATCTTCCTCTTCCTCTTGTGTTGAAGAAGCCACTTGAAGTCCTTTGATCATCGCTCCTTCTTCCTCGACCTCTATTTGAACCTCTTCCACCTCTGTTTCCACCTCTTGATGATCCTACATAAAGAGCTTGTCCTTGAGATCCTTTTTGATTTGAAGTAGAACCATTTAGATTCATCTCCTCCGTGACCATGAGGGCAATAAGTTGATCAAAATCTGGTAATTCTCCTCTGACATAAACTGAAGTAATGAAGGGTTTCCATCTCTCATCATCTTTGAGTCCGTTGAGAGTATGTGCAACCAAGTCGTCGTCCTCCACATGAGCTTGAATTGATCCTAGTTGATCTGCAATCTCTTTAACTTTCAATATGTAATCATTGACCGATGTCCTTGTATCTTTCTTTATGTTATTCAACTCATTTTTGAGTTGAATCTTCCTTGCTCTTGTACCTGTAGCATACAACCTTTCCAATGCAAGCCAAACATCTCTACTTGTGTCTAGATCTTGTATGTGTCCTACCATTGAATCTTGAATATTTTGTGATAAAATGAATATAACCCTTTTGTCTCTCTCATTCCAAAGTCTAAACTCCCTCAATTGTTGCTGATTTGGGTCCTCTGGTAATGTGGGTTTGATATCTGTGCCGTCAATCAAACCATACAAGCCTCTACCTTGCAAGTATGCTGTGATTCTAAACTTCCATGCTTGATAATTGGTCTTATCAAGCTTCTCTATTTGTGCATGTTGGTCTCCCATAATACAAATGCTAAGCTTCCTCCTTTAAGCCTCCTTTCCAATGTGTGTGATGAGAAGAAATATAATATTTACCTTGTAAATGAGGTATGTGCACCTTTCTTTGCTTGGATGTTGCTTCAGATGCCTCCTTGCAATCTTCTTCTACCTTTGTGTAGTGTTGATGATGAACTGCTTCTTTGATAGCTTCAAATTCTTCATCAAGGTATGATAACCTTCTCCAAGCCTCCAAGTACTTGCTCTGATACCAATGTTGGAGTTTATTGATCTCCAAAGTACAGCTAGAAGTAGGTGAAACCCAACAGGACCTAGTTGACTTTTTCACAAACTTGTATGCACATACCAATTTTCTTGCAGAGCAAATTTCTCTTTACTCACTTGGAATTTTCCAAAACTGTTTCACACACATAAACTAGACTCTAAGAGCTTTCCAACAAGATATAGAACACCTCAAATGGATAAATACACAATGAGCTATGACCTCTACAATATGCAGCTTTAATGGAGACCTTGAAACAGAGATGAACCTAAGGACACACATCACTTTCAGAGACTACTGCTCTTAACTCACAACTCCAATGACTTTGAAACTTTCCAGAATACAAGTAGACGTAAAGATCTTTCTAACAAGCCAAAGAAAATATGATTTGGATATATATACAAGGAGATATGACCTCTGCAAGTTTGAGGTTTAATGGAGACCTTCAGCAGGGATAAAAAATAGAGAACACACACTACTTGCAGAGAGTATTTCTCTCAGATCACAAATCCAATGATTATCAAAATTTACAGGAAGAAAGTAGACAGTAAGATCTTTCCAATGAGCTATCAAACATGTAATTTGGATATATAATGAGGGAGATACAAGCTCTGCAATCTCTGCATACAAAACTACAGCAGTGTAGAGATACACATATGACTCTCTTGGACATCCCACAAGATCACGACTTTTCTCCTCTTTTTATAGCATGGGAAACTAATCTAAAACCTTCCTAATACATCTAAATTCGTGGTAGACACTTGGATGGAGGTATTACATGACTCAAGTGCTCAAATAAGCAAAGTATTGATGGACTTTGAGAACTAGCCACATCGACCTTCCACTAGGACACCACAGAAGCTCCCTTGTGACTCACTAATTTGACTCACCATGTTCTAGAACTCACGTGGTATTTTTGCTACATTTTATCAATAATATGAGCCTTCTTGAAGTATTTGAAGACTTCCCAAAGGTATTTACATAATTTGAAACTTGTACCCTACATAAAACAAATGTTCGCAACAGGAAAGACATCGGTTAGTAGACATTTTGCTACCGCAACTGCTGTAGCAGATCGTAAAGCCCAGGCTTCGGCCCATCTGGTTGCATAGTTTGTATAGGTAAGTATGTAACGGTTGTTACTAAAGACTGTTGGAGGTGTAATCGAACCGATAAAATCTAGACCCCATTTCTGGAAAGGTTCCAATGGTAAGATGGGTTGCAGAGGAAAAAGATGACGTTGCAAAGGCTGTTCGGATCTTTGACAAGTATCACATTGTTTGACAAACTGTGATATATCTTTGTACATTGTTGGCCACCAGAGACCACTCTACAGAATTTTCCGGTGAGTTAAATCTGCAGCAAAATGGCCACCGGAAGGAATCAAGTGAGCCAACGTGATAACTGAGTTAACTTCATGTGGTGGAATACAGCGAAGTAGGATTCCGGTATGATCTACATAATATAGTTCTCCAGCAATTAACCGAACTCGACGGCTAAAGACTGCAATTTTCCTGCGTACTGCCGTAGAAATCTGAGATGGAAGGCAACCATCAGTGAGAAAGGTCAAGATCTGATCATAATATGAAAATGGGATAGGTGGGTCTGCAGAATCTTCATTAATTGGTTCTGACACATAAATCGCGGGTGTCGTGTCATCTATGCCCACCGGAGCTTCACGAGATCACCGGAATCTAAGCGGGATAAGAAATCTGCTAAGGCATGTGAACTGCTTGGCCGGTGAATTACTTCGTAGTCAAATTCCTGTAAAAGTAAGACCCATCGCGCTAATCGACCACCTAGATGCTATTGCCGAACTAGATAGACAAGTGCAGCATGATCTACATGAAATGTGAATTTACGGCCTAGCAAGTAATGTCTGAATTTCTTGACCGAATATACTAGCCCTAGACATTCTCTTTCTGTTACAGAGTAATTCTTCTCAGCAGGAGCTAATCTTCGACTTGCATAATACACTGGTCTGAACCATTTATCGATTTGTTGCATCAACACACTTCCTATTGCTATATCTGAATCGACAAATACATGAAATGGGTGATCCCAGTCCGACGGTTGTAAGATAGGAACTTGTGTTAATAAGTGCTTTAACCGATCAAATGCTATCTGGCATTCCTGAGTCCATTCAAATTTTCGAGGTGTCTTGGCGATTAGCTTGTTTAGTGGTATAGCCAAATGAGCAAGCCACCCTAAGTGTCTCCCATGCCACCGTACTTGGCCCATAAAACGCATAACTTCCTTCGGTGTAGTGGGCACTGGAGCTTCTAATACTACCGAAATTTTATCTGGATCCACCTGTATGCCTTGTGCAGATACAATGTGACCAAGTAGCTTGCCACATGAAACCGCAAACACAATTTTGTTTGGGTTCAAGCAGAGTCTATACTCTCTGCATTTCTGAAAACAGCACCGTAAATGGAACAAATGTGCCATCATTTTACCAAAAATTGAGAAATCATCAAGATATACTTGCATAAAGGAAGTGAGATAAGGAGAAAATATCTCCTGCATACATCTTTGAAATGTGCTTGGTGCGTTTCTCAATCCAAACCACATTACCGTACAAGCAAAGACACCCCAGTTGGTAATAAATGCAGTTTTTGGTATATCTTCTTCGGCCATTCTAACTTGGATGTAGCCCTGTATCCATCTAGGAATGAATACATCTCGTGACTTGCTACTCTATCAAGCATGGTATCCAAAAAGGGGATTGGAAAGGGATCCGGTACGGTTGCTGCGTTTAATCTACACAGATTCGCAATTGCTTGTTTTTCTTTGGCACAATCACAATCGGAGAGATCCATTCAGCATGCTCTACTGGCACGATGAATCCGACTTTTAGTAACCTATCAAGTTCTACCTTTACCTGAGATGCATAATGGGGATTCATCCGGTAGCTGGTTTGCTTTATCGGTCTTGCTTCTGGCTTTAGCATAACCCTGTGCTGGTAGATGCGGGGGTCCAATCCTTTCATGTCTTTGTAGTCCCATGCAAAGACGTCGGTGAATTCTCGGAGTAGCTGGATTAAGTCTGCTTGAAATGTTTCCGGTAAGTTTTGCTTTATCTTCAGAGGACGCGGATGTTCTTCATCTCCTAAATTGTAAGTGATCAGCTGATCTTCAAGGACATAGAACTGTTGATGTTTCTCTGTGTCGTCTGTTGGTTTAAAGAGTTGCTGGAGTTCATCGTCATGTGTCGAAACAGTGTCTTGCTTCTTAGCTTCTTTTGTGATGGGTATTACTGTACAGACTGAAGCGTTCCAATTATCTACAACAGTCTGTAGATCAACAGTCCCTAAGGAAATTAAGTCAGCGTTATTCTTCAGAAACTCTTCTTCTTCATCATCTGACAATCCATCTAGCATATGGACTGGTTCAGCAAAATATGTTCTAGCGTGTAGCTCGCAAGGTTGTATAGCATCTAATTTTACCACATATCTACGATCGGCATCTTTAAACATAAGCTCTTGTGCAGACCAGTCCTGTATTACCTTCGCATGCTTCAGCCAAGGTCGGCCGAAAAGAAGGTTGTAATCCAAAGTGGATTCCGGCAAATCTAGTATAACAAAGGTCATTTTAAAGGTCGTACCTTGTAAAGTGATGGGTATATTCCGCACAAGTCCTACGGGATGGACTCTTGATTGATCTGCCATTCTGACAAAAAATTGAACTGGTTCGATTTCGATCCATCCTAACCTTTTGCATAATGCCGCAGTCGTAATGTTAACACCAGAGCCTCCAATTAGTACCTGCATAATCTTATGATTCTTATACCATACTATAATCAAAGGAACTGAATGATCAACCGTAGAATCAGGTTCCGGTTGAACTGCTGCTATCGTCGAAATACAGGAAGGCACCGGACTGAACTGTTGTTGGAACTGTTGCCCAATTCTAGGTACTAATGCCAGTAGTTGGCCTAGAGGCAAGGTAATAGATGCCTTAGATAAGGTTTCCCAGGCCTGTTGAGATTGATTGACAGGCTCCACCAATGTTGAAGTTGATGCCTTTGCTGATACGGAGGTGTCTACGGTTGGTAATATGTTTGCTGCTGATGATGTTTCTGCTGCTGACTCCTGTTGTTGTGTTCCTTCCTTTGTTAACGAGGGCTGGGTTACCGGAATAGGCTCTAGGAAGACTGGTGGTTCTGCTGTGGTCCATTGACTAGCCTTGTTGTACATTCTGTGTTGTTCACGTATCCCTGGTTTGAATATTTCTGCTGCCGGCTGCAGTTGTTTACCGGATCGCGTCTGGACTGCAGCAGCCTGTGTTTCTACCGGCGTGATTTGTACCATGTTGGCCATTGGATTTTGACGTTCCTTCTTCCTTTGATCATACTCAGCTGCATCCTTGCAAAATCTCCTAATATGTCCAAGTTCACCACAAAAATGACAGCGTGGTGGTGGTAAATTGGGATTTTCCGGTGGTAGTCCGTTCTGCCAGCGGTTTGTATTATAGTTGTTATTCCTCTGTCCTCGGTAATTTTGATATCCTTGCTGCTGGTTGTTTCTCATTTGTGGAGGCACATAGTGGTTGGCTGGCTGCCCTTGTTCCTGGATAATTGCATTGACAGTCGTTGTTCCCTGTACTCTAGCATTGTATGCGCAGTTTTCGGTGGTGTGTCCGGTAGTGTTGCAGATAGCGCAGAATGTCTGATTAAGTGCGGAATTGGCACTAGTATGTCCTGAATTTTTGCATGTGATGTAGTATACTTGTCTGGTCATATCTTCGGCAACATTTTTGTTTGTTTTTAACCACTCCAAATCTTCTGTAAATCCGCCGACTTTGTTTTCCAGTTGTAGAGTCATTGCAATGACTGCATCGAGGGTCATGGCTCCGACACATCTTATGATCATGATCTGCTTAAGTTGTGGAGTCAAGCCATTGATGAGCCACTGAGTGATAACGTCATCTGGTAAGTTAGCATGGGCCGGTGGTAGCTGCCTTAAGTGTGTTCTGAAGAGAGTAGCATACTCTTGTACGGTTTGATTTGCCTTCTGTCTATTGTTCTGTAGATAGTCAAAAATTTTGGCTGGATTCTTTTTTAGCCTGAATCGCAGCAGAAAAGCATCTCGTATTGCTTGGTAGGTGCCGAAATGATTAATATCATATTCTGTAAGCCATCTGGCTGCTTCATTGATAAGTGTGGCTTGGAAGACAATAGCCTTATAGGCCTGATCCGGTGGATGGTTGAGAACTACGTAGCTTATCTCGAAAGTGCGTATGTGAGCATCCGGATCATCTCCTGGGAATCCGCCAAACTTTGTATACGTCACTCCTGTTGGAGTCGGCCTGGGTGGACATAACTGTTGTTGTTGTTGTTGTCCGTTCATCGTGAGTGTATTATATCTTCCTTCTATATCTCGGGGCTGAATATCTGCACTATCGAAATCTGTATCATCGGATGGCGCACTTTCCGGTGCGATGATCTTGCTTAATATGCTTTGAACCTCTGTTTCGAACTGCTTTCCTTCCTTCTTGATGTTCAGTGTATGGGAACTCGCTTCCAAGCGCGGTGGTTGGGCTGAAGATTCAACAGAAAATGCTAAACCGTCACCGAAAAACTGTGATTCTCTTACCGAAATATCACCGGAATGAACCGAAATTGTGCCCGAATACGGTGTTTTTTCGCCTTTGCGGATTTCTTTGACTAGAGTGTTTCTAATCGTAGATGAATCTGATTCTTTTTCCAAGATTGTTGAATTAGTTTCCAACTGCGTCTTCGTAGGTTCTGGAATTACTATATCTTCGACAGACTGTGCCGAAATAGTACCAGAATGTACCAGAGGCGTAACCAGTTCGATCGAAATGTGACCGGAATCAATTCTAATGTTCTTAACTTTCTTGACAACTGGGTCAGACCTAGTTGTACTTCTACCTCCCAAAGTTGGCTTGAGTACCTTAAGTACTCCAGACTACTGGTTCTTGGGATAATTTTCACCGGATCGAGTAACCGGCATGTATCATCTTTTGTACTAATCGCGTAGTATTACTAACGAAACAGTCTGCAACAATCTGGTTCTGTTGCTACTTCCAATCAAACGATAATCTAGATGTTCGATTCTGACAGGCGACTGGCAATCGTGATGCCACTTTCCCACAGACGGCACCAAATGTTAAACGTAAAACAGTGTTTCATCGTAAAATGTATAATTTTTAAATATTAGTACTAACTGACCAAAAATCGTTACCGAACTAACGTGGGTTCTTGGGAGTGGTAGGGGTCTGTTAGACAGAGGCCCTGTACTTATTTCCCAAATCTTCGTCACACCATAAAAGCACTAATGCGTGTCTTTAGCTCAGTTACTAGCATTAACTGGACAATACTTGAATTCTATGTTCCGGGGTACCGGACTTCTTCAGATTAACCTGCTATTGGACAGAGCAGTAGTCTCATCTACAGACTTACTAGTATGTAGTAAATCAACCAGAGTGAATACTATAGCTGGCAGATTCACTCGTCACAATACTTTCTAGTGAACTTCAGATGAAGGGTTCACGTTCACTGACAGTACTAGTTCTGACTCGTATTCAGGTTCAAACAGATAATAACCCGAATGCAATGAGTCCGTTAGAACATCAAAACACATTTACAGCAACGTTTCAAGTATCTATTCAAACTCACACCGTGATATCACTACTCATACTAACTCATAGTACTTTAAACAATCTGAAGAACACTCAACAACGCAACACGATAACAGTAATCCGACACACAACCCGTCACTTCAACATTCCTTACGGTGAACTACAATATGCGCAGATGTTACAGAACATACTCAATACTAACAGTACTCAGAACTTCACAGTGTAAACAATACTCTGACAAATATTCAGGCGACCAATCTCGCAATTCCCGAAAAAATGTCTCTCTCGACCATTCTCTATATAGCTTTTACAAGATGCGCGTACAAACTTTTTGCGCGCGTATTTCAAAAACTCCGTTACATCTGGCAGTCATTACATCGGTCCCACTCCGGCGGCCGACTAACAATATACATATACATATACATATACTTATACATATACATATACATACACATATACATATACATATACATATACATATACATATACATATACATATACATTACATATACATACACATATACATACACATATACATATACATATACATATACATATCCATATACATATACATATACATATTCATATTCATATGCTTATACATATACATATATGTTGAGAGCAGTATGGGCACCCAAGGACTGACTAGACAAGGAAGCCAGCGGAGAGAGTCAGAGCGAGGTGAAGGAGTAAGTAGACAAAGCAGTCGACGCAAATCTGGCAGATAGGCCCTTCAAATTTTTCCAAATCAACATCTTTATAACAGTGATTCTTATCACTAACAATCATTGTAAATACCATTTCATATTTTTGTAGCTCCATTTTGTGCAAGCCAAGGAGTCCTTGAGCTTGAGGAGCCTTAGAAGTACCTACATATCAATTTTCGTATTTTTTAGACTTCGTTTAAGCCCTCAAATTGGCCCTGGAACCTAATTTTTAACTAGGCCGGACACTAGGTCTGGACAGGGCCAAAACCTAGTCAAAAACTATAAAAAGAGCTAGAGAGCTCATTTTTTGGGGTTAGATTGTAATTGAAATGAACTTGTAATAGCTTTTTGAAAGTAATCTAAGAACTCCATTGCTTCTCACTCCTTGTCTTACTGTGTGTGCGTGTGTGTGTGTATGTGTGTGCATGCTTGTGTGCTTCTCACTCACGCACTTGTGCCTCCACTTGCTCGAGGTCTTCATACCATCCTCACGTCTTCCCGGATTGACATTAAAGGAGGTGCTACTCATCACTGAGCTACACCAAATTTTGGCGCCGTTGCCGGGGATCGAGCTTTGAGGACGAGCGTGTGATGGTAAGACGTAGATTGGAGATGTTGGCGTTGTAGGTAATTTCTTTACTTTTCCTATTTTTCTCTTTCTTACCTTACCACCATCATCACCATCATCATCATCACCATCTTCCACCTCCACTTCCATCATCGCGAAAATTTCATTTTTTTTATTATATCACCTTCTCCACCTCATTTCCCTCATTTCACTTGTGAGAGAGAGCGAGAGAGCGAACTGTTGTGTGCTATTTTCTGCATGCTTTTGGAGTTTCTTGCAGGTTTCAGCATCATCATCCCCTCCAGCACGTCGTGCAGGTACGGAAATGTGCAGAACTGTCTCGCAGTCGCCGACTCCTGTCGATCGCGATTGACAGAAATTTTCACCATTTGGTAAATCTAAGTGCACCACAGTGGACTAGAGACCCTGCACACCACATTTCCACCAAAATTTTTGAAAATCTTGCAAAATTTCAGTCCATCGCGATTGACAGCTCTGTCCATCGCGATTGACAGCTCTGTCCATCGTGATTGACAGCTCTGTCCATCGCGACCGACTGCCTGTCCATCGCGATTGACAGCCCTGTCCATCGCGACCGACTGCCTGTCCATCGCGATTGACAGCCCTGTCCATCGTGACCGACTGCCTGTCCATCGCGATTGACAGCCGTGTCCATCGCGACCGACTGCCTGTCCATCGCGATTGACTGACCTCCTGTCCATCGCGACGGACTACCTGTCCATCGCGATTGACTGACCTCCTGTCCATCGCGACTGACAGCATGTCCATCGCGACCGACTGCCTGTCCATCGCGATTGACAGCCTGCCTATCCATCGCGATTGACAGCCTTCCTGTCCATCGCGATTGACTGACCTCCTGTCCATCGCGATTGACTCCCGTCCATCGCGATTGACTCCCGTCCATCGCGATTGATACTCTGTCCATCGCGATTGACTAACCTCCTGTCCATCGCGATTCACAGCCCTGTCCATCGCGATTGACAGCCCTGTCCATCGCGATTGACAACCAATTTTAGCCAATTTTTTAGGGTTTTTAAAATTGAAGAGTTGGGCTAATTATGGGCATAAACATTTGACTCTAGAGCACATAAGGAGGCCTTAGGAAAACAACTTGGGGAAAACCTGTTGCACAGTGATCCTGTTTGAACCCTGTCTTAACCCTAGAACCCTGAACGGTCATAACTTTTTCATACGAAATCCATTTTTTGAGCTCCAGGGGGATCAAAGTCAGGGGTCTTAAGAATTGTTTTTCCTAAAATTCACTATGCAAATTAGTATTTGTGCTACAGGAATGAGAATCATTGGTTCTGTCTTTGGAATTTAAATATTAAAGCTAACTTTGGAACTCTACAGATCTATTGAGAGCATCGAAAGGCGTTCGAAGCAAGTGTAAGTGCAAGCTTGGGAACACACTTCCTGGGCATTCAAGGGCAACCAAGCAGGAAACAAAAGGTTGGAGTTTAGGCTAAGAATGACTAGAGGTAGGAGTAAGTCAGGGCGACGATAGGCAATTATCAAGTTGAAGCAGACCTAAACTCTCAAGTTCAAGCCAAGGACATAATCTTTGTACTATCGAGAACTTTAAAGGAAAAGAACTTAACGTGGAACGATCAGCTTTAAGTGCGGAACTACACTCAAATATACCATACGACGTGGTATCAGACAAGAATTTTAACACGGGAATCAACTAAAAAGAATCAAGTAACTGATACAAAAGGACTCTGCAACGAGGCTGTACTTGGGCAAAGTTGGGCTATTCAACTAGGCTTATGAACCTTAGATCAGGGCGACATCTAGTAAGGGATAGACAAAGCCTTAGATCTTCAGAGGCTAGTGTCAACCACACTGCTAGGTCGTGGGCCCAGCAGTTGAACCACCACTCATACTACCCAAGTTCTGAGACTAGTGAATCCGAGATGTCTCAGGGTATGGAGAGACCTACAGGAAGTTCAGGAGTGCCATACTTGCACAGGGTAGAAGGCCCTTACAAAACGCAGTTGGAATACCTTAGGACCAACCGATTAGGTGCCAGCATCTATGAGGACGGCCTAGGAAGATCTGTGGTACAGATTAAGAATCCTGATCAATCCATTGGATTAGAGCACCCAGTTGTCAAGTTTGAAAATGGAGCATACTTGGACAAAGAAGGAACCATATACGTAGTCACCAGTCACCCAGATAGGACGGACGAATTTGGAAATGTGATCCCCGAAGCAGACTTAGGTGACCTGGAGCAAGGAAACATGGGCGCAGAACCTAGAACCCCTCGAGGTAAATCGGTTCTCACTAGGATTATCACACCGGAGTGGATTCCCCAGGATAATAAGAGCATAGATTTGCTCCTCAATCGAGAGACTGACGAAGCCTTTTGGAGGTACAAACCTGATCGGCCAATTGATATAGGAACAATCATGATCTATGAGTTTAAGGATCCTGATAGCCCAGGTAGGGTGACCTACTTAGATCACGCTTCGGAGAGGATCTTTGTGGTGACAGAAAATGATAGGCATGCTTACACTTGGAAGGGTGAATTCGTTTTTCCCCAACCAAGATCGAATGTATCCTATGGTCACCCTGGAGCTGGAACATCCCAAGCTCATGGAATGCAAAGAGACAGAAGCAGAGATAGACCAGAAGTAAGCTTTGCCAACCCAGTGGGCAGAGAAAGAACGAGGACGGAAACAAATAGAGTAGAACCTGAGATACTTAGAGCTCACAGGAATCAAAGAAATGCGGATGAGTTCCCTCTACCACGACCTAGAGAGCACACAAGGACTTTGAGACCGACTCAGCTAGTTAAGTCCATGAAGAACTACTTCGATGGCACTGGAGATCCATACGATCATGTGGCTGAGTTTAGGCAAGTCCTGAGAGCTGAACAAGTGGAGGATCTATTCACGCAGTACAATGCCTTTGGTCTGACCCTTAGGAACACTGCCCTGACATGGTTTCAGCCACTAAATGAGAGGCAGTTCAGGAGCATAGACCAACTCCTGGAGGCGTTCATTATTGAATTCTCTAAGAGTGGCATAAGGCATAATACCTCCTCGCTGATTCACAACTTCAAGCAAACCCCTCAAGAGACTGTGAGACTTGCAGGAAGGAGATTTAGGCAATATCTTGAAAGATGCCCTGTTTCGGAGCTACCCACACCAGCTAAGCAAGTGGCTTTATTCCTGGATGGATTGCTAAGTACTAAATTGAGATCTTATGTGTACTTGAAGGACCCTAGGACCATAGAAGAGTGTGTACGCATGTGTATTGACATTGAGGATAACCTAGGGGAGGAGTTAGAGCTTTCCAAGATATACAAAGATTCAGATAGTGCACCTAGCCTCTCTTCCACGCAATCCACATCGATTGAGGAACTTGCAGAGAAAGTAGCTCAGAAATTAGGTGTCACTAACAAACAAATCCCAAGGTTTGCCCTTGTGAAAAGGTGCTATACTTGTGGCGGCGACCACATGGCGAATGTATGTCCCATTATGGCTCAACCCCAAGTTAATCCTAGTAGCCAGTACTGCACCATAGAACGAAGGTACACCAATCACACCGCGCAAGATTGCCCCTACAATAAGCAAACTGTTAGGCAGACGTACCCACAACCATACCCTCAACAAGGAAGATACCAGAACCAGTACCCACCTCAGCAGTATGCGAGGCCTCAACAAACCTACCAACCCTACCAAAACCAACAAAGGCCTCAGCCTGTGCTAGCACAACAACCCCTAGCTCCAGCTAATGTGATTCCGGTAAAGTATGCTGCTGCAGATGAAAACCTGAATAGAGCTATAGTCCCTGTAACACCAGTGCTTTCTGAAAGTGACCCCAGTGACCATAGCTTTGATTCTACACATGTCAATAGTCCCCATGCTTACTACATGCAATCTCCTGAACATGGTGAGTCCTACTATAGTGAAGAACCGAGTGAACCTAGTTGGGAGTCAGAGCACACAAACCTCATGTATACAAACCCCAATCCTCGGCCTCAACCTAGGCAGGTAAGACCTCCATTCCCTAGAGGACCATGCTACAGATGTCAAGGTGATCATCTCATTCGTGATTGTCCCTTGCCTCCACCTACACAACCCCAGTCAGTAACGATCCAGGGTTTTTGCCAAGACTGTGGAAAGGAACATCTCTTACGAGACTGCCCTAGGAATCCTAATAATATGCCAAAAATTACTCCTATTAACGTTATTGAGTTAGTGGTAGATTCCACAGGAAGTGTCACTTCCACTACACCCGTGCAAGTGATCACTAGAGCGCAAGCATTGCAGCAAAACCCAGGGGTAAACCAGGAGAAGAGCCCAGATGTTAGTGAAACAGAGAGCATGACAAAAAAGAGGACTAGAGCTTGGAGAGATAGCCGTGAAAGAATGAAACGGCAATGGGCAAAAAAGATGAGTGAACTCGAGGAAAGCCTCAGAGAAACAAAGGCCAGGATAACTGAACTCACATCTCAAACTCCCTCTCACATTACCCCACTTCCACCATTCCCAACTCCATCCGACCCGCCACCTTCCGACCTGCCTCAACTAATTCCACCACCCCCTAGAGTAGGATCAGTCCTAGCAGATCCCACTCCCGAAGACCTTAATATGATGCTTAAAGCATATCTGGCCAGAATCCAAGAAGGGCCAAACGTAACGGATCATGAAAAGTGTTACCCAAGAGCAGAACTAGAGTTAGAACGAACCAAAATTTGTGCTAAGATGGTGGAATTGGCTCAGACCATGTTTGAGGCCAGTTGAAAGAACTTGGAGAAGCTTGTCGAAGGTAGAAAAGTGCGTTTCGAAGTGATGAAGTTTGGTCAAGCCAACCGGCACAAGACCAGCCCTTGAGCTTTTGGAGACTCAAATAGACCTTATAGGCATGCTATAAGTGCAAAGAAACACACTATGTACCTTGGAGCATCAAGGAGAATGAGTCGATACAAAACAGATAAGTTCGCGGGTCGACTAGCTCAAAAAACTTACTATCTATGGAAGAGACAATGAACTTCAAATGCCCATAGCAACCAGCGTGATTACAATTAGAAAAAATCCTTTTATGGGAGTGATACACATAGGGTTGAGTGTATGGAATGCACAAAAGTATAAGGAATAAGCAAAATATGCTATAGGAATGAATGCGACATTCACCGGTGGTACCTCCTATTTTTCAGGAATACGCAGAGATTGACCCCGAGGCAGAAAAACTGAGATTTCTCCAAATCTGTTGAACCAAATGCTTTGAAAATTTACAGGCATAAACTAGACACTGATACCTTTCCAATGAGTCCTCTTGCACGCAATTTGGAGCTCTGAGGAGAGAGCAACAGCCTCTGCAAGATTACTGTTGGCGAAGAAGATGATGCAGAAAATTGAAGGAGCAAGACAATGATGGTCACAAGTGTATGTATATTGCTTCCATGTAATGTACAAGTAATTTCAACTCCTTATATAGCCTCTAGGAGTGTTCCACGACTTTTACAACTTGAATTTGAATTCAAATGAAGGTGGGAATGGTTGTTGGAGGGAATCAATTCACTTCCCTACAATCTAGGAAAAGTGAAGATCTTGATTGATCTACTTTTAGGTGATTGATTGCTTGATTGAATGCAACTCCAACCACCAAAATTTCGTGGGATTTTGGCCCTATATTTGTACCTTTACATGTGTACAACTCAAGGCTTTTACAACGGTAAATGAGCCATCAAAATATTCTCAAAAAATACAATAAATGAGCATATAAAAAAAACTCTCCAACGGATATTCTTTCGACGCGATAGCCTTTGATGTAGATCAAATCCACCTCAAGCATAGTGTAAGCTTGATGTTCCAACAGCTCCCCCTCAAGCTAAAGTATGCTTGAGTCTTCATTCTCTGATAGGTTGAATACCTGCCATAGCTTTGAATCTACAAAGCTTTATTCCATCAAGTGCCTTCGTCATCATATCTGCTACTTGCTTTTCAGTCGGAACAAAAGAAATGTCGATCTCCTTTGCCATGAGCTTCTCCCTGATGAAGTGATAATGGACTTCTATATGCTTGGTTCTGGCATGAAAAATAGGATTTGCCGCTAGATGCATGGAACTTACATTATCTCCAAATATGTGAGGTTTGGAACTCACAAGTCCCAAATCTGTATACAATGCTTTTAACCATATTGCCTCTTGAGTTGCTATGGTCAAGCCTCTGTACTCTGCTTCAGTTGAGGATAAAGCAACTGTTGGTTGCTTCTTGGAACTCCATGACACTAGCTTCGAACCTGCAAATGCTAAGTAACCAGATGTACTTTTTCTATCATCCTTAGCTCCTGCCCAATCTGCATCTGAGTAGATTTTGATATCCAAATCGGAAGAGTAAGGATAGAATATACCTTCGTTGATTGTACCTTTGAGATACTTAAGTACTCTCTTAGCCGCATCCATGTGTGGTCTTCTCGGTGAGTGCATGAACTGACTAAGCACTCCCACACTATATGAGATGTCTGCCCTTGTGTGAGTAGCATATATCAAGCTACCTACCAAGCTTTGATACTCTTTTATGTCTTCAATTTTCTCACCTTCATAAACACTAAGTTTATGATTCATCTCCAAAGGTGTACCTGCAGGTTTAGTGTTCTCCATTTTGAACTTGAGAAGAAGATCCTGAACGTATCTTCTTTGAGTCAAATACATTCCTTCATCTGTATATATCACCTGCATACCTAGGAAATATGTGAGCTCACCTAGGTCACTAATTTTGAACTCCTCTTGCATGTGTCTCTTGATCCTTTGAATGCCATTTAGATCATCACCTGTCACAATAATATCATCTACATATACACATAGATAGATAACCTCATTGTGATCCCTTTTGATGAATAGAGAAGGATCGGAGCTGCTAGCTTTGAACCCTTGGTCTTGAAGATATGTAACCAACCTGTAATTCCAAGCTCTTGGAGCTTGTTTCAATCCATACAATGCTTTCTTAAGTCTGCAAACATAAGATGGATGATTAGGGTTTTCAAAACCTGGTGGTTGTGACATGTATACCTCTTCACTTATCCAACCATTTAAGAATGCATTTTTCACATCAAGTTGGAGGAGTCTCCAATTCCTTGCAGCAGCTACACTTATCAATGTCCTGATTGTAGTCATCTTTGCAACTGGTGAGAATGTTTCCTCATAGTCTATACCATGAGTTTGTGAGCATCCTTTGGCAACTAATCTTGCCTTGTACCTGCAAACTGATCCATCTGAATTTCTTTTAGCTTTATATACCCATCGGCAACCAATTACCTTTTGATTCGGTGACATTGGAACCAAATCCCAAGTGTCCATTTCCTTCAATGCATCTATCTCTTCGTTCATGGCCTTTTCCCAATTAGGGTTTCCCTTTGCCTCTTCATAGGTTGAGGGTTCCTCTTAAATAGAGTCTTTTGCCAAGTAGATTGAATGCTTTGTAACAAATGTGGAATCATATCCATACCTTTCTGGTTGTTTCTTCTCTCTTGCTGATCTTCTAGGTGCTTGTTTGGAGCATTCTCCAACCTCTTGCATCTTTGCTTTGCCTCTTGACTTCCATAGCTTGTAATCCCTTTCTCTTTCATCTTGGTCATCGTCTGTATCACTTCTTGGATCCTGGACATGTGTATCATGCTTGCTTCCTAATTGATGAGAGTCATAATCAAGATCATATGGTAGTGTTACCTTTTGTTTGCCTTCATCATACCAAGACCTGTGTTCTTCAAACACAACATCTCTACTTGTAGTGAATTGCTTGGTTGAAGGATTGAAGAACCTGTAACCCATCTGAGTTGAATCATATCCAATAAACACTGCCTTTGTTGCCCTTTCATCTAGCTTACCTCTTATTTGTGATGGTACATGAACATAAGCTAAACAACCAAAAACCTTGCAATGTCCAAGACTAGGTTTTCTTCCATGCCATGCTTCATAAGGAGTCATACCTTGAAGTGATTTGGATGGTAGTCGATTGACAAGGTACACTGCAGTTGAAATAGCTTCTGCCCATAGATAATGTGGCAACTTCTTCTCTTCAAGCATTGTTCGAGCTGATCCAACCAATGTCTTGTTTCTCCTCTCTGCAATTCCATTTAGTTGAGGAGAGTACCTGGTAGTCACTTCCCTTTTGATACCTTTATCCTGCAAGAACTCATCAAAATCTTTGGAGAAGTATTCTCCCCCTCCATCAGATCTGAGCTTCTTTAGTGATCTACCTGTATGATTCTCCACATGCGCAAGATACTTCTTGAAGCAATCAAATACTTCATTCTTACTCTTGATAAAGTATAGAACAGTCCATCTACTATGGTCGTCAATAAATGAGACATAATACCTTGATCCTGCCAATGAAGGTTCTTGACTTGGTCCCCATACATCTGTATGTACTAAGTCCAATAAGTTGTTGTGGATGTAGCCTTTGTGGTTTAGGTTCATAAGAAGTAATGAGTCTTCATGTGGTTGATCTTCTGAATAATTGTTGTAGTCCCTTCTAGCTTCTATTGTTGTTGTTGAAGTTGTGTCCACCTCTGCCTCTATTGCCGCCATATCCACCTCTTCCACTTCCTTTCTGGGTCTTCCCATTGAACCAGCAGTTCTGAGTGGTGTGGTTGGTCTTATCGCATATGGCACAAGGTTGAACATTCTGACCTTTGGCTTTGTCTTGCTTTGGTCCTTTCTTCTTCCCTTTCCACTTGCTCTTGCTTGCGAAGTTGGCTTGGGAAGTCTCTTCTTCATCTTCTTCCTTCTTCTTGCCTTTCTGCTTCTTATCCTTCTTATCTGCATATAGAGCACTCGTTGAATTACCATGATAAGAGTTACCTTCCTTTATGCTATTGTTGGCTTCTTGATTGAAGAGTTGTCCAAAAAAGATGTTGAAGTCTGGAGTCTGCACATCCATGATGAGATCGTAGGCCGTCGTGAAGGATTGCCATTGCTTATCACTTCGAATGCCGTTGAGAATTTGCCTCATGATGACCTCTTCTTCAATCAGCTCTCCAATGGATGCTAACTGATCCGCAACCTCCTTGACCTTGGTAACAAACTCTGTGATGGTTTGTTTAGGTGTCTTCTTCATTTGGTTGAACTCGTTCCAAAGATGATTCTTTCTTGCTTTGGTACTAGCAGAAAAGAAAGTCTCCAGGGCATCCCAAGCCTCTTGAGATGTCTTGCATCCTCTAATATGTGGTAATAGAAAGTCAGAGATAGAGTTTAGTATGTACGACCTTGCTTGAGCATCCCTTGCGCACCAAAGTGTGAGCTTATCTGTCTCCTCTTGTGTAGGTCCTCCTTTGGATCTTGGAATAGGCATAGCTTCATCACCTGCTACAATTCCATAAAGATTACTACCTTGCAAGTAGGCCTCCATTCTGATTTGCCAAGCCGCGTAGTTGTGTCGATCAAGCTTCTCGATCATTGAGGGAAAGCCGTCACCCATCTTGAACTAGCTCTGATACCACTGAAAGAACTTGGAGAAGCTTGTTGAAGGTAGAAAAGTGCGTTTCGAAGTGATGAAGTTTGGTCAAGCCAACCGGCACAAGACCAGCCCTTGAGCTTTTGGAGACTCAAATAGACCTTATAGGCATGCTATAAGTGCAAAGAAACACACTATGTACCTTGGAGCATCAAGGAGAATGAGTCGATACAAAACAGATAAGTTCGCGGGTCGACTAGCTCAAAAAACTTACTATCTATGGAAGAGACAATGAACTTCAAATGCCCATAGCGACCAGCGTGATTACAATTAGAAAAAATCCTTTTATGGGAGTGATACACATAGGGTTGAGTGTATGGAATGCACAAAAGTATAAGGAATAAGCAAAATATGCTATAGGAATGAATGCGACATTCACCGGTGGTACCTCCTATTTTTCAGGAATACGCAGAGATTGACCCCGAGGCAGAAAAACTGAGATTTCTCCAAATCTGTTGAACCAAATGCTTTGAAAATTTACAGGCATAAACTAGACATTGATACCTTTCCAATGAGTCCTCTTGCACGCAATTTGGAGCTCTGAGGAGAGAGCAACAGCCTCTGCAAGATTACTGTTGGCGAAGAAGATGATGCAGAAAATTGAAGGAGCAAGACAATGATGGTCACAAGTGTATGTATATTGCTTCCATGTAATGTACAAGTAATTTCAACTCCTTATATAGCCTCTAGGAGTGTTCCACGACTTTTACAACTTGAATTTGAATTCAAATGAAGGTGGGAATGGTTGTTGGAGGGAATCAATTCACTTCCCTACAATCTAGGAAAAGTGAAGATCTTGATTGATCTACTTTTAGGTGATTGATTGCTTGATTGAATGCAACTCCAACCACCAAAATTTCGTGGGATTTTGGCCCTATATTTGTACCTTTACATGTGTACAACTCAAGGCTTTTACAACGGTAAATGAGCCATCAAAATATTCTCAAAAAATACAATAAATGAGCATATAAAAAAAACTCTCCAACGGATATTCTTTCGACGCGATAGCCTTTGATGTAGATCAAATCCACCTCAAGCATAGTGTAAGCTTGATGTTCCAACACCAGTCGCCTATTTAACATCTCTAGTTCAGCAAAGACACAGTTGCACTTTGATGGACTGTTAGAAAGAATAGAGAAGCTGATTGCACAATCAGAAAAGGAACCCGCCTCTCAACACAAGGACAAGGCAAGTGAAAGATTAAGCATTCCTGCTCAGGAAGCCTATGTGCCTAAAGCCTATGTGCCTAACTCTACGGAGCCAGACACATCATCTTCTATGAATCGATTCACACCAGAATTCCTACGCGAGATTCAAGAAGACAAATGGGCTAAAGAGAGTGAAGTCCCTCCTCCTATTGAACTGGTGGATGATGCACACAACCAATTCCCACAAGACATCCCATCCATTTATGAGGAGCAGGAGAGCACCCACTCTCAGGACAGACTAGACTTTGAGTCTAACTCTCTACAAGAATTACCCCACTTCACAGGCCCATGGGAAGCTAAGTCTACTTGTATGAGAGCACCCACGGTCATGGTACAAAATGAGGACTCAGTCTTACCTAGGAACACAGAGGTAGTGAAAAACACTAAAGTGCAGTGCAATCTCAAGTTAGAAGAGCTACTCAAGGTTAGACCTGAATTATGGAAACATGTCGCCAAACAAGTACCAGAGATAGCAAAACCTCGTTCCCAGGTAGGATCCCAAAGGACAGTGCCAGAAATACCCTTGGATAAGATAGGAGATATGTGTGAAGGTGAAGAAGGGAACACCTACCTTCCCATTACCTACCAGGAGTACACCACCAAGGCAATTTTGGACTCAGGTGCAGGAGTTGCAATTGCCACCACTTCCCTATGGAAGCGTTGGGGCAAGCCAGCACTCAGGCCAATGAGAATGAAATTGCAGATGGCCGATGGTCATATTGAGAGACCCTTAGGATTGCTAGAAGGAATAACTCTCACCACCTGTGGTGTCGAGTTTGAGCATACATTTGCTATATGTGACTTCAGCAAAAATCATGCCTATGAGATGATTTTGGGAAGACCATTTATGCGACAATTGCAAGTGGTACAGGACTGGGGAACCAACTCCTTGTATTTGCAACACTTAGGTGTTACAACCAAAGTAAATCTCAAAGATTACTCTCATAGAGATGTACCTCCCATCCAATGGAATCCCGTCCATAGAGCCAAAGATGATACGGAATCGGTGCATTCCATAGGATCAGGATCCTCATGGATGCATGAAGACACTCACTTATGGATGTGCAAAGTAGCAGTAGAGGAAGAGAAGAGAGAAAAAGCCAGAGAGGTAGGTGCAAAAGAAAACCATAGATCGATTCAAGACCCAGCCTATGCACTTGTAGTCTTTCCTGATGAGGAATTCGAACCTCACGGCTGGGCAGAAATTCTAGCAACCATGGATGTAGCCATCAATGAGGAACAATGGACACCTCACTGTGATGAGGATGGCTATGACATTTCAGTCTTCTCCATAGAGCCAATCATGGAAGAGGCAGTTCTAGAAGAATGCGAACCTAGCCCTGATGCATTTGAGGATGCAAGTGACTCCGATCTAGAGTCAATCATTATGGACCCACCATTAGCATCAGATGAAGAATACTTCCATGAAGTAGAATTTCAACCCCAGAGGCATGGAGAGCTTACAAATGATGTAAGATTAGCAACAAATGTGACCCCGAAGGAAGAAGGAAAGAAACGAAAGAAGAGAGAAGTCTCACCAGAAGAGGAAGAATCTTTGTTTGAGGTCCTAGAAAATTTTAAGAAGTATGAGATAGACGACAGGAGAGTCATGATAAGAATGCCTAAACGAGAGGCACAATCAGGAGAGGCCTATGATAACAAAGAAACCACCAAGAAAATAGTAGTGGCCCTAGAAGAAGGAGAGGAGAGATGCACGTACATAGGCCATGACCTAACAGAGGAAGAAGAGCATGCGTTAATAGCCTTGCTAAGAGAATACAGAGATGTATTCGCTTGGAGTTACAAGGATTTGAAAGGTGTTGATCCAGACATATGCTCACACACTATCCCCATGACCTCGGATGCCAAACCTTCTAAGCAAAAGCCCTATACATATAACGATAATTATGCTGCCAAGATTAAAGAGGAGATAGATAGACTGGTTGAAGCTGGATTTATCTATGAAATTGAGCACACTAAATGGGTATCCCCCATTGTAGTGGTGCCCAAAAAGAATGGTAAATTACGTGTATGCATTAACTTAAAGAAGGTCAATGCAGCCACAATCTGAGATAACTATCTGCTTCCCATCACAGAACATCTCTTAGAAAGAGTGGCAGGCAAGGAAGTGTATAGCTTCCTTGATGGATTTTCGGGCTACAATCAAGTGGCCATAGCTCCAAAAGATCAGCATAAGACGGCTTTTTCCACAGAGTGGGGTATATTTGCCTTTTGTGTAATGCCATTCAGGCTTACCAATGCACCAGCTACCTTTCAGAGACTAATGTGCCATGTATTTAAGGAGTTCCTGAGGAAGAACTTGGAAGTCTATGTTGATGATCTTTGTGCTCATTCCAACATTAGACAAACCCACATTCCTGAACTCAGACAAATCTTTGACAAATATAGAGAATATCAAGTCTACCTAAACCCAGAAAAATGCGTTTTTATGGTCAGGCAAGGCAAGATTCTAGGACACATAGTGTCAAAAAATGGCATATCCACTGACAAAGAGAAAGTGAGAGCCATAGCAGAGCTACCTAGGCCAAGGAATGTCAAGGAAGTACAAGCTTTCATGGGGCATTGTGGTTACTACCGCCGGTTCATTCACATGTATGCCGTCGTTGCAAAGCCCATGTACGGACTTCTGACTAACTTTGAGTGGGCTGATGAATGTGAGAACTCCTTCCAGGAGCTTAAATGAAGATTATGTTCAGCACCAATCTTGACCACACCAGATTGGAACAAGCCATTCCATGTTCACGTGGATGCATCCAATTATGCTATTGGATGTGTACTCGCACAACCTACGGGTGAAGGTAATATGGATCTTCCAATTGCCTATGCCAGTAGACAATTGAATGCAGCTGAACGAAATTATACCACTACTGAGAGAGAAGGCTTAGGCATGATATATGCAGTTGAAAAGTTTAGACATTATTTGCTTGCAAATAAGTTTAAATTTTTTACTGACCATCAGGCATTGCTATACCTCGTAAACAAGCCATGCAATACAGGAAGATTAGTAAGATGGTTTCTCTTACTAATGGAATATGATTTCGAGGTTGTGGTAAGGAAAGGGAGGACTCATTTGAGAGCTAATCATCTTTCTAGGCTCACATCTGGAGAAGCCCCACAAGGAGTATCAGATGACCTTCCTGATGCTTACTTGTTTAACTTGGAAGTGGTACCGCAGTGGGCTAAGCCATTAGTGCCAGTGTTGACGTACGGGCCTAACCACCCAGTAATAGCCACACAGGACAAAGAGGTAGTAAAAGCCCAAAAGTATCACATCATGGCAGGAAGTATGTACAAGCACACAGATCAAGGGATCTTGGCTTGTTGTGTAGAAGAGGACGAGTATGCAAAGTGGTTGCAATTAGCACATGTAGGTGCATTAGAGAAACACTACTCAAAGCAACGAACCTTACAGACCCTAAGGAGACTCGGAGTGCATTGGCCAACTATGGAAGCGGATGTCCAAAAGTTGTGCAAGGAATGCCCAATCTGTCGCACTAAACCACCTGTGGAACATGCCACTCTTTATCAAGTGTCCATAGTGCCAGATTGGAGTGAACCACTAGTATCCTTCCTGAGGACGAAAACATCCCCTCCAGACATGACTCTTGCCAGGAAAAGGAGTTTAGAACAAGAGGCCCAGGATTACTCTCTCATTGGCGATAATCTATACAAACGTGGTAAAGACGGTTACTTGAGACTATGTGTCCATGAAAGTGAATATCTCAAGATCTTGGAAACTGCCCACCAAGGGGTAGCAGGAGGACACTTTGGACCAGATCGGGTGATCAAGGCAATACTATTTGCGGGCTTCTGGTGGCCGACCCTTCACATGGATGCACATACCTATGTGAAACGGTGTGATGTCTGTCAGCGAACTCAGTATCCTATATGTAAAGATGAGATGCCACTGAAACCAATGATGGGTGGACGTGCATTCTCTAAGTGGGGAATAGACTTCGTAGGTCCTATTAATCCCCCAGCTAAGGGCTCCCATGCAGAATATATCATTGTTGCGACAGACTATCTAACAAAGTGGGTAGAGGTAAAAGCCACGACGAAGAACGATGCTCAAACAACTGCTAAATTCTTGTTTGAGAATTTATTCACAAGATACGGGCTACCTATAGAACTAGTAAGTGATAGAGGCACTCACTTCTTGAACGAAGTGATTGAAAATCTACTCCAAGAATTCTTGGTAGTTCATAAGAAGTCTGCCCCTTATCACCCTCAAGCTAATGGACAAGCCGAAAGCACCAACAAGATCTTATGCAATGTACTGACAAAATTAGTGAACACTAAATGCTCTGATTGGGACAAACAGCTACACCATGCTGTTTGGGCATACCGAGTCGCCTACAAGACGGTACTCCAAGCCACCCCCTTTCAGATGGTATTTGGCCAAAACGCCGTGCTACCTTTGGACTTCTTAATACCTACATTGAAAGTAGCACAAGAGCACGAATGGACGGGTCATGAACTCTCCTCCAGACTGTTTGACCTTGAACGATTAGGAGAAACAAGACTGAGAGCAGCTGCAGGGATATATGCAGCAAAGAAACGACAGAAGGCATACTTTGATGCCCACGTTAAGGATAAAGGTTTAAAGGCAGGCGACTTAGTTTTAGTCTACACATTGAAGCAACAGGCGAGGAAACTGGAGAAGAGAGGCTACGGACCTATGATCATCAATAGGATCTCCACGAGTGGAGCAGTACAACTAGCCACTTTAGAGGGTGATGTTCTCCCAAACTATATTAGCGGATGCAGAGTCAAGTTGTATCAGGAACCTCTCACAGAGGAAATGCTAAGTCGACTCAATACTACTAAGAAATGCAAAGAGGAAGAAAAGCGAATTCGAGAAGAAGCTCAAGCAGAAGCCCTAGAGCGCATACGGAGAATGAAATTAAGAAGACAAGGTAGAGAGCACCCTAGGCAAGATGCATATGCAGACCAAGGATATGACGTGGCTATGTGTGAAGTCTCAGGTGTTAGCTCACATGGGATAACTGATCGACGTCCTTTCATAACCTTAGATATAGGACAAGGAAAGAGTGCAAGGACTATAAGAGCCTTGATTGACTCAGGTGCAACCACTAGTGCTGTTAAATTGTCTTACTGTCAAGAGTTGCAATTAACTGTCAATCCTGTGGAAGCATATCCCATAGGATTGGGAGGCGTGGAAACCCCTTGCATGGGCGAGGTGGAACTTCCCCTCTATATTCACGATGAGGCAATGACAGTTAAAGTACTAGTATGTCAAGATGAGAACCTCACTGAACCCCTTGTCTTGGGTCAAGACTGGATCTATGACCAAGCAGTCAACTTAAACCTAAGAAGTGGACTTCTTCAGGTATGTGTGAATCAGACTAGAATTACAATTGAGTTAAACAATGGAGCACTCAAGGAACTAGAAAAGACACACACTCCTGGTCCTTCCAGGAGTACACATGAAGATGACCATGCTGTTCTTGTCCAAAACTATGTGCTGCAGAGGAATGATGGTTGCAAAAAAGGAGTCAGGGATGCAACGGAATTCCCTTCTTTTCCAAAGGCCAGAGGGAGGCAGCAACCAAAGGTGGATCAAAAGCAGAAGAAGCAGAGTACTACCTATGTCGGAGATCAAGAGTACCGGCGCAGCAAAACGTCTCAGCTATTGAAACAAGTGTGGGTGCGGAAAGGCGAACACCCGGTTGCACTCAAGCCAACCACACGGTCAAAGCCTCTTATTAGTAACCAACAACACGACACTAATAAGACGTCTTTCAGAAGTTCTTCTACTAACGTGAAGTCTATTTGGGTGCCCAAGAAGTCGATGAAGGCCAGCCCACAATCAAGACAAATTTGGGTGCCTAAGGCTTGCTTGCGGGCTCAAATGACCCCACACAATTCACATCATACATGACAGGGTTCACTCGCTCAAGCAACCGCCACCCACTCTTGTCTGATACACTCGAACACACTGCAACCTAGAAGCACGCACAGACTCACCCGTAGATGGGTCCCTAAACAGCCCCCTTTTTCAAGTAAATACCCTATCACACTCTCCAGAGCCTCCACAAAGTCAAACTCAAAACCTATCCGTTGCATTTGGCAACCTAAAACTTGTAATAAACCCCCGGACCCCAAATGTAAATCCATGCCCACCTACTAACCACTTCACTCTCACATTACATCATTCCACTTAGCTCGTAGGTCTACCCAATTTCTAACTACACACACTAGCACCGAGCACTTATTAACCCCTAACCTCTCCTGAACTTTAGGTTAATGTTGTAACAGGGGACACCGTGTCATTTTTGTGTCCATTGCAATGTTAACATTTATTCATATATTCTCACAGAACCAGCTGCAAAGTTTTCAACATGGCTGAGGCAGCAGGAACTAGCTCTCACACAGAAACAAGCCCGCAAGTGGTGGACTTAGACAGTTTACCCGTTTTGCCTGAGACAAATGAAAGACCAAAAGAATTGCGGGCAATCAAAATCATACCTATTGCGGACCCTCCGCGTGGCCACACCATGCCCGTAGGAAAGACTTCCCACTGGTTTACTGAGGTGGCAGGACCCTTGGGTGAGGGAACATACCTATGGGAATCAGAGTTGGACTTCAATGGGAAGCAAGGCAGATACCATTTCTTTACAAGAGAATTCGAGAAGTTACAAAATGCAGAAGGTCTACGTTCGATATGGGCAAAGGCAGGATTGGATGCATATTTCAGTGCACGGATCCCAAAGCCTGACTTCATGCGATGCTACTATCTCATCAACACCTTGACTCCAAACCAGAACCCAAAAGGTGCAAGCTCATTTGTGATTCCATCTCTGACAAAGGGGAATGAGCTCAAGAGATTCAGGCTATCAAACAACTTGGTGAGAGAGGCTCTAGATATGCGCGGAATGCATATTCCTACAGAGAAGGAAACCCTAGTACCGGATTACATGAAGAATCGAAGTCTCACCAAACTCAAGGACATGGTGTCCATGACACCTAATATTGCAATACACCTTCGCATGTGCATGCAACACTTTGCTTTCCCGGCACAAGATAGATTCACCATGCCGCCCAAAAAGATTTGGTTTAGTTTGTATCTGGCAGAGACACAGAGCCTCACCATCAACTTACCCCACTGGATAATTGATCAGATACACCTAGCTCACAAACGATGGCCGCGGAAACAGGTTTTATATGGTTGTTGTGCTCTGACGAGAATCATTTATAGGTGTTTGGCTTATGACATCCCTATTCAACGGGCCTTAATGTGGAATCGTGTAGAGCAGTTTAGAGGCAGGACATCCACAGGACCCCCTTCTAAGAAAATGAGAGGCACTGTCCAAGTCCCATGTGCTCAACCACGTGGAGCCACCCTAACACCAGACGTCACCCCTCCACCCCGAAGAGTCCGACCATTCACACTCCGACTTCCAAGATGCAGCACCGATGGTTCCACCTTGATATTCCCTCCTATCCCAACCGATCTTGAATTTCCCAGTGGTGCAACTTTGGAAGAACTCACTAATGAAGATTTCGAACAATTATTACAAGATGTAGAGCTGGAGGCAGAAGAGGCACAACAAGCGGAAAACGTGCAAACGCAGGCCACAACCTCCCAAGCACCTGTCACCCCAGTTGAAGTGGATGAAGAGGATGACGGAGATGAAGAATAGGAGGAAGATGAGGAGGATTATGATCAAGAGCATCAAGAGGAGCAACAAGAAGTGCCAGAACTTGTAGGTGCACTAGCATATACAGCTCAACTACAAAGGTTATACGACACAATCAAAGCAGTACAAGAAAGGCATCAACTCTCTCTTGTATCAGGTCAAGCTTTGATGCAAGAAATGCTATCAGATGAGGGGGTGGACCAACATTTCATCGACACCCTCAAATTAGTGTCAGAATCTTTAGGAGTTCCGGAGGCTGTCCACACTGCAGTCCGCCAGTCCGTGAGGTATGACAAACGCAGAGTTGACACATTACCACGAGCAGGTAAGACTATCAAGATACCCGTCACAGAACAAGAAGTACCCATTGAAACCACAGCTACCCCCACAACCACCACTGACCTCTCTGCTGAAACCTTCGTTCAGACATCACCCATCTCACCCCAGCATCCTCCATCACCACCTTCTCCACCCCCACCACCACCTCCCACCATGGGAGAAACGACAGTCATCACCTCTACCTTCACTTATAACCCACCCTCATTCAAATCATTCTCATTTCAAGAACCCACCTCACAAGACACCCTCTTCTCCTTCGTCACCAATCCCTTGTACACGTCATCCCTTCTATCCTCCGAACCAATAACTGGCCATCCCATAATTCCAAGTGTAGTTGGAAACCCGGCACCCACCGAAGGCACCCTGTGTTTCCCTTCCTATCCCCCAATACGGGTACCTCCATTCCATGTCCCTCACTTCCCATCTGGCCCCTACACCTCTTTCAACCTGACCGCACCACCCCAATACCCGTCCTTTGTGGAGCAGTTCATCCGCTCTCCAATGTTTCAGAGGCACATTTCTCCGATGTTCGCAACGACATCAATTTACACGAACACCACACTCACTTCACCTACCATACCCACCTACATGGTAGCCCCTGTACACACCACCTTGTCTGACCCAATGGACATTTCACCAACCACAGCACCTCTCCCCACGATTCCACCATCTTCCCCTCCCTTACCCCCCACCTCACCACTCACATCATTGGCACACACAGCATTCACTACCCCCCTACCCAATCCCACCTCCCCTGCAATTCAAACTTTTTCCCTTGCATCTCATAATGTAAATAGCACGTTCAACACATTACTTCAGTGTACACATCAACTACAACAAGAATACCAGCAATTGGAAGAACGCACTGCTGCCCTCCAGGCAGAATCTCAACGTCTGCAAGCTAGAGTCACCACTCTTGAAGCTGATTACCAAACGCTCCTAACCGAGCATACCACCTTACAATAGGCTCACTCCGAATTGGAATCAAAGACACCAACAGTAGATGATCAAGCAGTCAAGGAACTAGAAACAGTGCTCCAAGCGCAAATGATATCTAATGCTACACTCAGACGCAACATTGGGCTATTAAGGAAGCATATGGCAGTAGCACTAGAAAAGAACAAGAGACTTCAACAACAAAACCAAGACAACTTTGAAGCGGCAATGGAAGGAACTGTAGGAGCAACCATTAGCCCTACCAGATATAGAGCAGTCCCATCGGAAGACATTCGCATCTTACTTGAGGAGCATGCAAATTTTTTGGAGTCATATGAAAAGTTAGAGACTGAATGTGCAGACCTAAAGAAACAGATAGCCAGTGCCCCCACAGCTCAACAGGAGCCGGTAATCTTGCAACACTCTACAGAAGAAGTAGAGACCCTTCGGAAACAGGTGGCAGAACTCCAAGCACTCCTCATACCATATGAAAGGCCACCCTCGCCCATTGAAGAACCAGAACCTGAAACAGTAGTGGAAATCCCCGTCGATGACAGCTATGAAGAGCCATACGAGCCGATGTCGACACCCGGTGGTCGCACTACAGAGGAAGGACAAGACACTTTAGAAATTCAAGTTCCAGATTGGGTCAAAAGGGTCGAGAAAGTGGGTAAGACATGATGATCGTGTGGCTGTGCAAATGCAATCTCTCACAAATCTGGAAGAAACTGTCCTTAGGTCTTCTTACTTTCAAAATCTATCCCATCAACGGTTAATCACAACATCAGAGTCGCAATACATGCCTTATTTTG
>CM035418.1:3788273-3793273 GCA_020310875.1 Ceratopteris richardii
CCTCTCAAGTAGGTCTAGAATATACTTCCTTTGTATGAGCATAATACCTTCTTCTTTGTATACAACTTCAATGCCAAGAAAATACCTAAGATCTCCAAGATCAGAGATCCTAAACTCGTTTCCAAGCTTTGCCTTGATCTCCTCAATGCCCTTTGTATCATTACCTGTAATGATAAGATCATCTACATACACGCACATGTAGACTACAAGTTCTCCTCTTTGTTTGATGAAGAGAGATGGATCCGCCTTGCATTGATTGTAACCACATTTGATCAAATAGTCCACCAATCTTTGGTTCCAAGCCCTTGGAGCTTGCTTTAGGCCATAAAGTGCCTTCTTCAACCTACAAACATGATGTGGAAACTCTTTATGAACAAAACCTAGTGGTTGCTCCATGTATACCTCTTCTTCCAAGTCTCCATTGAGAAAGGCATTCTTGATATCCAATTGGAAAAGCTTCCATCCTTTGCTAGCAGCCATTGCAATGAGTGTCCTAATGGTGCTCATCTTTGCCACGGGGCTGAATGTCTCTTCAAAGTCCACTCCATATGTTTGTGCAAAACCCTTGGCCACCAATCTTGCTTTGAACCTAGAAATAGATCCATCTGAATTCCTCTTTACTTTATACACCCACTTATTACCTATTACCTTCATGTTATCCTTCTTGGGCACTAGAGTCCATGTTTGATTCTCCTCAAGTGCGTCGATCTCTTCTTGCATTGCCTCTTTCCATTCGGTGTACCTGCTTGCATCTTCATAGCAATCAGGCTCATGATCTTCTACTACTTTGTTCATATATGCATAATGAGTTGCCATGTATGAATCATAAGTAAACCTTTGAGTTGGATACTTAACTCTAGAAGACTTCCTTTCTTCACCTTTTGGAGGAATAAACCTCCTTTGCCTTGGGAACTTGATCTCTTTCTTTGACATGACTTCTTTCTCCATCATGTGTCCTTCATCATCTTCAACTTCATTACCTTCTTCATCCAACTCCACCAATGTTGCTTTGCCTTTGTTGATTGATTGTGCTTCATAGCTTGATGAAGATCTCCCCCTCCATGGTGAGTTCATGCTTGAACTATCTTCATTGATGGAACACCTTGGGCCGCTTAGCTCTAGGTCGATTTGTTCTTCATCATGTCCATGCTTTTCTTCTTCATAGTCCTGCATACAATCATACTTCTTATACCAAGGGAGTAGCTCATCAAATGCTACATCCCTTGATATCCTCAAGTCCTTTGTGTTTGGGTTGAAGCACCTGTAACCTTTATGATCATTTGAATATCCTAGAAACACACACTTTTCTGCCTTTGGTTGTAGCTTGTGCCTCAATTCACTTGGCACATGTACATAACAAGTACATCCAAATATCTTCAAGTGGGAAAGATCAGGTTTCTTACCATAATAGGCTTGATATGGTGTCAAGCCATGGATCCCTGAGGTAGGAGCCCTATTCATAAGATACACGGCGGTATTTGCTGCATCACTCCAAAACATGTTAGGTACATTCATCTCATTAAGCATTGCTCTAGCGATCTCGGCAATGTATCTATTTTTTCTCTCTGCTACTCCATTTTGTTGGGGGGTGTACCTGCATGTTACTTGCCTCTTGATGCCTTGATCCATTAAAAAATCAGAAAACTCATTGGAGAAATATTCTCCCCCTCCATCGGACCTTAGCTTCTTGATATGTGTACCTGTTTCCTTCTCTACCATTGCCTTGAATGCTTTGAAACATGTAAACACATCTGATTTGTTTTTTATGAAATAAACCCAAACCATCCTTGTGCAATCATCTATAAAAGTGACAAAGTACTTGTTACCTCCAATGGATTGCTCTTTGGTTGGCCCCCACACATCTGTATGTATCAACTCCAATGGATGTTGGCTTATGTAGCCACTCTTCTTGAATGGAAGTCTCGCTTGCTTCCCTAGTTGACAAGACTCACATAAATGCTTCATACCTTGTCCTTGGAAGTTGGGAAGACCTTCAACCAGCCTCTTGAATTGCATTTCCTTCATTCTTTGTATGTTGATGTGACCTATCCTCTTGTGCCACAAGTCCAACTCCGAAATCCTCTTGTTTCCATATGTGAAGTAGACATGTTGAGTGGAATGAGAATTTACCTCCAAAGTGAAGAGTCTCCCTTGCTTCTTTCCTCTTGCTATGACCTTGTAACCTTGCTTAGGGTTCTCCACAAAGCATCCACCTTTGTTGAACCTTACTTGATAGCCTCTTTCAACCATTTTCCCAATGGACACCAAGTTCTTTGTGATAGTAGGTACATGCAAGACATCCTTGAGACATCTTCCTTCCTCCTTGTCATCCAAAGCTACATCTCCAACATGGGAGATCTCATGGGCTGTATCATCACCTGTTTCTACATGTCCTTTACCTTTGGGAACATGTAGATTAGTAAACCAAGAAGCATTGCAACTCATATGGTTGCTACATCCACTATCAATATACCAAGTGTTATCTACTTTGCTTGAATTCCCATTCATGTGCATCATCAAGAGATTGTCATTTTCTGAACTTGTAGAAGCATATTACCTTGGCCTTTGTATGAAGAACCTTGATTATAGCTCCTTTGGTTTCCTCCTTGGTAGCAATCTCTAGCATAGTGGCCAAACTTGCCACATATGTAACATCCTTCACCATCTTGATTCCTGTTTTGTTGATGTCGTCCTCCTCTTCCTCTTGTTCTTCCTCTCCCTCTTTGTGATGAGGTGCCTTGGTCATGTCCTTGATTGCTTGAGTGGCCTTGCCTTCCTCCAAACCTTCCTTTGCCCCTTCCTTGTCCTCGTCTTCCTTTGCCCCTTTGATTACCTGCATAGAAAACTTGTGCATCCTTGCTTTTAGTTGAACTTCCACCTATGTTCATTTCTTCGGTGACCATGAGAGCAACCAATTGCTCAAAATCGGGAAGATTATCCCTTACATAAACTGAAGTGGTAAAGGGTTTCCACTTCTCATCATCTCTCAAACCATTGAGAGTATAAGCCACAAGATCGTCATCGTCTATGTGGCTTCCAATGGATCCCAATGCATCTGATAACTCCTTGACCTTAAGTATGTAGTCATTTATGCTACTCCCTGAGCTCTTCCTAAGGTTGTTGAGCTCATTCTTGAGTTGGATCTTCCTTGCTTTGGTGCTTGTTGAATAAAGCCTTTCAAGTGTCTCCCATACCTTCATGCTTGAATCCAAGTCTTGGATATGGCCGATCATGCTATTGCTAATGTGTTGGGAAAGGATAAAGATAACCCTCTTGTCTCTTTCATTCCATTCCCTAAAGGCCCTTCTCTAATCATTGGTTGGATTCTCATCCAACCTAGGTCTTGGTTCACTTCCACTAATCAACCCCCAAAGGCCCTTGCCCATAAGATAGTTGGAGACCCTAAATCTCCATGGTTGATAGTTCCCATTGTCTAGCTTTTCAATTTGAGTGTTGAAGTCTCCCATATCTAGTCTTTGATACTTGACCTAGCCCTTTGATAATGCTCCAATGTGTGTAAAATGAAAATGAGGCTCTGAGGTTACCTCAATCCAAAGCTTTCCTTAGATGGACACCTTGTGCTCTTTGAAACTTTGAGTAGAATAGCTCCCCCTTGATGTGAGCTACCTCCAAGAAGCTTTTGTTGATGCAAATCTTCAACCACCAACTCCAAGAGGTCTTCGTGCTTGCATGTGATGCCTCCAAGATGCCAAAATGCTCTGATACCACTGATGGGGGAAGTATCTCAACCCCTAAGCAACGACGAAGCGTGAATGACCTCCACAGGTATCCTTCTTTGACCTCTGCACACCAAAAATGCTCTTACTCAGAGCTTATGCAGACAACTCCAGTGATCTTTTGTAGACCTGTAGTAGACACCAAGAGCTTTCCAACAAGACAAATTTTACTTCAAATGGATGCTTACACAAAGAGAAACAATGTCTACAACATGAGCTAGTTGAATGCTCACAACTGCTAGTCAAGCAGAGACCTCACTTCACTCCAGCAAGCTTTTCTCAGAGATTATACACAGAATGAATCTCAAACTTGGATCAACTTTAGAGCACTCTAATAGCTACCCAATGACACCAAAATCATAGCAAATGGATAAATAGAGAAGGAGAACCAGCCCTTACAACAGAGAGCAAAATATTTCCAACAGAGCCTACACACAGAGAGAGATATCAATCACACAACTTCACTAAAATGAATGTTACTCCCAGATTACTCAGAGAATGCTCCAGACAATTTGTGAGCATAAAATAGACTCTAATAGCTATCCAATGAGACAAGAATTACATCAAATGGATACAATATGAGGGAGAACCAATGCTAACAACTCAGGGGTAGAGAGTTGCAACACTGCCTGTGCACACACATAGATATGCCTACTAAAAGAAAACAAACAAGCAAGCAAGGGGCTAGCTTAAGCAAGGGGCTTGCTTATCACAACTCCAGCACTTAGTGCTTACTTCACATGAGCTAAAACTCCAAAAAGATGGGCCAAAAGAAGTCGGGATACATGCTCCTTTTATAGTGAGAAGTGTGCCCCTAAAATCTAGGAACTACCTTTCCAAATCAGCCTCCTAACTTGGAGGAATTAGTTGAGATGACTTGGGGAGTGGTTGAGTGACTTTTCTTGATGGAATCTCGTGGCTTTTGGCTTCCTTTGATTGCTCCACATGTCCATAAAAGATTCCCCACGAATTTGTAGCTTGAAGCTTGACTTTTAACAACATATACATATACATATACATATACATATACATATACATATACATATACATATACATATACATATACATATACATATACATATACATATACATATACATATACATATACATATACATATATATATACATATACATGTATACATATACTTATATGTATTCCTTTACAGATACATATACATATACATATACATATACCTATACGTATACATATACAAATACACATACGTATACATATACATATACGTATACATATACATATACATA
>CM035418.1:3813273-3828273 GCA_020310875.1 Ceratopteris richardii
GGCCCTGTCCAGACCTAGTGTCCGGCCTAGTTAAAAATTAGGTTGCAGGGCTTATTTGAGAGCTCAAACGAAGTCTAAAAATTATGAAATTTGGTACGATAGTACTTCTAATACTCCTCAAGCTCGAGGACTCCTCGGCTTGCACAAAATGGAGTCTATTCTACCAAAAACGGGATTTACAATGTTTGTGTAGTGATTAAAATCACTTGAGTTGTACATAACCCATGGGAAAAAATGATCTGGCCTTGTTGCCGTATTGTGCATGATTCCTCTGTTGCTTTGTGTGCCAACACTCCCCCCTTCCTAGCGTCTGTCGCCCCTGACAGACCTTTGTTCTCGCGGGTGGTCGATGTAATATTGGATGACATTGGTGGCCAGTTCATGTTCTCCTATCCTTAAGCCTCTTGCTAGATCGGCTTCCAATGCCTCCCAATTTATTGCACCGGGGGTCTCTGGTTGCGGGGTGGTGTAGTACTCTGAATACATTACTTGTTCACAAGCAAACAATTGAAGCAGATGTGTCGGCTTTGGTGCGAAAATCTCCGAGTGATACTCCCAGAAACCTGATCTGAACATTTCTTCGAAGGTCTGTTTGTAGCAGGCGGGGAGGTATTTGATGCGCGCATGCCAAGGGTAAGCTACACGGATACTGGGGGTGGTGCTCATGTCATACACCAAGTCGTAATTTCCATTGCTAAACCCCGGAAGACGTACCTGTGGTGCGGCTGCATTTCTAAAGGTCTTCAGCACTACTTGCATCATATCTAAGATTTTAAGCATCATTTGCGCTGCTACATCTGGCATGGGGTTCAAGCGCGGCATCCAGTGGCGAATGGTTCCCATCATATATGCTACCGATGGTGGTCCTTGTGGTGGCGCGATGTACGGGTAGTTCAGCCATTCCTTGCATTGCGCATTGTTCTGTACCTTGATATTAAATGCCTTCCACGACCTGCGGCGGGGGACTGGACCGTAGCATGGGTTGTACAGGAGGTGCAACGGCGCGTTGTTCCATGTGCGTAGCATTTCCGGATGGGTCTCTAAAAGTTTCTGCCGCCATGTTGGTTGACGAATCTTGCCTTTTCGCACCTCTGGAGGAAGGTCTTCGGGTTGAAATTGGGTCGCAAAAGTAGGAATCTGACCCGTGACTCTTTGTATTTCTGCATTATAATCAGCCAAGATAATATAATACGGCCTGTATTGGAGTTCCGATGAAAGAATCAGGCGTCTCGATGACAAGTTCTTGAAGTAAGCTGATTGTAACACAGTCTCCTCTATGACCCTCATGGCCTGATTTTGCACTACGGTGCGCTCTTCATGCGAAGTCCCTATTTCCTCTACTTGTCGTAACCATGGCGGCCGTGGTGCCTCGAACGTGTCCTGCGCTTCTTCTGTTTGTTGGCCTCCTGGGAATGGTTGCGGATCATATTCTTCATCAAACGTTTGTTCCACAGGAATTTGCACAACTTCTTCGTCCGTGGGAGCCTCCGGAGGGGACGATGGTCTCTCATATTGTAGTAGGCGTGTTTGCAATTCAGTTACCTGTTCCTGGAGATCTTTTATGGCCTCTGCGTTGAGAAGCGAAGCCGCAGAGGGGGTGGTTGGAGGGGCAGCTGTTGGTCCTTGTTGGTGTTCCTGCTTCAGTTGTCCTAGCTCCTCCGATAGCTTATCATGTGCTTCGAGCAGCATGGCATAATCTTCCAATATAATCTTGATATTATCGGGGGTCACTGCTTGAAACTTGGATGGGCTGATGGGTGCCCCCGGTGTGCTCTCAATAGCTGCCTCCAGGTTCTCTTGATTTTGTATTTGCAGACGTCTGTTCTCTTCCTGAGTAGCCGCAAGATGACGTTTAAGTAGCGCCATATTTCGCTGAAGTTTTGAGTTGCGTTCCAGCTGTGTCCGTAGGTGACCTTCTACCACCTGCACTGCTTCCTGATCTACGTTCTGTAGCTGTACCTCCAATCTATTATGGGCTTCTTGGAGGGTTTGGAACTGTGTGTGGAGGCGAGCGTTCTCCTCTTCTAGTGCCGCAAAGCGGTGCTGTAGGGTCTCTGAGTGCTCGTGCAGGCGTTCGTTTTGTTGCTGGAGCTGAATGTAATCTGTTCTTAAATTTGATATACAAGCCATCATGGTGTCCAATGCATTACCTATAGATGAGTGGGGGGTGTTTACCGTGGACGATGCATGGGAAGGGAATTGGGGAAGGGAGACAGTGAATGATGTGTCTACGAAAGTTGTGTGTGTGGGTGAAATTGGTGGAGGGGGAATGGGAGGAGGTGAACCCGTGGGTGGAGGTGCCGTGGGTGGTGAAATGTCCATACCTTCAGGAGTGGGTGTTAGTGTGGGGCCTGCCATATACATTGGTATGGTAGGTGGTGTGTGTGTGGAAGTGGTGAATAGATGTGAAGTGGGGTGGGGAGCTGAAAAGACAGGGAATGGTTGAGAGCCTGGTTGAAAAGCCCTAGCAAAGAGGTCATGGAGGGATTGTAGGAATGGAGAGAGGGATGTCGGGGGTTGAGGTCGTAAATTTGAGGAGGGCTGAAAGGGTTGCGTGGTAGCAGGGAAGCCCATGAATGTGGATCTAGGGTCAGGATGACCCGTGGCTGAGGGCGTTGGGGATGGTTGCCCTAGGGCAGGCTCTAGGAGGGGTTCAGCGGATTGTGTAGTGTTGGGGTTTGCTTCGAAGATTGGATTATCAGTGGTAGAGAATAGGGTGGCACTAGAGATGGGAGTACGGAAGATGAAGGCTGGGTCAGTGGGTTGAGTGGTCGATGGGATTTCCACTGTCTCTGTTCTAGGAGGTGATGGTGGGGAAGTAGGTGGTAGTGGTTCGGTGGACTCCTCATGGGTGGCGGGGTGCTGTTGACTAGCTGTTTGGGAGGTTGGTGTAGTAGTTGGCTCTTCTGCCACTGTAACGGGAATTTGGATATTTTTACCTGAGCGAGGTCGTGTCTGGAACCTTCGTGGGTCATATTGAACTGAAGGCCTCTGAATGGCAGTGCGCACAGCTTCAACAACTCCATATGTTTCTGCCATCAATAAGAGACCTTCCCTGTACTCTGAGTCAACTCCCGCTTCTTCCAACAACTGAGTCATAAGTACTCTGCTGCTCTGTTCAGTGAGTAACTGCTGCGATCGCACTCTTTCCATAATCTGATACAGCCTTCGGAGTTCTGCTGTATATGCTGGGGCTTCAGTGGTCTCTTCTTCATACACTTCTTCTTCTTCCGGGTGTCTGTGTTGTTGACTTTGCTGAGCGTCACTCCAATGGACATGTCTACCGTCTGTAGACTTTCTTCTTCTTCGTGAGGATGTGCCCTGCTCCTCTGCCTCTGAATAAAACTCCACATCAGAGAATTGTGTGCTTTGTAGGAATGCTTCGAAATCCTGGGGGTCCAGTCCTTCAGCCTCTCCAGTGGTAGCAAATTCGAATTCAGGTGTAACAGGAGGAGCCGATGGGGTAGGTTGTGTCGTAGTGTCAGATTCCGACCTGGGTATCCTAATGGTAAAGGGAGGTACAGTGCCCTCTCTTAGTGGTGATGCCTCAGGAGTAGTCAGGACTTCCCTTGTCTGGACACAAGGGATCGCGCCCCTCATGCGTTTGGACTGATGTGTAGACGTCTTGAGCCTTTTAAACATTTGTAATTGTGCCCAAGTTAAGGCACGTTCAATGGGGACATCATAGGCTAGGCATCGGTAAATAATGCGTGTGATCGCACAGCATCCGTTCACCACTAATTTCCTAGAAGCCCGTTTGTTTGCTTCATACAACTGATCTATAATCCACACTGGTAGCTTAATAGGTAACGCACCTGCTTCCGCCAAGTAGAGAGCAAACCAGATCTTCTTGTGTGGTTGCGTGAATCGGTCTTGGCCGGGGAAGGCGAAATGTTGCATGCACATGCGGAGAGGGATGGACACATTTGGGGTGAGTGCTGCCATGTCTTTCAGCTTCACTAGTTTCCTGTCCTTCATGTTGGTGGGAACGAGAGCATCCTTTTCTGTGGGCACATGCGTGCCATGCATATTTAAAGCGTCGCTTACCAACTCCACAGTAAGTTCAAACCTCTTCAACTCGTTGTTGCCCAGCAATGAGGGGAGAACAAATGATCCGGGTTGGTCCTTATCTTCATTAGCTTGTAATGTGGAGACCAAATAGTAACATCGGAGGAGATCGGGTTTAGGTAGTGGGGCTTCAAAATATTCCGCCAACCCTGCTCGTTGCCATATGGTCTGGAGATCTTCGGTGTTCTGTAAAGTCTCGAACTCTTTGGAGAAAAATTGGAATCTCACCCATGATCTGTCATACTCGCATTTAGACTCCCAGATATACTTGGCCTCTCCTAATGGACCGGGCATGCCATTGAACCAATGAGAATTGGCATGGACTCTTTCCGTGATCCCTGTAGGTGGGTCTGGCACCGGGATTTGCTGAAGGTGTTGCATCTCCACTGGTCGTTCAGTCGGGGGCACGTCCACGGGTAGGCTATCCACATCAATTCCTGCAGTAAGTATCCCTACTTGTGAGCCCGAACCTGTCGCTTCTGCCATTTTTCTTCTTGCCTTCTGATTCTGTGAGAATATAGAATCATGTGTTAACATCGTAATGGACAGAATAAATCCGTTGTTGTCCCCGTTACAACATTAACATGAGGTAGATGGTGAGTTAGTGGTTAGTAAGTGCACGAAGACAGTGAGTGTAGTTAATGTTTGTGTATTCCTAGGAGACTAATGTCGTAAGTGGGGTGAATTTACAATTTGGGGTCGGGGGGTTTATTACAGGTCTTAGACTGCCAAATGCAGTGGATGGGTTTTGCTTTCGGTTTCGTAGAGACTCTAGAGAGCTGTGTCGGTGTCGCTGTTTGGGAATGGGGCCTTTTAGGGACCCACTTATAAGTGATTACATGCATGCTCATGGGTCTTGGTGTGTTCCTAAGTGTTGAGCACGAGGGAATACTGGTTGTACTTGTAGATGGGTTATGCTGCATAGGTTGTGGCCTTGGCGTAACTACTTGTGCCCACAAGCAAGCCTTAGGCACCCAAATTTGTCTAGATTGTGGGCTTGCCTTCATCGACTTCTTGGGCACCCAAATAGATTTTACTTTAGCAGAAGAATTTCTGAAAGACTTCTTATTAGCGTCGTGTTGTTGGTTACTAATAAGAGGCTTTGCCCGTGTAGTTGACGGTGGTGCAACCGGTCGTTCGCCTTTCCGCACCCACACCTGGTTTATTTTTAGGGGCATTCTGCTGCGCAAGTACTTTTGATCTCGGACATAGGTAGTACTCTGCTTCTTCTGCTTGTGATCCGCCTTTGGTTGCTGCCTCCTTCTGGCCTTTGGAAAAGAAGGGAGTTCCGTTGCATCCCTGACTCCTTTTTTGCAAATGTCATTCCTCTGCAACACAGGGTTTTGAACAAGAACAGCATGGTCATCTTCATGTGTACCCCTGGAAGGACCAGGAGTCTGTGCCTTTCCTAGTTCCTTGAGTGCTCCATTGTCTAATTCTACTGTAACTCGACTATGATTGACCCAAACCTGGAGAAGTCCACTTCTTAGGTTTAGATTGACTGCTCGGTCATAGATCCAATCCTGACCCAAGACGAGAGGTTCAGTGAGATCCTCATCTTGACACACTAGTACTTTAACGGTCATTGCCTCATCGTGAATGTAGAGGGGAAGTTCCACCTCGCCCATGCAAGGGGTTTCCACGCCTCCCAATCCTATGAGATATGCCTCCACAGGATGGACAGTTAACTGTAACTCTTGACAGTAAGACAACTTAACAGCGCTAGTGGCGGCACCTGAGTCAATCAAGGCTCTTACGGTCCTTGCACTCTTTCCTTGTCCTATATCTATGGTTATGAAAGGACGTCTATCAATTATTCTATTCGAGCTTGTTCCTGCAACTTCACACATGGCCATGGGATATCCTTGATCTGCATGGTCAACTGTTCTAGTCTGATCTCGTCCTTGTCTGCGTAACTTCATCCTTCTGATGCGTTCTAAAGCCTCTGCTTGAGCCTCTTCTCGAATGCGCTTTTCTTCCTCTTTGTGTTTCTTAGCAGTGTTGAGTCGGCTGAGCATTTCCTCCGTGAGGGGTTCCTGATACAACTTGATTCTGCAACCGCTAATATAGTTTGGGAGAACATCACCCTCTAACGTGGCTAGTTGTACTGCTCCGCTCGTGGAGATCCTATTGATGATCATAGGTCCGTAGCCTCTCTTTTCTAGCTTCCTGGCGTGTTGTTTTAGTGTATATACTAAAACTAGATCTCCTGCTTTCAAGCCCTTATCCTTCACATGGGCATCGAAATATGCCTTCTGTCTCTTCTTGGCTGCATATATTCCTGCAGCGGCTCTCAGTCTTGTTTCCCCTAATCGTTCAAGGTCAAAGATCCTAGAGGAGAGCTCGTGACCTGTCCATTCGTGCTCTTGTGCTACTCTCAACGTAGGAATCAAGAAGTCCAAGGGTAGCACAGCATTTTGGCCAAATACCATCTGAAAGGGAGTGGCTTGGAGTACCATTTTGTAGGCAACTCGGTATGCCCAAACAGCATGGTGTAGCTGTTTGTCCCAATCAGAGCGTTTAGTGTTCACTAATTTCGTCAGTACATTGCATAAAATCTTATTAGTGCTCTCAGCTTGTCCATTAGCTTGAGGATGATAGGGGGCAGACTTCTTGTGTATTACCAAGAATTCTTGGAGTAGATTTTCAATCACTTCGTTCAAGAAATGAGTGCCTCTATCACTTACAAGCTCTATAGGTAACCCGTATCTTGTGAATACATTCTCAAACAAGAATTTGGCAGTTGTTTGAGCATCGTTCTTTGTCGTAGCCTTTACCTCTACCCACTTAGTTAGATAGTCTGTTGCAACAATGATGTATTCCGCATGAGAACCCTTAGCTGGGGGATTAATAGGACCTACGAAGTCTATTCCCCACTTAGAGAATGCACGCCCACCCATCATAGGTTTCAGTGGCATCTCATCTTTGCGTATAGGATACTGAGTCCTTTGACAGACATCACACCGTTTCACATAGGTATGTGCATCCATGTGAAGGGTAGGCCACCAGAAGCCCGCAAATAGTATCGCTTTGATCACCCGTTCTGGTCCAAAGTGTCCTCCTGCTACACCTTGGTGAGCAGTTTCCAAGATCTTAAGATATTCACTCTCATGGACACACAATCTCAGGTAACCATCGTTACCGCGTTTGTATAGATTATCACCAATGAGTGAGTAATCCAAGGCTTCTTGTTCTAAACTCCTTTTCCTAGCCAGAGTCATGTCTGGAGGGAATGTGTTTGTCCTCAGGAATGATACTAGTGGTTCGCTCCAATCTGGCACAATGGATACTTGATAGAGAGTGGCATGTTCCACTGGTGGTTTAGTGCAACAGATTGGGCATTCCTTGCACAACTTTTGGACATCAGCTTCCATAGTTGGCCAATGCACTCCGAATCTCTTTAGAGTCTGTAAAGTTCGTTGCTTTGAATGGTGTTGCTCTAACGCACCTACATGTGCTAATTGCAACCATTTAGCGTACTCATCCTCTTCTACGCAACAAGCCAAGATCCCTTGATCTGTGTGCTTGTACATGCTTCCTGCCATGATGTGGTACTTTTGGGCTTTTACAACCTCTCTATTCCGTGTGTTTACCACTGGATGGTTAGGCCCGTATGTCAAGACTGGTACCAATGGCTTTGCCCACTGCGGTACAACTTCCAAATTAAACAAGTAAGCATCAGGAAGGTCATCTGACACTCCTTGTGGGGCTTCTCCAGATGTGAGTCTAGAGAGATGGTCTGCTCGTAAGTGAGTCCTACCTTTCCTTACCACAACCTCGAAGTCGTATTCCATTAGTAAGAGAAACCATCTTACTAATCTACCTGTATTGCATGGCTTGTTTACTAGGTACAACAATGCCTGATGATCAGTAAAAAATTTAAACTTATTTGCAAGCAAATAGTGTCTAAATTTCTTGACTGCATATACCATGCCTAATCCTTCTCGCTCTCTAGTGGTGTAATTCCGTTCAGCCGCATTCAACTGTCTACTGGCATAGGCAATTGGAAGATCCCTACTACCTTCACCAGTAGGTTGTGCAAGCACACATCCAATAGCATAATTGGATGCATCCACGTGAACATGGAATGGCTTATTCCAATCTGGCGTGGTCAAGATTGGTGCTGAACATAAACTTCGTTTAAGTTCTTGGAAGGAATTCTCACATTCATCTGTCCACTCAAAGTTTGTCAGAAGTCCATACATGGGCTTTGCAATGACAGCATACATGTGTATAAATCGTCGATAATAACCACAATGCCCCATGAAAGCTTGTACTTCCTTGACATTCTTTGGCCTAGGTAGCTCTGCTATGGCTCTCACTTTTTCTTCATCGGTAGATATGCCATTCTTTGACACTATGTGTCCTAGAATCTTGCCTTGCCTGACCATAAAAACGCACTTTTCTGGGTTTAGGCAGACTTGATATTCTCTACATTTGTCAAAGATTTGTCTGAGTTCAGGAACATGGGTTTGTCTAACATTGGAATGAGCACAGAGATCATCAACATAGACTTCTAAACTCTTCCTCAGGAACTCCTTAAACACATGGCACATCAGCCTCTGGAAGGTAGCTGGTGCATTGGTAAGCCCAAATGGCATTACTCTAAAAGCAAAAATGCCCCATTCTGTGGCAAAGGCTGTCTTATGCTGATCCTCTGGAGCTATGGCTACTTGATTGTAGCCCGAAAATCCATCAAGGAAGCTGTACACTTCCTTGCCTGCCACTCTTTCTAAGAGATGTTCTGTGATGGGAAGCGGATAGTTATCTCGAATCGTGGCGGCATTAACCTTTTTCAAGTTAATGCACACACGCAACTTGCCATTCTTCTTGGGCACCACAACGATGGGGGATACCCACTCAGTGTGCTCAATTTCATAAGTAAATCCAGCTTCAACCAATCTATCTATCTCTTCTTTGATCTTAGCAGCGTAATTATCGTTATAAGTATAGGGCTTTTGCTTAGAGGGTTTGGCATCTGACGTCATGGGGATGGTGTGTGAGCATATGTCCGGGTCAACCCCTTTCAAATCCTTGTAACTCCAAGCGAATACATCTCTGTATTCTCTTAGCAAGGCAATCAATTCATGCTCCTCTTCCTCTGTCAGGTCATGGCCTATATACGTGCATCTCTCCTCTCCTTCTTCTATGGCCACTACTATTTTCTTGGTGGTTTCTTTGTTATCATAGGCCTCTCCTGATTGTGCCTCTCGTTTAGGCATTCTTATCATGACTCTCCTGTCATCTATCTCATACTTCTTAAAATTTTCTGGGACCTCAAACAAAGATTCTTCCTCTTCTGGTAAGGCTTCTCTCTTCTTTCGTTTCTTTCCTTCTTCCTTAGGGGTCATATGCGTTGCTAATCTTACATCATTTGTAACCTCTCCATGCCTCTGGGGTTGAAATTCTATTTCATGGAAGTATTCTTCATCTGATGCAAATGGTGGGTCCATAATGATTGACTCTAGATCGGAGTCACTTGCATCCTCAAATGCATCAGGGCTAGGTTCGCATTCTTCTAGAACTGCCTCTCCCATGATTGGCTCTATGGAGAAGACTGAAATATCATAGCCATCCTCATCACAGTGAGGTGTCCATTGTTCTTCGTTGATGGCTACGTCCATTGTTGCTAAGATTTCTGCCCAACCGTGAGGTTCAAATTCTTCGTCTGGAAAAACTACAGGTGCATAGGCTGGGTCTTGGATTGATCTATGGGTTTCTTTTGCACCTACCTCTCTGGCTTTCTCTCTCTTCTCTTCCTCTACTGCTACCTTGCACATCCATAAGTGGGTGTCTTCATGCATCCATGAGGATCCAGACCCTATGGAATGCACCGATTCTGTGTCATCTTTGGCTCTATGGATGGGATTCCATTGGATAGGAGGGACATCTCTGTGAGAAAAATTCTTGAGATTGACTTTTGTTGTAACACCCAAGTGTTGAAGATATAAAGAATTGGTTCCCCAATCCTTTACCACTTGCAACTGTCGCATGAATGGTCTTCCCAAAACCATCTCATAGGCATGATTTTTACTAAAGTCACATATAGCAAAACTATGCTCAAACTCAACACCACAAGTGGTGAGAGTTACTCCTTCTAGCAATCCTAAGGGTTTCTCAATATGACCATCGGCCATCTGCAATTTCATCCTCGTTGGTCTGAGCGCTGGCTTGCCCCAACGTTTCCATAAGGAGGTGGTGGCAATTGCAACTCCTGCACCTGAGTCCAAAATTGCCTTGGTGGTGTATTCCTGGTAGGTGATGGGAAGATAGGTGTTCCCTTCTTCACCTTCACACATATCTCCTATCTTATCCAAGGGAATTTCTGGCACTGTCCTATGGGATCCTACCTGGGAACGAGATTTTGCTATCTCTGGTACTTGTTTGGCTACATGTTTCCATAATTCAGGTCTAACCTTGAGTAGCTCTTCTAACTTGAGATTACACTGCACGTTAGTGTTCTTCACTACCTCTGTGTTCCTAGGTATGACTGAGTCGTCGTTCCTTACCAAGACTGTGGGTGCTCTCATACATGTGGACTTTGCTTCCCATGGGCCTGTGAAGTGGGGTAGCTCTTGTATGGAATTAGACTCAAAGTCTAATCTCTCGTGAGACTGAACACTCTCATGCTCCCCGTAAATAGATGGGATGTCTTGTGGGAATTGGTCGTGTGCATCGTCCACAAGTTCAAAAGGAGGGGCGACCTCGCTTTCGTTATCCCATTTGTCTTCTTGAATCTCTCGTAGGAAGTCTGGTGCAAACCGATTCATAGAAGAAGAAGTGTCTGGCTCCGTAGAATTGGGCGCATAAGCAACCTGTGAAGGAGGGCTGATTCTATTGTTGACTCTCTCCTCGTTCTCGCAAATGGCTGGAGCACAAGCTTCTTGGGGAGGATTACTTATTCTATTACTTTTTCGAACAGGCTCACACATTCCCTGAGAAGGAATGTAGGCAACCTGTGGAGGTACTTGAGCTTTCGAGGGAGGCTCATCTGCCTTTTGGGGGGGAAGATAAGCTTCTTGAGGAGGCACATGGGCTTCCTGAAGAGGCTGGCTTATCCGTTCTCTTGCCCTTTCCTTCCTTTGAGGGGTAGGTTCCTTTTCTGACTGTGCAATTAGCCGCTCTATTCTTTCTAAGGAGGGGAAACTGTCTGGTTTAGTGGAATTGGCCACATAAACTTCCGATTGGGAATGATTCATGTTTTTGCTTGCTTTTTCTTGGTCTTGATTTTTTTCTTCCTTGTCAGATCTTGCAATTATCCTCTCTAACTTCTCTAGGAATCCATCCAAGTGTAATTGCGTTTTGGCTGAGCCTGAGTAATTGAAAAGGCGACTGGCTTCAAACATAGTCTGAGCCAATGCGACCATTTTCGCGCATAGTTTGGTTCTTTCTATCTCTAGGTCAGCTCTAGGATAGCACTTGTCATGATCCGTGACGTTTGGCCCTTCTTGGATTCTGGCCTGATATGCTTTAAGCATCATGTCTATGTCTTCGGGAGTGGGATCAGCTAATACCGATCCTGTTTGGGGTGGGTGGGTTGCGTGGGCTGTCTTAGAGGGTGAAGGGATGGAGGGTGATGGGGATGGTAGCGGTGGGAATGTGTGAGAGTGCGGTTGAGATGTGATCTCTATGATTTTAGCCTTGGTTTCTCGTAGACTTTCCTCAAGTTCACTCATCTTCTTTGCCCACTGCCTTTTCATGCGTTCGCGGCTATCTCTCCAAGCTCTTGTTCTCTTTTTATTTTGGCTCTCAGTATCGCTAGCATCTGGGCTCTTTTCCTGGCCTACCCCTTGGTTTTGCTGCAATGCCTGAGCCCTAGTGACTACCTGTACTGGTGCAGTGGAAGTGACACTTCCTGAGGAGTCTACCACTAACCCAACAACGTTGATAGGGGTGATTTTTGGCATGCTATTGGGGTTCTTTGGGCAATCTCGTAAGAGATGCTCTTTTCCGCAGTCTTGGCAAAAGCCTTGGATAGTCACGGACTGAGGTTGTGTGGGCGGAGGCAAGGGACAATCACGAATGAAGTGATCCCCCTGACATCGGTAGCATGGTCCTCTAGGAATTGGTGGTCGTACCTGCCTAGGTTGAGGCCTAGAATTGGGGTTTGCATACATGACGTTCGTGTAATCTGACTCCCAACTAGGTTCATTCGGCTCTTCACTATAGTAGGACTCACCATGTTCTGGAGACTGCATGTAGTAAGCCTGGGGGCTATCCACATGGGTAGAATCAAAGCTATGATCACTTGGGTCATTTTCAGAGATCAAGGATGTTACAGGGACTATAGCTCTATTCAGGTTCTCTTCTGCAGCAGTATACTTTACCGGAATCACATTAGTTGGGGCTGGGGGTTGTTGTGCTAGCACAGGCTGAGGCCTTTGTTGGTTTTGATATTGAGGTTGGAAATTTTGTTGTGGCCTGCCATATGGTTATGGAGGGTACTGGTTCTGGTATCTGCCTTGTTGGTAGGGCTGAGGGTAGGGTTGCCTAACCGCCTGCTTGTTGTATGGGCAATCTTGTGCGGTGTGGTTGGTGTATCTCCGTTCTATGGTGCAGTACTGGCTACTAGGGTTTACTTGGGGTTGAGCCATAATGGGACAGACGTTCGCCATATGGTCACCACCGCATGTATAGCACCTTTTCACAGGAGCAAACCTTGGAATTTGTTTGCTAGTTACTCCTAATTTCTGGGCCACTTTCTCTGCGAGTTCCTCAATTGATGTGGATTGCGTGGAAGAGTGACTAGATGCACTATCTGAATCTTTGTAGATTTTGGAAAGCTCTAGTTCTTCCCCTAGGTTATCTTCAATGTCAATGCACATGCGTACACACTCTTCTATAGTCCTAGGGTCCTTCAGATACACATAGGATCTCAATTTCGTACTCAGCAATCCATCAAGGAATAAGGCTACTTGTTTGGCAGATGTGGGTAGCTCCGAAACAGGACATCTTTCAAGGTATTGCCTAAATCTTCTTCCGGCAAGTCTCACAGTCTCTTGAGGGGTTTGCTTGAAGCTGTGAATCAGTGAGGAGGTGTTGTGTCTTATGCCACTCTTGGAGAACTCAATAATAAATGCTTCTAGGAGTTGGTCTATGCTCCTGAACTGGCGCTCATCCAATGGCTGAAACCAAGTAAGTGCCGTATTCCTTAGGGTTAGACCGAAGGCATTGTACTGCGTGAATAGATCCTCAACTTGTTCAGCTCTCAAGACTTGCTTGAACTCCGCCACATGATCATAGGGATCTCCTGTGCCGTCAAAGTAATTCTTCATGGACTTAACTAGCTGGGTGGGTCTCAAAGTTCTTGTGTGCTCTCTAGGCCTTGGCAGAGGGAATCCATCTACATTTCTTTGGTTCCTGTGGGCTCTAAGCATCTCAGGTTCTACCCTATTCGTCTCCGTTCTCGTTCTTTCTCTGCCCACTGGATTGGCAAAACTTACTTCTGGTCTATCTTTACTTCTGTCTCTTTGCATACCATGAGCCTGGGATGTTCCAGCTCCAGGGTGACCATAGGATACATTTGATCTTGGTTGGGGAAAAATGAATTCGCCCTTCCAAGTGTAAGCATGCCTATCATTTTCTGTCACCACAAAGATCCTCTCCGAAGTGTGGTCTAAGTAGGTCACTCTACCTGGGCTATCTGGATCCTTAAACTCATAGATCATGATGGTTCCTATATCAATTGGGTGATCCGGTTTATACCTCCAAAAGGCTTCGTCCGTTTCTCGATTGAGAAGCAAATCTATGCACTTGTTATCTTGGGGGACCCACTCAGGCGTGATAATCCTAGTGAGAACTGATTTACCTCGAGGGGTTCTAGGTTCCACTCCCATGTTTCCTTGTTCCAAGTCACCTAAGTCCGCTTCTGAAATTACATTTCCAAATTCATCTGTCCTATCTGGATGACTGGTGACTACGTATATGGTTCCTTCCTTGTCCAGGTATGCACCGTTTTCAAACTTGACAGCTGGGTGCTCTAGTCCTATGGATTGGTCAGGGTTTTTAATCTGGACCACTGATCTTCCTAGGCCGTCCTCATAGATGCTCGCACCTAATCGGTTGGTCCTAAGGTATTCCAGCTGTGTTTTGTAAGGACCTTCCACCCTGTATAAGTAAGGCACTCCTGAACTTTCCGTAGGTCTGTCCATGCCTTGAGACATCTCTGACTCACTGGTCTCAGAGCTAGGGTAGTTCGATTGGTGGCTCAACTACTGGGCCCAGGACCTAGCAGTGTGGTTGACACTAGCCTCTGAAGATCTAAGGCTTTGTCTCTCTCTTACTAGGTGTCGTCCTGATCTAAGGTTCATATGCCTATCTAAGTAGCCCAATTCTTTGCCCAGAGTACAACCTCGTTGTCGATCAATTGGTACCAGTCACTTGATTCTTTTTAGTTATTCCTCGTGTTTAAAGTCTTGTCTGCTATTACGTCGTCAGGAATACTTGAATGTTCTTCGTACTTTCAGGTTGATCGTTCCACGTTAGGTTCTTTCCTTTATGTTGTCGACAGTACAGAGATTAAGTTTTTAGCTTGAACTTGAGTTTTTAGGTAGTCTTCAACTTGATAGTGGCCTATCGTCGCCCTGACTTACTCCTACTTCTAATCGTTCTTAGCCTAAGCTAGGAATTGACGAAGAGGAGTTGAGAATATTCCGACCTTTCTTGCCGAACCTTGCTCTTTAGTGCTCGAGAAGTTGATTCTCAAGCGTGCGCCACACCGTTGCTTGGATACTCTCAGTTGCTTCTCAATAGGCCTTTCTTGCCGAACCTTGCTCTTTAGTGCTCGAGAAGTTGATTCTCAAGCGTGCGCCACACCGTTGCTTGGATACTCTCAGTTGCTTCTCAATAGGCCTGCATAAATCCCAAGATTAGCTCCAAGTAGACCTTTCAATTGACAGACAATTTATTTCAGACATTTTTTTAATGACCCTT
>CM035418.1:3865773-3868273 GCA_020310875.1 Ceratopteris richardii
ATGATCTTTTCCTGAAAATTTGTCCAGCCTTAGGAAAGAGAGGAATCCTGATGAGAGATTCCTTTTGGAGATCAAATCCCTGTGACTGCTTCTGTTTTGTTTCCTTAGTGCTTCAGCACGAATATCAAATGCCCCAGACTCATAAGGTTTCATAGAGTGGCTCTATAAGGCTCCACTGTAGGTTGAGAGCTTTATAGCATTTGCAACAGTCTTGGCTCAGGCTCGGCCAATGGTTAGTGTGCCAAGATTTGTATGGCCATCCCCCTAATCTTCGCCATCAAGTTCCTATTTTTCCAGTCTCTTGCGAGGGGATCAACTATTCCGATTGTCATCCATGCGGGCCTGAGCCAATTCACCAGTCTAACATGTGAAATATGGCACACAAATATGCCATGTTAGTGTCGTCGTCCTGGTTTTGCTTGGCTGTCCTACACCTTAATTTGTTTCTTGCATGCTTCGTAATCCCCTTTCACTTTAAACAAGGCCATGGTGAAGATGGGCGATCAAGGCTATGTTCACTATTTCTTTTATCAACCTGTCTCCATGTCTATCAATTCTTCCAATTCTCTTACTCCTCCGGTTCCACTTCAACAGTCCTACTCTCACCCAGACATGCAAACCTCCGACTTCCAACCTCCTTTTAGAGTAGTGTACACTTTCCAAGATACCATGATGGTCCCTTCATTTAGGGAGATGCCTTCATGGCATTTTCCTCTTTCTCCGAGTGTGCTGGGCCCTTTTCTCCTTCACCATGCATTCCCAAATTGATGCTCAGAGATGGAACATTTCTTTTCCTTTTCAATCTCTCCCATACATACTTGCCTGACTCACGTACCTATTGTTGACCTTCTTAGCTCTTTGCCTTTGGGTCTCAAAGAGGCCTGCATGATTCCGTTGAAGTTCTCAAGAACAAGGCAACACATTTGATGATCCTTTTCTTGTTCTTGTAGTACTTAGAATCTTAGGCTTATGATGAGCCTTCGAGATCTATCTTCATCACACTCGGTTGCTCTTTAATTAAAGCATGTGACTGTGCATGCACTTTAGTGCTGAGAACCATTTCCATCGCCTGTAAATGCCTTGCAATCTCTAAAAAGGATGGTCATTCTGATGGATTGACTGACCAGCACGTTTCCATCAAAGTTCTGTATGCACGATCACATGATTGAGGGACTGGCAATCGTAATATATTACTCACTATGCCTACAATAATATCACCCTAGTGCATGCTTGCATATGGCTCCTCACTAGAGAGGATTCCCCAAACATCAACCTTTTCATAGACTATGTTGTTGCTCCTACTAAGCAGTTCAGGAATCATCCACGAAAGGGTTCCCCTTACTCCACGTTCTCAAGACTCTTTAGCATTCTCTCCATGCTTTTTAGGACTGAGAGCGGCATGAAAAATTCTGGCCATAGCCAAGGCCGCCAAAATGTTAGCTTTTTGCACCTCTATGTGATGAATCCGAGCCTTTTGATCTTGTTTCCGGTTTCTGCTGCACTCTTAGCACCTCTATTAGCCATCTCTACTCTAGCTTTTGTTCCTGGAGACTGTCCAGTTCTTTTGTCCTTTGCAGAGGTGTTAGCAAATTCCTACGCTTCCTTGTTAACAATGCTTGCAAAAGAGTGTGCCTTGTCATATGCCCATTGAGTCCATGTTTGTGCGTCTTCCTTTCCGAGATCGTGCACTATAGTCCCCTTCGTATGCTCAGGTTCCTACTTTGCAGCCTTGGAGACATCCTCTTGTGCCCCCTTGACCTTATATACAACATATTTTCCTTTGTGTCCGAAATCTTCCACAGTTCCTCTGAGAACATTTGAACCTTCATTTTCTGTAGTGTTGATGTATTCTTCTGCCTTATCCTTAACTCTCTTCCATGCGGATTCAAAGACATCCTTGCATAGTGAGCATAATTGGTGGCCTTCTTTTTCATGCTCTTCGCAACGGTTTCCCCTGAATCTCTCGCAGCACTATGGTCCCTTTTACCCTCTCTTCCACATCATTGGTAGCAGACTTCCCAAGCTGTAGACTACAGACTACATGGACTGTTTTTCTACTTCGGTGTACTCCTCGGCTTTTCTTCAAAAGTTTTCCCTCCAATCTCTTTTGCTTTGTTAGCTGCATCGTGTGCAAATGGTGTGACTTTCTGTGCAGCCTTCGAGGCCTTATCCTTTGCCTGCCCGCTGTGCTCAGAAACTTCTTGAGTAGTTAAATGAATGAGATCATGTTTTGTCTATCTTCTACAATGTAGCTTCGTTGAAATGCTGAACCTACTCCTCCATTATTCCTCATTTTGAGCAGTAGCACACTGTGTCAAACCTACAACATAATACACTCTACCAAAAAAATATGATTTAACTAGCAAGTGCAATTTTCATCCGTTCCTTGGTCCTTGTCAGTAACCCCCCACCTTCTCAGCAGTCTGTGTCCTCCATGTTTCTTGCGCAATGTCTCATATTGCTCTTTCTACCCTTACAGTTCTTCGACTTTTCATATCTA
>CM035418.1:3875773-3878273 GCA_020310875.1 Ceratopteris richardii
TTTGATCTTGTTTCCGGTTTCTGTTGCACTCTTAGCACCTCTATTAGCCATCTCTACTCTAGCTTTTGTTCCTGGAGACTGTCCAGTTCTTTTGTCCTTTGCAGAGGTGTTAGCAAATTCCTACGCTTCCTTGTTAACAATGCTTGCAAAAGAGTGTGCCTTGTCATATGCCCATTGAGTCCATGTTTGTGCGTCTTCCTTGCCGAGATCGTGCACTATAGTCCCCTTCGTATGCTCAGGTTCCTACTTTGCAGCCTTGGAGACATCCTCTTGTGCCCCCTTGACCTTATATACAACATATTTTCCTTTGTGTCCGAAATCTTCCACAGTTCCTCTGAGAACATTTGAACCTTCATTTTCTGTAGTGTTGATGTATTCTTCTGCCTTATCCTTAACTCTCTTCCATGCGGATTCAAAGACATCCTTGCATAGTGAGCATAATTGGTGGCCTTCTTTTTCATGCTCTTCGCAACGGTTTCCCCTGAATCTCTCGCAGCACTATGGTCCCTTTTACCCTCTCTTCCACATCATTGGTAGCAGACTTCCCAAGCTGTAGACTACAGACTACATGGACTGTTTTTCTACTTCGGTGTACTCCTCGGCTTTTCTTCAAAAGTTTTCCCTCCAATCTCTTTTGCTTTGTTAGCTGCATCGTGTGCAAATGGTGTGACTTTCTGTGCAGCCTTCGAGGCCTTATCCTTTGCCTGCCCGCTGTGCTCAGAAACTTCTTGAGTAGTTAAATGAATGAGATCATGTTTTGTCTATCTTCTACAATGTAGCTTCGTTGAAATGCTGAACCTACTCCTCCATTATTCCTCATTTTGAGCAGTAGCACACTGTGTCAAACCTACAACATAATACACTCTACCAAAAAAATATGATTTAACTAGCAAGTGCAATTTTCATCCGTTCCTTGGTCCTTGTCAGTAACCCCCCACCTTCTCAGCAGTCTGTGTCCTCCATGTTTCTTGCGCAATGTCTCATATTGCTCTTTCTACCCTTACAGTTCTTCGACTTTTCATATCTAGTCCTTGCTTTTCACGTTTAGCCTTGTCCTTACCATTCGTAAATCAATGACAAAGCCATTTTTCTTTTGTGTTTATCGTCTTGCAACTGATGCAATTATCTCTTTGACTCTCTACCATTGATATTCTTATCGAGAAGTTCCATCGTGGCTAAAATACACATTGAAAAGACTAAGCGCTGATATAACAGTCATCTCATGTACACACATTTGGATGAAGCCTAGAGTCATGCCAGTATGCATCTTAGTTGGGATTTCTGATCATCTGATGATGAGCTCAAGGCACACTTACTTGTGTCCAGAGATGTTTTATAAGAAGGGAAGAGCGGCCTCACACTGTTGTGCAATAATAGAGAAAAGATGAATCATACATACCTTATCTTTTGTGTCCTGGTTTCAAGCTTGTAGTTTGAAGAGTATGATCCAAACTCCCTTGAGACTTATAGAAGAACCCCAAAATAAAAACTTATTCACACATGATTAGAGAAAGATCAACAAAGTAAATAGAAAAAGTCAACATAATAACTAAAAGATTTTTAAAAACTACTCCTATTCTACTCGTGACTTGAAGAATCACCACACATGGTAGACTAATCACCCAAAAAGGGGATTTTCATCCTACCAAAAAATGGCTCATCTCAACAAGTTATTGTAAATCTTGCAAGCCGCAAATGCTCACAAGAGTGTAATGAAATGAAGAACTCAAAAAATCATCATGAAAAGCTTACGTACACGTCTTTTTCACGCCAAAAACCATCACGTAAGTGACAAGAGATTGCTCCCCAGCAATGGCGCCAAAAGTTGTTGACATTGTAGCATCACAACTCATACTTGTCAATCCAGAAAGCATCTCATGAGACCCAAATGTTTGCGTAGAAGCACTCAACAGAGGTAATGGCGCTTCGTCAATGAATGATTAACAACGTAATTAACCAGAAGACACGACATAAGCATCGCTAATGATGCACGTAATCGTAATCACAAGCATAATCTCGACGTAATCGCACATCAACATGTCACAAGCATTGACAAGAAGAGAACAAGTACGCATGCACATCATGACGACAAGAGAGCAAGAGTCTAACTACAAACTAACATTATCTCATTGCTTCTACAAAAAGCTCTCCCAAAAAAAGAGGTGGAGACCTCTTTATATACAAAATGGCAAAAAAGCATGCTATCTGGGATTTCAAAACTGAAAGGAGAATGAATCCCACTTATTCTCTAGTCTGGCACTCACACACACCTATACAAGAGTGCTTTATTAACTGAATGAAAGGTAGAAAAAGGTACAAATGATGATGAAAATGAAGTGGATCCAAGAAATACATGTTGTATCTTCAACATACATATACATATACATATACATATACATATACATATACATATACATATTCATATACATATACATATACATATACATATACATATACATATACATGTACATATACATATACATATACATATCCATATCCA